>JAFBMS010000919.1:0-53801 GCA_019788955.1 Albula glossodonta
ACTGCTGTGTGTGTGTGAGTGTGTGTGAGTGTGTGTGTGAGTGTGTGCCAGTCCTTGTCCTCCACCCTGCACACCTTGGCAAAAAGCAGCAGGTGAAACCCCTCCCCTACTGCCCCCCGGAGCCTGAAAACACAGATCCTACTGACTCACCAGATACTCTGCACTGTTATCATCTACGTTTCTTTCACAGACTGTATAGACCAACCAGATAATCCACTCAACACGAGTTCCATATTCTTAGTGCTAAAAATCCTGTCACACATCCGATTGACTCACCCAGGGGTGCAGATGGTGGGGGGGCAGAGGGATCATAGAAGATGAGTAACTGGTGTGCCTATAGAATCTGTCCTGCCAACAACCTCCTGTCAACATCGTCTGCACGATCAGACCACACCCATACGACTCATCCGGGCGGGTCAGGAGGAGCTGCCCTAAGCCCAAAACTTACAGAAGGCTGCAGGTTTGAATTCTATCTGGGGCGCTACCACATGGGCATGGGGCTTCACTTCAGTACTTATCCAGGGGTGTAAACGAACAGTCCCGCCCTGACGCACAAGGTCAGCAGGTTAAACGCTGTGAGAATCTGCTGAATGTGTTAGCATCGACACGCAGCGCAACAACAGATCCATAAAAACAGTGCAAAAAAAACAGATCCTTCTTTATCCTTTCATGAGACTGCAAAATGAAAAACTGTTCTGAAGGATTTATTACAGAGAAAGTTATCATTTTTCTGTCCAAACAGCACTTTGCAGAGGCACCAGTGCAGAAGCATGGAGACACCTGAGGATTCTCTATAAACTATTTTCATGGCACTTTCAGAGTTACGAATATTTCAGAGTTATTAAAAAGTGCCATTTCTGATTCATTTACATATCAGACGTTCTACTGCCTATTTTCTGTCAAACGTGGGACCTCTTTCTATCTCTCTCCCTCTCTTCCTCCCCTCTCTCCCTGCCCCCTCTCCGTCCCGCGGGAGGGTGTTTGCAGAGGCTGGTGCACGGATCTTAGTTGATAAAGTCCTTAAGCTCTGAGCTCAAGCGACACGGTGAGTGTGTGGCGCGTGACTCACTCAAGCGCTCTTCAGAATTGGAAAGTTTATAAAACCCGACTTTTCAGAGATCCTCACCTGACATGAGAACATTGGACGGACAGATTGTTCATACGACATATTGAGCTCCTCTGATCCTGAGTCATTATTTTCGCCATGCTTCACAAACAGGGCCAGATTGTCCATGCTGCCTTTTTTCTCTGGTTTATTTGTGTTAAATAAGCCATTCTCAACCTGTGAAAGGACATGAACCTCCACAGAAAATAACACAACTCCACACAAAACAACACAACTCCACACAAAACAACACAATTCCACACAAAACAACACAACTCCACACAAAATAACACAACTCCACACAAAACAACACAACTCCACACAAAATAACACAACTCCACACAAAATAACAATAACTCCACACAGTGCAGCCCCATGCAGGGAGCCACGGTGGAGACCTGATCACTGCTCTACCCTCGAGTCCGTCACCAACACCCCCAAACACCCATGGGGGTCTGATTCACCACCCACCCGCGTCTCCGGGTGATTCATCCCCTCTCTCTCTCCCTCTCTCTCTCTCTCATGGCCGCTGACTCACTCCCTCCACTCCTCCAGTCTGTGGGGAGGTGAGGATCTCACTGCTATTTCTGTCTGAGGGCAGAACACACACAAATCAGCTACACGCACACACACACACACACTCACCCCCATCAGCACCACACACACACTCATAAACACAAACACACACACACACTCACGCACACACACACACACACACCCATCAGCACCACACATGCATACTCATAAACACAAACTCATAAACACACACACACACACACTCACATAGTAGGACCGACACCCTTGCTGTGTTGTGGTCAGAGTGCCGGTCACTCTCCCTCCTTATCGGAGAGCGGCGGACGCTCCTTCCCTGCACTCAGACTCCTGGCTCTGCTAATCAGCATCGTGATTGGAGGATGCGATAGGGGGAAGCGATTGGAGGACATGATTGGATGATTAGAGCTGAGTGTTTTTTAGTGCAGCGCTCAAACTCTCCCGGCCTGCCTCTAATCAGTCTGCAGGATCATTTCTGCTCTGGACTGCAGGTTGATGGCGAGCCGAGATAATATTTGTGATGTTAAAATGCTGCTCCCGCGTTTTCTGAACTTTCTACCACCCAAAAATGAAAAACTGTCATGGGAATGATAAGCTTCACATAGTTAACCAGAGCCACAAAACTGCAACCAAAAAATATCACAATATCACAGCATTAACTATCAGGACATATTGTGAATACTGGGCTGTATTGCCCCGTGCTGGCTGGAGATCACTCTCACAATACTGAGGGCCTGTCAGTGGCGTGTGCTGTTAGCCATTTCACACACACCTGCAAATGTACCATGCTAACACACTGTGAACACATACGTGCTGGCTGAGTACAGCTCTGCTAACACTCCTAATAGGCCTAATACCGAACCATGCTAACATCCTGCACACACATACGTACTGCTGGAGAACGCTCTGCTACAGGCCTAATACTGAACCATGCTAACACCCCGCACAGCACGCTGCTTTTATTCAACCAGGCTGTTTAGCTCCCTGAGGCTAGCGCTAACGCACTAACATGACTGCACAGGATGGGAGAGGCAGTGTGCATACAAATGTGTGTGTGTGTGTGTGTGTGTGTGTGTGTATGTGAGAGACAGAGAATGTGTGAGTGTGTGTGTGTGTGTGTGTGTGAGGGAGAAATAAAGAGAGGCACAGACATGTGGGAGAGAGAGAGATGGTTGAGATACCTGTGGTTGTTCTGATATTATGATTCACTGTAATTATTATAATTTATTATAATTGTTTTTTCTTTAACTGCCATACAATGACTGAGCTTTGGCAGCATCTACTTTTGAATATGTTATGCCAAAGAAGCATTCAACATGAACTGACCTGAGAGAAAGGGGGAGCAGGGAAGGAGAGGAAAGGAGAAAGAGAGGAGTGAGAGAGAAGAAGGGGCAGAGGAAGAGAGAGAAGGGAGTGAGAGAGAGAGAAAGTAAAAAGGAGAGATGACCACAACGGACCAATAGCCACAAATCAGACCTTAAAGAGAAAACCCAAGTTCTGTAAAAAAAACAAAACTGAAATAACAATCACACCAGGGAGAGAGAACCACAGCTGTTTAAAAACAGCAACAGCAGATCAGATCAGAGAACAGCACAAACATTACAACAGCAGAAACACCGGCAGACACCCAGCTGTCTGAGTCAGGGATATTCTGGAAATTTTGCAGTACAGACTGCAACCACTCTACTTTCTATTTTAATCTGCTGATTTGTACCCCTGATTTTTCTTTCAATTTGGGATGCTTGATCATATTTGTCACACCAGTGGTGGCACAAAACATCTTACTGATAACTGGTCATTTTTTAAATAACAATATTGTCACAAAACGCACAGAGTGGTACATCAGCCATCAACCATCTCATTTCACTCTGCAGTCCCCCAGCCTAGCTGCGCAGGCACTCTGCAGTCCCCCAGCTGAGCTGCACACTGTCACTTCTGCAGTCACCCAGCTTAGCTGCTGCGCAGTCACTCTGCAGTCACCCAGCTGAGCTGCGCAGTCACTCTGCAGTCACACCCAGCTTAGCTGCGCAGTCACTCTGCAGTCCCCCAGCTTAGCTGCGCAGTCACTCTGCAGTCACCCCAGCTGAGCTGCGCAGTCACTCTGCAGTCACCCAGCTGAGCTGCGCAGTCACTCTGCAGTCACCCAGCTGAGCTGCACAGTCACTGTACCAGAGTACATTACATACGTTACATACGTGGTGCCTGACTGACCAGGAGGAGTCACTCTTGAGCACTGAGATGAGGACATCCCATTGGCTAAAATCATCTCGCCTTGGAAAATGCTGCAGCCAATCAGAATTGTCACGGTCAGCTTTTAAAGACACAGTGTGAGGATTAGCACTGTGCTGAGACCAGCTGCTTTAGTGGAACGAGCCCCACGCCAGGGCCACACACACACGGTTCTTAAATACTCACTCTCACAAACACAATCACACTTTCTCTGATGCACACACCTAAAAGCACACACACACACACACACACACACACATATATGCACATACAGTAGTCCTCACACTCTCTCTCACACACAATCTCTCGCATCCACACATGTGCACACACACTCTCCTCCATACCTGCTGTACTGCAGTCTCAGAGCTCTGTGTCGACGCAGTCTGAGCGCACTCAGTCTTAGCCCCAGTGCTTTCTGGGAGAGAGACAGACTGCGCTCCATGAAGACGGACAGACGTACAGCGAGGCAGACAGACACACACACAGGAGGCTGCTCTCTCAGCGCTGGTCAGGCTGATGTGGAGTGAGGGTCTGTGCTCTGCCCGTAGTCCTGAGGGCGGAGCTGGGCATGCAGGAATTCTCTCAGGAGTCACATGGTGCCTTAGCACCTAGCCGCTAACCTGCCCGACTGCACGATGTAACACTCACACACAGATAACACAAACACACACATTTAAGACTGTGTGTTAGTGTGTGTGTTATCTATGTGTGTGAGTGTGTGTGAGTGAGTGTGTGTGTGTTATCTGTGTGTGTGTGTGTCTGTGTGTGCTATGGTGTGTGCGAGTGTGTGTGTGTGTGATCTCTGTGTGTGAGTATGTGTGTTATCTGTGTGTGCTGTGGTGTGTGAGTGTGTGTGTTATCTCTGTGTGTGAGTGTGTGTGTGTGTGAGTGTGTGTGAGTGTGTGTGTTATCTGTATGTGTGTGTGTGTGTGTGTGTGTGAGTGTGTGTGTGTGGGTGTGAGGTGTGTGTGAGTGAGTGTGAGTGAGTGTGTGTGTGATCTCTGTGTGTGTGTGTGTGTGTGTGATCTCTGTATGTGAGTGTGTGAGTGTGTGTGAGTGTGTGTGATCTCTGTGTGTGTGTGATCTCTGTATGTGAGTGTGTGAGTGTGTATGTGAGTGTGTGTGATCTCTGTATGTGTGTGTGTGTGTGTGAGTGTGAGTGTGTGTGTGTGTGTGTGTGTGTGTGTGTGTGTGTGTGTGTGGGGTGTGTGTGTGTGTGTGTGTGAGTGTGTGATCTGTGTGTGTGTGTGTGATCTCTGTGTGTGTGTGTGTGTGAGTGTGTGTGTGATCTCTGTGTGTGTGTGTTGTGTGTGTGAGTGTGTGTGATCTCTGTGTGTGTGTGTGTGTGTGTGATCTCTGTATGTGAGTGTGTGAGTGTGTGTGAGTGTGTGTGTGTGTGTGAGTGTGTGTGAGTGTGTGTAAGTAAGTCAGGCTGCAGGGCTGGGCTGTTAGTTCATCTTCCAGAAATGAAAGAAAAACAACAAGTGAGATTAGGCCCCTACTGAACCGCTGTGTTCCTCTGTGTGGCCCGAAATTACACCCTCTCCCTCTCTCTCCCCATGGGGATGGGACTCCCCCACAGCAATAATGACACTGCATTCCTCTATTCCCTCTCCCTTCCCCGTGCTCTGACTTTCACACTCTTTCAGCTGTTTCTGTCGCACTTGTTTCTGTGGTGATAGAACAGAATAATATACAACAGAATAGAATAAGGTAATATGAGTACATAATTATAAGAGCAAGCCTTTCTATCCATCTACACTCTTCATTTACTTGCAGTCTAAAGAGTAAGAGAGAGAGAGAGGAAGAGGGACAGAGTGAGGGGGGGGTCAGAGTGATAGAAAGAGGGGTGAGAGAGAAAGAAAGGGCAAGGGAAAGGGGTGAGAAGGAGAAAAAGAACAGACAGGAAATCCTGGAATGCTGTACATATAAACACAGTTACAACAGGCTCTATACGCATACAACACACACACACACACAGATAGCACACACAGTTCTACGTGTGAAATGGAGGCCATCTCCTTATACACTCTGGTAATGACAGTAATTTGTGGCAGATCAGAGCGCCAGCACAGCCCCTGCAGCACAGCCCTGCAGCACAGTCCCTCCAGCACAGCCCTGCAGCACAGTCCCTCCAGTACAGCCCTGCAGCACAGTCCCTCCTCCAGCACAGCCCTGCAGCACAGTCCCTCCAGCACAGCCCTGCAGCACAGCCCCTGCAGCACAGCCCCTGCAGCACAGTCCCTCTAGCACAGCCCTGCAGCATGGTCCCCCTGCACAGTCCTCCAGCACAGTCCCTGCAGCATGGTCCTCATGCACAGTCCTCCAGCACAGTCCTCATGCACAGTCCCTGCAGCACAGCCCTGCAGCACAGCTCTGCGGCAAAACACCACAAACTGCAGGGATGGTCTTTTACTCTCCATGGTCAGTTACTCTCTGACAGGGCATTTGGAGTTTTTGGAAAGGCCTAAGAAAAATCTGAAGGAAAATCTTATCATGGAAATAAGCTCAGTTTAAAAAAACTGAAAAATACATTTTGTGTAATATCCAATTTTTCTAACAATAGAGAGACATAACTCTGAAAGTATCAGAGGGAAAATGTGTATCTTGGCATTTGTGTGGTGGTGAAACAGGGTGAATAAGTATAAGCAAGGCTGGCGAGTGGCGGTTTGGCTTCACGACTCTGAGCCCAGGTATGCTGCACTCACCTTTACCTGGCTGAATTTGCATAAAGTGGAAGGACAGGTATGCAGACCTGGCTGTTTGTCCCATTAATCAAAAAACACAGCCGCGAAGGCTAGGTACACACACGACACACTCTTTCACAAAGTGCCGTAAAAATAAAAACCCTGTGTCGCTAAAAAGACAGCTTCTCAGGAAAACGCTGCTATGTTAGGCCATTTTACATTAGACACGGCATTTTAAATGAAGTCTATTTGTCAGAATCATGAAACCCCAACAGTACTCAAGTGATAATTCATAAATACAAGGTAGTATCTTTAAGCAGCAATACCATTCTTTGCCCTTCTCACATCAAACTTTTTCCTCATTACCGCCATCTTAGGCCAATTGACAAGGAAGTGTGATTCGTATCAATAAAAAAAAAACAAAAAAAAAAACATGTGTTGTGCAAACATAGTGTACACAAGCACTTCACAACGACCATTATGTTTTCTACACAGTCACATGAGTTATGTTAATATTGACAACCAGACTTCAAAAGACTTTTAAAAAGCACACACACACCCTTAGGTCACAGCCAAACATTCAAACTGCAGGTGGGAAATGTTGAGCACATCCAGGTACTGTTTCGGACCATGGCTGGATTAGCTGCTCACAGCCTACGTAATGCCTCTGTGTGAAGCGTCTCTGAGTGCTGTGAACAGCCCTGAATAAATACAGTAACAAATACCATTACCATAGGTATTCATATTATTATTATTGCTGGAGATATTGCCAATAGCATCAGTAGCATTCACAGCTGTACCAATAGCAGAAGAATTAGCAGAAATGCATTAGAGTAGCAGTAGTAGCACTAGTAGCAGTAGTAGCATCAGTAGCAGTAGTAGCGGTACTAGCATCGGTAGCAGTACTAGCATCAGTAGCAGTAGTAGCACTAGTAGCAGTAGCAGCATCAGTAGCATCAGTAGCAGTAGTAGCACTTGTAGCAGTAGTAGCATCAGTAGCAGTAGTAGCACTTGTAGCAGTAGTAGCATCAGTAGCAGTAGTAGCACTAGTAGCAGTAGCAGCATCAGTAGCATCAGTAGCAGTAGTAGCATCAGTAGCAGTAGTAGCGGTACTAGCATCGGTAGCGGTACTAGCATCAGTAGCAGTAGTAGCGGTCCTAGCATCAGTCGCAGTAGTAGCATCAGCGGCAGCAGTGGCAGTGGTGTTTTGATCACAGCGCCAGTTTGAGCGCCTCTGAGATCCACATTGTACAGTGTTTATCTACAGATGAGCGGATGACATCACTGCACACAGCACGTGTCCAGAGACCAGACACAAACACACCACTGAGCAATCCCAACGGCCAGGACTCCAATGGACGCTCAGCATACTGCTGACATTTTCACAGTAATCATTCATTTTCAATGATATTCACAAAAAAAGTGTTTTCTATGATTTGGATTTGGGTTTTGCAGACATGTTTCCTCAAAAATGTCCTCAAAATCAAAAATGTGGAGTAGAGTTTTCAGATTTTATCATAATTTATCAGGAGTTCAGGTACTGTAAATGTGCATGTTCTCCATGTCCCAGTCGAGGTCACCGCGTCGCACAGAAAAAGCACCAATAAGCAGCTACAGTCCCTCACCTGTTACTCCAGAACTACAGAACTGAGACATGGGCCACGTCTTTATATACTGCATTTGGACACTGTTACAAAATGAAACGATGTAGAATTATTAAAACACCATATCACTTCATTCTGCTTGGAAATACGATTCATTACCGTCTGCTGGCAGAAAGGGCACTGGTATCACATCAGACCAAACCAGTTTACCAAATGACTAGTGAGGGCTGATAGAGAGGGCCAAAATTCAGGACAAGAAGGTTGACTCAAGGATCACAAACAGGCTACTTATATGAGGACGTTTTAAATGAATACAGCCAATCCCATCGCCGGGACCTGATCACATGACCCCACCTCTTTGTACAGATCAGAATGTGCTGTGTGTTTGCTCAGACATATGGTACATACAGACGGGTTTACTCACACTGTCTGCCACAGCTACACCCGACAGCGACACTACGTCCCGCCAAAATACCGATAAATAACCCAAAAAGATTCAATTTCACCTTTGACAGCCATTTTGCATCAGTCCCCGCTGAGCTAATGTCAAATATGATCCATATTTATTGACAGCAGATGCCAAATCTGCGTCTCAATAAACACCAGCGTTTATATTTTATGAGCTTACATTGTGCCGTGCAACACAAATGTGTCCATTAGGCACATCTTAGGCTAGGTTTCATTTACAGCGCAGCTGAAGCTACCTGCTGCCACTGTGATAGCCCATTCGTATGGACTCTTTAATGCTTTATGAGAGGCCAGCTAGCAGTAATATAAACCTAATACAGTCCTGAACCCTGTTACGGCAGTGCAACTATAACATATTCCTAAAGTCCCTATGTACTATGCATAAGTGAGATATGAAGCAGGCCCTTGTTTTAGAGGGAGCTCTGATATGCAGCCCTTGTGCCTTTAGGGGTTATGTAACACTGATAGATCACTGTCACCTGCTAACTGCTTCAAACAGGCCAAACCTGAGCTTTTCCCCAAACCCAATCCCACTCCCTTACTGAGCTACACCCTCATCACACATGTGATTGCAGTCAAGTCGGCATCTCAGGTACTACAGTGATTATGAAAAGAAAATTAATACCACAACGAGATTGTGACACATAGAGAGCAGTGAACACATGCTATAAGATTATGAGGTATGGATGATAATAAAATCCACAATTAGAGTTATGAGGCTATATATTATATCATGCATTATCCATAGTTATTCAGATCAGCTAATAAAATGAAAAGTTTGCAGACAACATATACAGAACTAAAAAAAAAAAAAAAAAAAAAAAAACATTAGAAAATAATACTGTAAAAGGACTATCTAAAAGCTACCTAAAACAAACAAAAGATGTTCCTAAAAAAATCTCATCTGAAGACGACTATTATTTTGTAGAGCTGGTCAGGGGGAATGAAAATGAGTTTCTGTCCATCTGCCTGTTTCTGTCTACCAAAGCAGTGGTCAGTGTGCTGCCGGTGAGACATAACTGAGCCAATACCGTGATCCATCTGTGAATAAACTCAACCTGACTGCACTTAAAGGCTGTAATGTACAGCGCCCAAACTGAAATAACCCTGCACATTACTCTCCACTGTCACTCTCCTCATAAAGCACTTTTTGGAGCTGTGCAGATCATATTGCAGATGGGATGCGTTGGTCTCCAAACTGCGATCCAAATTTTATACTGCACTCTGTTTGTGTACGATACAGTATCTGTCTCAATACTGCAGGCAGCCCGTCTATCACACTGCAATCTGTACCCACTGCTGTGTGTCTCAGAACTCTCCTCTCTCACGTCCACACTGCGATCTTGTAGAAACTCATCTCTGAGATGTGTTTGAGTATTACTCTGTTATTGGTCAGTTCTGACACAAAGCTCTACTCTCTGTCCCTTGGCTCAGTATTGCTCAGTCTCTGCTGTGCCCTGTCCCCCGCACCAGGCCCACGTTGTGCCTCACAGCCAGACGGATCCCCACTGTGCTGGCCTGTTCACACAGCCTCTACTGTCTGACTCACCGTGTAGGTGTGCGTACAACCTGCACCTCCTCTATCAGGGCCTAGCCCTCCTGCACCTCCTCTATCGGGGCCAAACCCTCCTGCACCTCCTCTATCAGGGCCAAACCCTCCTGCACCTCCTCTATCATGGCCAAACCCTCCTGCACCTCCTCTATCAGGGAAAAGCCCTCCTGCACCTCCTCTATCATGGCCAAACCCTCCTGCACCTCCTCTATCAGGGAAAAGCCCTCCTGCACCTCCTCTATCAGGGCCAAACCCTCCTGCACCTCCTCTATCACGGCCAAACCCTCCTGCACCTCCTCTATCAGGGCCAAACCCTCCTGCACCTCCTCTATCAGGGCGAAACCCTCCTGCACCTCCTCTATCATGGCAAAACCCTCCTGCACCTCCTCTATCAGGGAAAAGCCCTCCTGCACCTCCTCTATCAGGGCCAAACCCTTCTGCACCTCCTCTATCAGGGCCAAACCCTCCTGCACCTCCTCTATCAGGGCCAAGCCCTCCTGTACCTCCTCTATCAGGGCCAAGCCCTCCTGCACCTCCTCTATCAGGGACAGTGCCGCCTGCAGCCCTCAGTGGTAAACACACAGAGCTGCTCTCTCTCATGTTTACATAAACATCATGTTTATGCATTCAGCAGCTAACTGGGCCGCTAACATTCTCACACTCTGTCCGTTTATACAGATGGATATTCACTGAAGCCTCTCAGGTAAAATACCCCATGAATGGCTACAAAAGGTAGTGCCCCACCTCGGCATTGAACCTGCAACTTCTGCGTGTCAAACCCAGTTACTGAGCCATTACAACATGCTGCTGGCCCTGGGCTGTTTAACAGGGGAGTGGGAAGCAGTTTTTTAAGCTTTAGGCTGAAATCAGGCATCTGAGAACAGGCTCAGTGATATGGAGCTGCTGTGATCACTGAGAACACTGCCCCGCACTCAGACCTGCCACTCAGACCTGCCTCACAGCCAGGACAGTCAATTATGTGTATCAGCACAGACCCACACAGGCAGCATCTATCGGAGGGACTTTACCATCTGTGTGTTAAAGTATGTATGTATGTGTGTGTGACTGTGTGTGTGTGTGTGTGTGTGTGTGTGAGTGAGTGAGTGAGTGAGTGAGTGAGTGAGTGAGTGAGTGAGTGAGTGAGTGAGTGAGTGAGTGAGTGAGTGTGTGTGTGTGTGTGTGTGTGTGTGTGAGTGAGTGTGAGTGTGTGTTCCCATCTGCACCAACGCACTATGCAGCGACTGAACAATAAGAAAGACTGTAAGCTGGCAGAGAGGGATAGAGGGAGAGGGGGAGCAGAGCAGACAGGCAGACGAACAGACGGAGGGATGGACAGAGCAGAGCAGCACATTACCTTTGGGAGGAGAGGGATTTCTCCGAGATCTCGGACATGAGAAGAGCCAGGGGGGCGCTCACTCGGCGAAGAACGACAGAGAGGCAGCGAGGAACGGCAGACGGAGCTCTCTCTGTTTTCTCTCTCTCTCTCTCTCAGGGCGGTAAATCTCGCTGCGTGTGAAACCCACACAGCCCTCCTCTGCTACTGCCTCTTCCCCCCTCCTCTCTTTCACCCTTTCTCTCACTCGCTCTCTCTATCTGTCGCACTCCCTTTCTCTGCTCTGTTTTTGTGCGGAGTGCTTGAGTTTCCTCTCCAGAACAGCAGAGCAAAAATGTGCATGCAGCTCAACCCTCCTCTCTCTCTTTCTCTCTCTCTCCCCCTCTCTCTTTCTCTCTCTCTCTGCGCGAGTAGCTCTTGGCTCAGTCAGCTCTCTGCACAATAACAGACATGAGCCCACGGGACAATACCAATGCCTGCTCACCGAGCGGGGGGGGGAGAGGAAGTGTTTAATCCTCAGTGTGTTTATGTATTTAATGTTACTGTTGCAGCTCCTTTGCCACTAAAAATAAAAGCGTACCCTTTTACTGCCTGGGCAATACTAATTATGGCTATTTCAAAACAAGAAAGCATATTCAATTAAAGTGAAAGGAGAAGGAGTGACAGCCGGACAGAGACAGAGAGATAGAGAGAGAGAGAGAGAGAGAGAGAGAGAGAGAGAGAGAGAGGGAGGGAGAGTTGAGGCTAAAAGGAAGGCAATATCAGCATTCTGTATCTCTCGCTCCTCTCCCTGGGAGACACAAACCCAGCCCCCCCCCCTTATGACATTCTGTCTCTCTAGGCAACCGAACACATATGCGCTTCCTCATCCTACTCTTCTCTCTTCCTCCTCCTCCTGTATGTTCCCATCTTCCCTCCCTCCCTCCCTCCTTCCCCTCCTCCCCATCCTTCTCTGCCACCTCTCTCCTCTCTGTTTCCACCTGAGCCAGCTACAGGACTCGGGGGCTGAGGGGCAGTTCTCCTTGCTGAGACACTGATACCCCACACTGAGGTAACAACCCTCTGACCCCGTCTCTCTCTGAGTGAGTGTGCAGCTGAACACATCAGCGACAGCACACTACACACTGACAACGCTATGTAAAAACATTATGCAATGAGCACACTAAGTAAGCACACTACACACTGAGAACGTTCAGTAAGCACACTACACACTGAGCATGCTCAGTAAGCACACTACACACAGAACGTTCAGTAAGCACACTACACACTGAGAATGCTCAGTAATCACACGACACACTGAGAACGCTCAGTAAGCACACTACACACTGAGAACGCTCAGTAATCACACGACACACTGAGAACGCTCAGTAAGCACACTACACACTGAGAACGCTCAGTAAGCATGCTCCACACTGAGAACGCTCAGTGAACACACTACACTCTGAGCGTGCTCTGTAAGATACTGTAAACATGCACCTGTACAGTTTCTCCTACACTGATTCAGATCAGAGTGATGGAGGAGGGCAGTGATGACTGGCTTACGGACTCAGGAGACCGTTACATCCACTGCCCACACAGCAGTGTGTGTGTGTGTGTGTGACACCATCACACTTACACAATCATGCTCAAATATAAACAAGATGTCACGTGTACAAAAGCGTACAAGTACACAATTACACTCACACATACATAAGCACAAACACACTCTTGCTCATGTGCAAGCACACACACACACATACACACACACACAGCACAGTCTGACACATCACATTACTCTGGGATATGAGCCAGAAGAGAGGCCAAACCCCCAAGGTAAGAAAGCACCCAGATAGTTGAGCGTCTCGCTACATTAGTACCAAAGCTGGCCTCCCTCTCCCCCCTGCCCAGCACTGCACAGATGGTACGGTCCTGATGTCACATCTCCATAGAGATGCCCTAAACTGAGGAAGAGCGTCGGCAGACCTAAATTACACACAACAGACTAGGTGGTTAGCATCTCTGTTCATAAACATTATTACCTGGTTAGCACTGCTGCACCCATAGCAGGCCAAGTTGTTAGCATCTATTATTAGATTTCATACAATTTTTCTCTGCTTAGCACTGCACTCATACACATTGACTGCAGTCTGATTGGTTAGCAATGGGTTTTCAAACAGGAGCCTAGCTGGTTAGCATCTCAACTTTCACACATATAGCCAAAATCAGTCAAACCGAGTTATTCTCAAGTGGCTTCTGTGGACTCAGTGAATATGGTGGTATTTGTTAAAGATAGTCACTAGATTGATTAAAGTTGTTGAAAATGTGTTTCAAACTAATTTACCTGTCAGACTATACTGGAGTGAGTTAAATGCTACATACTAAATATAATAGAGACACTGGGGTGCAAATGGAGGATGTCACACTCCCTCCTTTCTCTCTCTTGTTATCCCTCTCTCCCAGATTCTTTACCTCTCCATCCCTCCATTTCTCTCCCTCAGTCCCTCTTTCTCCTCCTCCATCTCTCTCTCCCTTCCTCCCCTCAGCACACACACAGGGTGGGGAAGTAGGCCAGAGAAAAAGCCTCCGGCCGCCTGGAACCTGCCCGCACATATCTGCCAACAGCAACAACACAGACACCAGAGTGTGTGTGTGTGTGTGTGTGTGTGTGTGTGTGAGAGAGAGAGAGAGAGAGACAGAGAGACAGAGACAGAGTATAGGTGTGTGTGCAGTCACACAAATTCAGCTCCCAGTTCTGCTTCAACTACCAACATACACACATACACACAGTCACACTCACACATACACACACTCACACTCACATAATCACACACTCACACACAAACAGAAAACCTGTGCAGCAAATGATCAGCCTACAGACTAACCTACCCATTACCAGTCGCCTGTCACCCAGTCGAGATCTTCTGTGACCTAATGGAAGAGACTCTACCTGACAGCTCTGCAGCAGAGCACCATCTGCTGGCAGCCCAGAGAACCGCACCCATATTGCCTCTGTGTATGAGAGGCTGTGTGCAAGAAACCAAGCACACGAAGTGTGCCAAACAGGACCACAGTCTATTTAGCTAAAACACACAGTGCATGGAACCAGTCCCTGGTCATGAGGTGAAATGTGTGGAGTTTATCCAATATCATTCCCAGTAGCTCTGCTGTCATACAGCGGTATGGTGTGGTGTAACGAGTATGGTGTAACAAGCTGAAGAATGCTGTGATCACAGCGTATTTGCATGTGTGTCTACATTTACATTTAGGTACTTCGGAGATGCTCTTACCCAGGGCAACTTACAGAAGTGCAACACACAGACCTGTGAATGCATGTATGAGACTGATTGTGTACAAACACTGCCCCCTAGTGGAGCACATGTGAACTCCCCAGAGTTGTTTATGGAGCAGTGTTTACAGAGACCTGAGAAGCAAAGGGGAATTTGCAATCCTGTGTGTGCGTGTGTGTGTGTGCGCACGTTTGTGTGTGCGCATATGCGTGTGTGCGTGCATGCGTGCGTGTACCCGTGTGTGTGTGTATGCGTGTGTGTGTGCGTGTGTGTGTTCACATATGTGTGTGTGTGCGTGCGTGTGCGCGTGTTTGTGTGTGCACATATGTGTGTGTGCGTGCATGCATGCGTGCGTTTACCCGTGTGTGTGTATGCGTGTGTGTGTGTTCATATATGTGTGTGTGCATGTGGGGGGGGGTCACACTAACCCCACTCTGACTGGTTCATGCAGCTCCTCAATGTTCCAAATCCAAGGGCCATAATTGTATAAATAAGAATAATAATAATAATAATAATAATAATAATATTCTGATGCCCACAGTGGGCAGAGGGGCCAGCACTGATCCCACCTAAAAGATGCTGGTTTTCCCCCTTAAATGAGAAATAAGGCTGGCCTCTTCCACTATATGTGACCCAGTTCAAATTCAAATGAAGATTCCGATTCAAATATTCAAATTAATAAAATTATAGAACAAAATTATAAAACAGGTTTATGTGAGGGTTCTTTGATCTTAGTTCTCCTGAAATCTCCAGTTTATTAGCTTGATTGCGCTCATTATTTCTTTGATTGGCACACTGGTGCACATTATCTTGTAATTTGTGTTCATATAAAAACTGCAGCCTCAAAGTCCCCAGCTGGAGCCTCAGAACAGAACCTCAAAATGAGTCAAAGTTTATGAAAGAAATTCAGAACAGCTTTGCCCATCTACCAAATTAAGAAGGAGAATCGTCTTTGGGAAGCTGTTGATATCTTAAGCCAACAATTGAAGTGGGGGTAGGGGGACATTCATCCACAGATGGTAAAGAGGAGAGGAGAGATTGAGAGAAGGAGGGAGAGAGGGAGGAGGGAGAGTGCTTAAGATGGGGCGAGCACTCCTAACAGGGTTAATCCTGGTTTCTGGGCCTGTCAAGATAAACACCCCCATGTAAACAAACAGCAGCCTCCTGATTAAAACAGCTTAGCATGCTTCTCCTAACCAGACACACCTCAGTACTGCAATACCCACTGCCTACCAGCAGGGGGCAGAAGCTCACTTCAGAGTCAAACCTGCTCTCTGTGTTTCAGAAGTCTGAGAGCAATACACAGGATGGCAGTATGCTGGAGGAGTGATGGGTCATGAGAGAGCACTCATATCCACACACACACACACACATGCATTTGCATTTGCGCGTTCACATGCACACACAACCAGCAGGAGTTCACTGGGAGGTTGAGTAGCAAACACATTTACACACACGCACATGCACACTCTCGCACACGCACGCACACACACACACATATACACACACATAAAGACATATATAAGTGTTTAACAGGTACTCTCAGGCTGAGTGACTTACACAGCATATAGTTTCACACACTTTCCATTTCTGCCGCAGGGTGTTTACTGAAGTCGCTCAGGGGCAAGATGGCAGCATGCCATCTCGGAACGGAACCTGCAGCCCCACAGTTACACACCCTGAACACACAAACTCAGTTACACACCCTGAACGCACAACCTCAGTTACACACCCTGAACACACAACCTCAGCTACACACCCAGCACCCTGAACACACAACCTCAGTTACACACCCTGAACGCACAACCTCAGTTACACACCCTGAACACACAACCTCAGTTACACACCCTGAACACACAAACTCAGTTACACACCCTGAACGCACAACCTCAGTTACACACCCTGAACACACAACCTCAGCTACACACCCAGCAACCTGAACGCACAACCTCAGTTACACACCCTAAACACACAACCTCAGTTACACACCCTGAACACACAACCTCAGTTACACACCCTGAACACACAACCTCAGTTACACACCCAGCACCCTGAACACACAACCTCAGTTACACACCCTGAACACACAAACTCAGTTACACACCCAGCACCCTGAACGCACAACCTCAGTTACACACCCTGAACGCACAACCTCAGTTACACACCCTGAACACACAACCTCAGCTACACACCCAGCACCCTGAACACACAACCTCAGTTACACACCCTGAACGCACAACCTCAGTTACACACCCTGAACGCACAACCTCAGCTACACACCCTGAACACACAACCTCAGTTACACACCCTGAACACACAACCTGAGTTACACACCCAGCTCCCTGAACGCACAACCTCAGTTACACACCCTGAACACACAACCTGAGTTACACACCCAGCACCCTGAACACACAACCTGAGTTACACACCCAGCTCCCTGAACGCACAAACTCAGTTACACACCCTGAACACACAACCTGAGTTACACACCCTGAACACACAACCTCAGTTACACACCCTGAACACACAACCTCAGCTACACACCCAGCACCCTGAACACACAACCTCAGTTACACACCCTGAACACACAACCTCAGCTACACACCCAGCACCCTGAACGCACAACCTCAGTTACACACCCTGAACACACAACCTCAGCTACACACCCAGCACCCTGAACACACAACCTCAGTTACACACCCTGAACGCACAACCTGAGTTACACACCCAGCTCCCTGAACACGCAACCTCAGTTACACACCCAGCACCCTGAACGCACAACCTCAGTTACACACCCTAAACATACAACCTCAGTTACACACCCTGAACACACAACCTCAGTTACACACCCTGAACACACAACCTCAGTTACACACCCTGAACACACAACCTCAGTTACACACCCAGCTCCCTGAACACACAACCTCAGTTACACACCCAGCTCCCTAAACATACAAAACTGCCTCCCTGTGTGTCTACACAGACACAAATAGACACTTATTTGTGAATAAACACACGCACACACACATAGCAAATGCTTTTGCTTGAGATAATGTTGTTTAAAATGCATACAGCCAAAGTGTAGCCATTGTGCAGTAGTTTTAATGGAACAATTACAATAATGACAGTCAATCAAGATACAGAACAGCCACGGCTATCTGTGCCTCCGTCTCCCACACACACGCTCCCTCAGACACTATAATGGCAAGCCTTATATGAAAACACAAATACAAACGTGAACTGTCATTGTGTAGTAGTTAAAATGAAACAATTACAGTAATTACAGCTAATCATAAAAATCATAATACCAAAACAACCTCAGCTACCTCTCTCTATCTATCGTTCTCCCCCGGCATCCTAAAATACAGCGAGACATGAACCAGCTGCAGAATTCTGCTCCCCAGCCCGGTGTCTGACCTTATTAACAGGCTGGAAACCATGGTCACCCAGATTTGACTCGTCATGCAAATAACCAGGAGAAAGAACAGGCACCTAAAACAATCCATCGCTTGAATTTAGTGAAAGTGTGTAGCAGGCTTTTAATTATGTGTGCAAAGCAAAATAAGGTCTCGTCTTTTCTCCCTCCTGCTTTCTGTCCACACTCAAACTGAACTAAACAGCAAAGCTCTCCCACAGACGCAGGAGGAAGTGGCCACACGTGAGACTGCTCCGATTCACATGCCAATGAACCTTCGCTTTCGGGCTAATTATCTATCCAGCAGAGACTGGGGTTAAAACCAGCACACACACGGCCCTCTGTGACACTGAGTTTGACCTCACTTTGTGACTGTTTTAAATCGTAGGAGGGCGTGAGGCGGAAATGGAAGTTGGTGTCTGTGGTGTGAACTCTGCACTTTTGCTCGGGCAGTTTCTGCCACATTTCTCCAGCAGCAGGGCCGCCACCCTGCACTAGTGCACGAGCAGCAGACACTAAACATGACTGCACACACAGGCACACCAGCCTCTCAGCTCACAGCTGGCAGTCTGAGAAATACTCTGCAAGAATGGGGCTGACTTCAAACGTCCTCACTGCCTTCAGGAAGTGTTTGAAGTGTCTACAGCATGTTCTTCAGCCTGCAGTTTCTGTGGCTTCCCAGTTTGTCTTTCCGCAGCAGTGATGTCATACCGAACTACACGGCAGCAGCACAAAAGCGAGAGCACAAACCAGTAAATGTTAAGTCATGTGGCAACAGAAGCCGCAGAACAAATCAAACCAAAAGCGTTGTGTATGTCCTCAGTACCACGTGTGGAGGAGTTCGGCCCGCAGATATCGGTTTGGCTTTTCATATGGCAGATAGGCGGAGATTTGAGAAGTACTTTTGGTGTGTTTATAGTGGCATTCAATCTAACAGGCAAATTCCCTTCCAGTTTAGCTTTCCCCTTTGCTCCTTCATTACCTGAGTCTTTCTGTATGAGATTTCTATGGACCTCACTGTGCTGATCTCTGCTGTGCGGCTGTATGGAGCAGTTGCAGTTTTCATGCATCTGATATCCCTGTGTGTACGGATAATAACATGGCGCGGCAGGACGCGATGAGAAATGCCAAACGGGACGTGTGTAACCAACGGTCAGCAAACTGGTACAGCAAACAAAACGCATCACTGAAACAAACTCGACACCAGTGTTTACATCCAATGGCGTAACCAAACCACAAACCATGGCACGTCTCAAAGCCGACACGGGTCGGGTGGGGCAGCTGGAATGCGAAACAAAATCAATGGTGAGGAGCAACAGGACGGGAGCACAGTCTGTGAGACTCACCTCAGAGAGGGGATCACACTCCCAAACTACTGCCAGGGTTGCCAGATCCCAAAGACTTTATTTTCCACTCAGATATCCTCATAACCCTTTGAGTTAAACTAGTTAAACTGAAGCCAATACAAATTTAAATACTTTATTTATTTTAGTCATTAATATCCTGAACTATCTTTTCTTTGTTAAAAGCATTTGATTCCTGCAAATTGCGCACCTTTCATTCTACCTGAGAAACTGCACCACAACAAACTCCCATGTGTGCTCTGAAACTTCCTTCATCACAAAACCCCCTAAATTTGGGGGATAAGAAAACTCACTTTAGTTTCATCAAACGAGAAGAAAAGGATGACCAATTCGGTCTAGCAGTGAAGCCCTACAGTATCAACAAGCAGGCCATCGCATGGGAAAATGGGGGAGTCACTTAACTCAACAAACCTTCAGATCTCCAAGGTTCGTTTTGCTGCTGATGGTGATGAAACTATAATGAACAGTGGGGCTGGTGCAGTTACAAATGACAGACAGTGTTAACAGGGGAGTAGCAGCTCCTTATTTTTTTGATGGTGCTGAATGCCTGTCAATATTTTCAGACCAAAAACCATGTCAAAGTGAGGGATACAGCCACGCACATGAACACGCTCAAACATGTGCTAAAAGCTTGCCAGCATGCACACACGCGCGCACACACACACACACACACATATACACACGCACACATGCACATATACACATGCACACGCACACATATACACAAGCACATGCACACACACACAGACACACACAAAAACAGCCCATTTTCCAGGCCTGCACCACACCCCGCTGAGGTCCTTCTCTTCCAACAAAACCATGAAGCATACCTGACGTTCTCAGCTTCTGTCTGTCTGGCTCTCAACACCACACTTCCTGGCCATGGGTGACCAGCTGGGATGTCAGGTGGCGGGAGATCAGTGGGGTTGGGTGGGAGGGAGGGTGGGCTGGTCTCTGCCTGAAGGGGCACCCCCTAAAGCAGGTGCAGGACCACAAAGTGACCCCCTTCTTTTTTTTTAAATCACACGGTGACCAAAGAACACAGCTGGAACGAGCAGGTGGGACATCTTCCAGAATATTCTGCTCGCTCTTCAGACTGATCAGGGCCCATTGTGAGCAGCCTGGCTGCTGACTGCTGACAGCTGCATCTTTTCTGGAAGAGCAGGGTGCGCTACATGCATGCGCCGCCAGCACTGCTAACTCCCTCTCTCTCATCCAGCTACCAATCACACAGCAATACGGCTTTTCAATCAGCCGTCACCTTGACAGCAAACAATGACAGAACAAAAGACATTTACATTTTACATTTAAAAAAATAAGATTTACTTATTTGCTAAGCAGTCACTCAACACAATTTATACACCCAGCAGTTAGGAGAATCAACTGTGCTCATGAGTACAACAACAGCGCCCAACCTGAGAATGGAACCTGCAACCTATGGGTTATAAGAACAGCTGCCATAACCATTGTACTACTTTGCTACCCATAAAAAGGCAAGTTGTATAAAACAAACAAGGTTATTATTATGTAACAAATCCCTCAAATAAAGGTGTAGTCTGCTCTTCAATGAAATGCCTTAGCTGTGTCTCATATATCATGACAATTACACTATCTTTGTTACAAGTTCCACAGAGATTTGCATGAAGAAAACCTCATATAGGTTTTCACGCAGACCTCCATAAAAACAGTTTGTTTTGAAAAATATTGTACTGCAGTTGAGATAAGTCATTCAACGCGATAACATGTGAATATCAGGACAATTACATAAGCCAAGCAACACCATGTTTTTTTAAAGTCAGAAAAATGTGAGCAGTTAAAAGCCATATTCACATATCTGACCATTCCTGCTACCAGGCCACACCCATGCAGTCTCTAAGCCACACCCACACAATTTATACCTATTGGGGCACCAACAGGGTGTGATAGACTGATCTGCCATTCACTAACAAACAAAATCAAAACAGTTCTTGTATCATAACAACCCCTGAGAGCAGGGCTTGGCAGGGCAGCCGTATCTGTTCCTGGATCTCATGCAAACATCTGCTCCTAAATATTTAATTGACTCACTCATTTCTGTGCGCTGACAATTAAGCCCTTGATAATGCCATGAATGACAGCTGACAACTCTTCAGAGACTCTGAATGAAATATTTCACTGGAGTCCAGTCCAAAAGTGGATTGGCATCAATTGTATAAAAGCGAATTCTCTGAGCCAAGGATATTGGTGGAAACACAAGCCCACACAGGCACAGTGGCCTTCCAAAAGTGGAGCCACCCAGCCCTGCCTAGCGAATGCTAAACGATTAAATAGAAATGGAAGCCGTTGTCTTGAGTTGGTATGTTCACGGACTGAGCACTAGCTTCTTGTGTAAGATACAGACCTGAGTGGTGAGACGAAAGTGGCTATTTGGTTATATTACTGCGACGAGATCGTGTAACAGTCTCCTCTCTCTGTGCCTCACACAACATCGGATTTAATTAAGAAAGGGACATGGACTGATGACGTATGATGGATGGGGAGGCCACGAGCCTCATTTGCCCACGCGCAGGCACCGCTAAACTAAAGCCTTCCATTTGCCAAATGACCACAGCTTTTATGGCGAGCGATTTACAAAATAAATGCTCCCAGTTAGTAGCAACTGAAGTTCTTAGGTTTCCTTAAACATGGTGACTTGACGGACGTCTGTGCAGCTCAGACTGAACCGCGATCTAATTCAACGCCGATGATCTAAATGAAATAATTCAGGGTGGCAGCTGTGCGTCACTCTCTCTTGATGGATGGAATTTGTTTTTTTGGAACAATTATTGAATTAATTTTAGAATACAAGCAAAACAAGAACGACTAGAACAACCAACGTGGGAGAGGGAGAAATGTGTGACTTGTCACGCAGGAATGTTGAGGTTCCCTTCCTGTCAGCTAAGGGGCTGGAAAACACAATATAGGCCTACACTCAGCTAAAACCTCTGATAAAATGTGCGACGAGGATAGAGAGGTTTGAACCACACGGACAGAACAACACTCAAATATCCCCCTCCAGCCAAAAACAAACAAATTCTTCTCTTTCTCAGAATTTGCTACTGGGACACACTTAGCTTGCAAGGGTCAAATTGGTCATTCTGAAAAGGAGAACATAGGGAAGAACTTATCATAGGACCCCGTGCATTCTCTGATAAGTCCTACAGCACTGCAGCACCGTATCGTCCCTCTCCCCCAAAACTGACACTTCGGTGTCATCAGTCGCCCAGTGGTGTCTTGCATTTAAGTTGTCTCGCGCTGGGACCGTGCTCAAGCCACGTGAGTCACTTGGGTAACCTGGTAACGCCACAACGCTGAACCATTTAGTTCGCATTCACACACACAGATCCTACCAAAATCAGCACATGTGCTCTCTTGATAATTAGATAAACACATGCACACACTCGAACAGTGAATCACTAGCTATTACAGGGCATGTGTCTATAATCCACAAAAACACATATGCTGTAATATGCAGTTAGCCACCGTAGAAATCGGAATGCTTATGATGTTGTTGAATACTACTTTCAAACAGTCACATCGTAACGGATATCACAAGACAGCAGCCACGTCCGCTAAGTCTCTTTCGTACGTATTCCCACACAACGACAGCTGGCGCAACACAAGAGATCTCCTTGCAACAACAAGACACTGTCAACTCAGTTATCGCAGACAGTCTTTCTACGTAGCTGGCTAGCTGTCGGCTGAGTATGCAACACACCCATCAGGAACACACAGCACGCCTCGACCGGCGCAAGAACCCTGCTCCCCCCGATGCTGAGGGGCAGCGGAAGGTTGCCAATAGCAACTTCCAACTCTACACAGTTTTGGCCACCAGGACAAGCTGGATTTGAGCCGCAGAGAGACAGAGGGAGACAGGCCTGCCAGCTGGTTCTGGCCGTGCCAGTCCCCGCATGAACCCCTGCCCTGCGAACGCGTTTGTGGTTGTTTGTTTTGTTTTTAATGTCTTGGCCCGAACGCTACAGTCATTTGCGAGAGACACTCTCTTCTTCCGCCTTGCAGCTGTCCACGGTAACGGCGGTTTGCTCGCCGAGGAAGCAGCCCGGTGTCCTGAAACACGTCGCCAGCCACCACGCATGAAAACATACCACGACTCACACACGCAGGGTACACAGGCACGCAGGCAGTTAAACCCGGTCTCTCGCACTACCGTTTCCTACCTTCGGTGATGGGCTGTCTTGTCTTTTTTCGCTTTCGGTCGCCTCTTCCTGGCCTGGATGGCCATAACTTCGAAAGGGATCATTTTCACGTGCAGAAGAACAAACCGAGCGAGGGAAGAGACAACAACAACATATCACAGTTAGCTATCAAGTCTATCTGGAAGCACAGTTCATCGGACTAAAGCATCGTACTTCCCCTATACACACACAATTCAAGGAACCCCGACAGGTAGCAAGCTAACGTTACCATCATTCAATCCTGGTTCTCTAGTAAACGAAAACACAGACTGTGCAAATGCTTTCTCAGAAATTAAAGGTTTCTATTCACCTTTCCGTGAGCTCATGTTCTTATCCTCCTTCCCCTTAACTGTAGCGGGGCCCAAGAGCTGTAACGACCAGCGCTTTCGTTCTCTCTTCCTCTCTCTCTCCAGCTCTCTCACTCAATTCGCTCTCTGGAGGATGCGCGCCCCTGCGCTCGCCCTCGCGGAGGAGCGCGCAGGCAAGGACACATTTGTCGTGATCGCGCACTGCTGGCAGGGCAGCCTTCTACGGAGCATGTTTCACCTGGACAGGTAAAAAAAGATTGAATTTTCATGAAAGTGTCAGATGCCTAATGTGCTGGTTTAGGCAGGCATCAGCGTGCAATTTGCAAAGAACCTGCAACATGTAAGGAGAAGATGTTTTAATGAAAAAGAGAAAAGGTTCACAGTCTGTAATGAACAAATACCATGTTTCAGTCATTAACAAGGCAGGGAAATTAAAACAAAAATGTTTCGTCTTTACAGCTTTCCTCACTATGCTTCTTCAGAGATGTTTTAATGGAAAATATTTGCATATATTTCAGAGCATACCGTATGTCATTCTCTCCCTTATGTATAATAAATAACCTTTACCTCAGATGGGAATTTCACCCTGTAATGGACAGTGGAAAGGTATAAAAAACAAATGCCCCAGAACCTTAAAAACTATCTTTGAATTGTCTTAACCTGTGGAAGAAATGTGGAATAGCTCTCTACAAGTTATGTAATTTAAAAAAATGTTCGTATAACACTTACTGTGAAGATATAGTTCCCTAACATCTGTGAAATAAAAACCAAACCTCAGGCCTTACCATGCTCAGTTACTCAAGCTTGGCTCGTGCTCAAGATGCACCTTAGACAGAGAATGTATGCATGAGTATGTGCCCATGGTAGCAGTAGCACATTTTCACTGGTAATAAGTGTTCATTTATTACTTCATTCAGCTGAACTCAGACGAACACAGGAGATCCTACATTCTGAGAATGGTTGGCCAGTAGGGTGCGCAAATTCTCGCTGTTACTCTCAGAAATTAGTTTATCGATTACAGCAGTTTAGTTAATGGTGGTCTCTGGGGTGGTGGCGGGTCGTGACAGTGATTGACAGCTGTGTGTAGCTCCACCCTAACGGAGGACACGATTTCAACCATCGTTAGGCTGAGTAAACCTAACCTCACCAGCTATGTTGCATTTAAATTTAATGCAAACTTTAATGAGGAAAACTAAACTCCTGGGCACATCCTGTGGTCAGTGTTAGAGAACTGAAGTGATAATGAGGCATCATCACATCAAAGGTGAGTGGAGCTACAGTTATGTTATTTGACAAAAAAAAAAAAGCTTTTACTCCTCAGGACAAATTAAGATGATTTGCAAAACAAGATGATCGATTCAGCTCTCGGCCTCTTAATCTCTCGGCCAGCAGAAAGTTGGAGACATCCAATGAAGATTGTTCTGTGAGAACTTCACAGCAACCTTCTTTGGGACGTGTTTCTTGACAGTGCGCCAGTAATCTGTTTTTTTTTTTTAACCACATGGACCATCATATGAGCCAATAAAAGTCTGAGTGCTGGTTCATTTTTGAACGATTTTCATTTAATAAGAATTCCTTTAATTTTAATGCAGTAGTGTGTGCCCTGCAGATGGAATTGTGACTACTGTAGTTTACGGTAGGGCTCACTGTTTGAATGACAGGTCATTGGACAAATGAGCCTAGCGCTGTGGGCGGGACCACCGCTCTGTGAGTGATTCCGGAGTGGGGCGCGCACATGCTTCCTGGATCAGGCTGGCGTTCCGAGCTGTGCTAAACCGTGGAAAACAAGCAGGTAGGACTGTTGGGTCGCAAATTAATGCTTTCATAATTGTAGATAGGTAATACAAATGTTACTGAAGAAAAATATACCCACGTATTGAGCATCGTCAACTCTTCTTGTGGCTGGTTAAAGGCTCTTGCAAGCTAGCCAGTGCTCTCCATCAGAAGGCATGCGAACCAGCTAGCGTGCTAGCTAGCCGACGCACAAGCTGGAGTGCAGCTTTCACATGGAATGTAGATGGCCACTGTAGCGTAATTGCACTTGAGTAGTCGCTGACTCATACCAGATTTGTCATAGCGTGAAAAGGAACGTTGCAAATGCTGTTTGTAAAAAATATCAGAATACCCATATGTCATGGTAATTCCATGCAATTACATTATCGTGCAGTGTTTGTGTACAACTTGCTTTTTTACTTGCTGATGAAATAAAACGGCAGAAAGTTCAACTAGTATTAGAAACATAATTTATAATTTTAAGCAAAGGGAGGGTGTTTTTTTTTTTTAGTAACGGATAAAGTGAAAAAGATTGGAAGTAAGCTGCTTTATCTATCCATCGCAGTAAGGCGTTGTACTTAAGTTACATCCTTGTCATTTTTGGAAAATACAACTTGGATAATGGACGTAGAAGTAACTCAAATGAGAATAATGGTTTTAGAGTTGTCCAAACTGTCACACTGTTGTGAAAATAACAAGGCCGTCACAGAAATATTAATTTCACAAGTTGGTTTTTCTTTCCCCAAACCACTCTGTATGCGGTCAGTGCATAAGGTGTATTTCCGGTCCCTCACAGTGCTGAGAAATTTCCTTGGTGCGGCGACACGGTGCTGCAATCCCCGCTTCCCTAGCAGAGACCCACAAGGTCGGGACAGCATCCTTACTCACTGTCCGTCGGTCGTCCGTAAATTGTAAGTATCCGTAGTCTTGTCTGCGTCAGAATAATTGAGAAGTCTGATGTGGGTGGGGTCAGTAGGCTTTTATACAAATCTAGTGCAGCAAATTCAGCAAATCGCAGTTGATTACATTGGGGTTAATTGATTATGTATAGCCTAGTGGCTGAGATGCTTGACTGGGACCAAAAAGGTTGGGGGGCTGAGAACCATTGTAGCCACCATTGTGTAGCCCCAGCTAAATAACTGCAAGGTAACTGATGGCCCAATGCTGGGTTAGAAAAGCCCGTACTGGCGCTTGCTCTCTTAGACGGACAGGATCATAGGTCACACAGGAGTCAGGCCTTGGAATGACGACAAACCATTAAGGAATTAGCTTTTTCCGCTTCACGTTCATTGACTTCTGTAGCGACCACCTAGAATTGAGTGGAAATCCCCAATTTTGTCATTTCCAGCATTCCGTTGCTTGCAGCACATTTTTGTTGCAACAAAATAAATGGTTTGTTTTATGCTCTTTTACTTTCCCCACTCCAGCCTTGGATCTATGGAGGAGGCTGAACCGATAGTAGCGCCCCCTGGGGGTGAGAAGAGGTCCTGTCCGGAAGACGATCCGGCCCATGTCGCCAAAAGGGCCCGAGTCCAGGAGTCTGAAAATGGAGGTGGCAGGCGCAAGCCCGTGCAGGATGAGCTGGGTGATGAAGAGCAGGAGGGGAGTGAGGAAGAGGAGCTGGAGGAGGCACAGGGAGAGGAGGAGGGCGAGAGCTTTGCAGAGATGATGAAGCATGGGCTGACAGAAGTGGACGTGGGGATCCTGGAGTTTGTCAGTAAACATGAGGGCTTTTCTGGCATCCTGAAGGAGAGGTGAATGAGAGTGAGAGCAACCGTCAAACCTGTGTGTGTGTGTGCATGTGCGTGTGCGTCTGTGCAAGCATGTGTGTGTGTGCACGTGTGTGTGCACGTGCATGTGTTGGAAGGAAAATTAATCCTATATGGATGTGTGTGTGTTTTCTCAGGTACTCGGACTTTGTGGTGCATGAGATTAACAAGGATGGGAAGATGGTGCGTCTGGATGACCTCAGTGTGCCAGTCGACACAGAGGTGAGGGGTGTATCGGCCTGGAGGGGCCAACTCAGCTCACACCTGCGGTTGTAACCCAGCAGGCCTGATTATTTCATTCTGATCTGATTCTGTTTGAGAGGATGTTGATTATTTCCATTTAACCTGCACAGTGAAGCAGTATAATAGAGAAGTTACTGTGAAATGTGCCTTATCAATGTTCTGAATGCACATACAGGCATGGTAAACTTTCTGCTTACATTAAAATTGCGACTGCAGTAATGCAACATTAAAGTGTTTAATCATTGTTGTTGTGAGAGGCCATAGTATAAGTGATGTAAACCTCTATAGAGTTGCACTTTTTTAACTCTGAGTCTGAGAGACAGGGCTGTGTGCAGTTGTCATGGTGGGGACTGGTTTTTGCTCACAGGAGCCCCCTGGTGCCCAGCTGGAGGAGGTGCAGGTGCTGACAGAGGAGCAGAAACAGCAGCTGGAGGAGCTGCAGCTGCTCAAGAACAAAGAAGGGAATGTCGCCATCGAGGTGAGACTGTGCAGGTATACGTCCTGCATTGACAGGTTAGGTGTAATATGCATGTTGGATTGTTTGTATGGGTATATTTGTAGATGTGACTCGCAGCTTGTGCCCTCTCTTGGTGTTGGAGTATTGTGTATGCGCATCCTTTGTAGCTGTGAGAGCAAAATGTGTGCACCTCTGTGGAGCTGAGAGGGAATATGTGTGCACTCTTTATGGCGCTGAGACGATGCATTTGCACACCGGCATTGTGATGAAACAGAATGTGTCTTATCCTGGTAGAGATGAGCGTGCACACTTCCATATCCCTTATATTTGTGAGACAGCACATTTGTACACCAGTCGTAGAATTGAGGCGACACACTTGTGCACCTATTGTCGTGGTGAGACACTCAATGCCCCTCTTATGTTCAGATAATGATAATGGGATTTCTGTTGCCGGGCAGGTGGTGGAGGACACGAAGGAGAAGCGCACTCTTCTGCACAAGGCTGTGAAGACATCATACCCGGGGCTGGAGACCAAGACAGAGGAGAGGGACGGCCGCAAGTTCATCGTAGCCTACCACGCTGCAGGGAAGAAAGCCCTGGCAGGTAAAGGAAGAGAGGAGGAGGGAAGGACCTGAAGAGAGAGGGAGGGAGGGAGTGGGCGACAGCTCCTGGCCATTATGGGCGCCATTTTGTCTGAGGAATCTGCACTCTGACTTTATCCTAATATGTCCTCTAAGTCCCAGCTCAGGTGAATTGTGTAGATTAGGCCTGAGCACAATGAAAGGTAAAGAATGTTCTAGACAGATGCTTATTCAATAAGCAAAATCAACAACTGTCACACAAGAGAAAGTTGCCAGAGGTTGCTGCTTAATTCTGTTCAGTTCAGTTCAGTTTGGTTCAATTTTATATTTACAGGGCTTTTTACAACACAAATAGTCACAAAGCAGCTTTACATAGATCCTACGAAAAAGACCCTGCCACCCCCAACCAAAAGCCAAAGCAACAGCGGCAAAGGAAACCCCCCCCAACTAACAAGAAGGAACCTTGTGCAGAACCGACTCGGGGTAGCCCATCTGTTTCTGGCTGCCACTGGAATAAATTCAGTATTATATGTGTAATATATGAAGAATAATGACTCAGATAAATAGCAAATTCACACAGTCATCTGTGTTCAGGTTTTGGTGGCTGTTGGAGTTTAAATGTTGTTGCATGCATTTTTCTTTTTTCCTTTTCATGGGTAAACCTCCTCTCTCACTCACGGCATGGGGGGCGTGTCCTCGGTGAGGTCGGGGGTTAACCGGGCATTTCTACACTGCATGCACTGAGCATGTGCAAGACTGACCAATCATGCATGACCATGGGAAAAGATCCAGATTCTTACCCATTCACGCTCATCGGTACCCGATCTCATCGGCTCTGGATCTTAACCTTTCTGTAAAGCACCTTAATGGTCGAGTGAACTGCCCTGTGATACGCCCTCACTGGGCGATGATGAGAAGTTCAGGCAGGTGTTTCCTGGCTCAATACTCCTGGCATCTTCAGTGACCGTTCTTCAGGCCGTCCTCCTAATGAAGCACTGAAGCTGCTCTGTATTCAGTAGCCGCATTGATTGCTGATTTGAAATCACATTGAATTGTCTGGTGATTTACATTTATAGAAGAATTTCTGTCATTCTAAATTCCTGTGATGAAGCACTGTGAAAACGCAAAGGGATTGACAAGCTTGTCACATTTGTTTAAGCGTGGTCTCCAGCATGCAGCGTTGTTTTCACAAGGGCTGAAATATGTAGCTGTTTTCAGTATGTATGCTCTCTGGTCTGGAGGGTAGAGTTTGTGAGTTAGAATGGCTGCAGAGACAGGCATGTAGCCAGCCATGCTAGCTGTGTTCAGTGGTTCAGTCAGAGCTACAGCAGTTAGTCTTTAATGATAATTTGAAATATTTTAACCCCTTAGACACCAGTAAAGACCATTTTAAAACCCTTCTTTTAAAGGAATTAAGAAAACATCTATTATCCTCTAATATTCAGAACAGAATTCATGTTATCATATGATTATACGTTCTATGAAAATTCTGTGGGAGCTGCAGAAGTTTTTTCATATTTTTCTTAAAATAGTCTTTTAAACATGTGTTTGAGGCAGGGCTGAGTTGATCAGGGAGCTGCGGCGTGTTGTGTGGTCCGTGCCCAGTCGTGTTGCAGAGCACACTAACCCAATATACACCCGGATGAGCAGCTGTGCCGACGGCACTGTTAACACCCAGGATCAGAGTGGAGTGCCAATCCGTACCGATGCCCAGCGTGGCAGCTGAGCAGGAAATGGAGGCGGCGTTATGTACACAGGCAGCTAAGAGCGTGATACTGCACTAATGGCTCCTCGCTGAGGCTTATGGGTAGTGTAAGGGCTGGGAGCAGTGGTCTCCAATGCACTACAGCTTTAGCCAGTCTCATCGTTTACTAGAGGCAAGTCAACAAAGATGACTGTTGGATATTGCATTTAGGTACTACATGTTGAACATCATAGTCACATCTTTTTAGGGCTGTTGACACTGTCCTGGATTGAATACTTTTTTTAAAGACTGTAACCCTTTTTCTGCTGGCAGATTCCCGGACTGGTTTGAAGCATCTGTCCTCACTGATGTTTGTCTGATTTCACTCAGAGAGTAGTTCTTCCACAAAACTCTGCTTATGGTAATCTAACACAGTCCTCGGATCAAGTGTTTTCATATATAAGCAGCATGTAATTCCAGGGGCACAACTTTAGTCCTGGGGGGCTGGTGTGTGTCTTGGGTTTTGTCATGTTTCAGCTAGTGATAAAATTATCTGCTAATTTTGAAAGATAATCAGAAAAAATGGGCTCAGATGCTGCAGAACCTCCAGCCCTGTTTTCAGCTGAGTAGATTCACTTTGTGTGGCCCAGGTGTGGCTGGGGGGGTGGGTGAGGGGGGGCGGGTCGGGAGGTAAATGACAGAACGGGAGTGGGGGATTCAGGACACCCCAAAGCATCACGCAGACAGGATCAGAGGCCACTGTGTCTCTGGGAGCCATCTTTACTCATCCGCTGCACAGAAAAGTTTCAGTTCAACATCCAGCCTCCTCCTCTTCCTCCTCCTCCTCCTCCTCCTCTTCCTCCTGCTCACCTCCTGCATGTGGAACCCCCTCCTCTATCTGGTCTGTCTCTCTAGGTCTCTGACCGTTCTCAGTAATCTCATTCTCTTGTCCTCCTTCTGCTCTTCTCTGATTGGACAGTGGTCAGAACTACGGCAGGTAAGCTTGCCTCGTCCACTCTGCTCCAAGCGAGAGAGGGATGCTGGGAAATGGGGAACAGGGTCGGGTGTGGGGGTGGGGAGGGTGTGGTGGTGGTGGTGGGGGGGGGGGGGGGGGGGGGTTGCAGACTGGGTTGCAGCTACCAGTCCACAAAAATAGAGCTTTAACCCAGACAGTGAAATCATAATGTGCTCACTGGCACACAGGAAAATCATATAAAAAGACGCTCAATATGGGGAAGCTCAATGTGTGTGTTATGTTAATTATGTGTTCTCAACTGCAGGTTCTCAGCCTGGTATAGCGTCTTCACAGCTTTCTTAACTTCTAATTTTTCTGGTATAGACTTCCCTTGATCCGATTAGTGCTGGCAGATTTTAGTTGGTGGATTTGGTTAGTGTAAGCATTTGTTTTGACACACGCAGTGCATCATGGGATTCCTTAGACCTGGTAACTGACCTTTGGTTTGCTGGCGAAGCACATCTTCGGGGATTTTGGCAGAGCTACACCACATGGGCATGAGAATGTTGTTGATTTCATAGCTGGCTGCTCTGTCCGGGTCATAGCTCTGAGAGCGTGAGGACCTCCACAGTGTTGTCATTCTGACTCGTACTAAGAATGTGAGAGCCGATAGATTAGAGTGTGCGTCTGGTCTGTCAGGCTGTGGGTGGGATGTTTTCCGTCCTGTGTGTAGTATAACCCTGTAATGGGTGGCATTATTCCTGGTGGATACTCTCCTCATTAATTTGCTGCGCTTTGCAGTCTGGTCGAGTGGCGTGCGTGTGCTAATTGCTTTTGTGTGGTGGAGAGCGCTGGAGGCCTTGGTAAGTGAATACTCTGCGTTCAGGAGAGGGGGTTCGTTATGGGCTGGGCCCTGAAGCCTGTCTGTGTGGAAGGCAAAAGCAGCTGGCTGGCTCACAGTGCTCTGTGTTCTGCTCCACACACCTCCAAAGACTCCTGCTGGTGGGTGTGTGCGAGAGAAGAACACAAACCTCCATTCTGATTGGCTCCCTGGGTCCCTGACACGCTCAGCCAATTCCAGATAGGAGCACAGCTAGTGAGTGCGAGACTAGAGCACCAATGAGAGGGGTGGGGAGTGGTTTGGGATGTACCCCCTGGATCTCAAGAGGCCAAGTAAACTGCTTGCAACCGTTTGTGTTTAAACCTGTAGCCGTGGAGCAGGAGGGCTGGGTTCCGGGTGCGTTTCTAAGAAGGGTTGGGCTGTTGGACAGGGTCTGTCTTTGGAAAATGCGTGGATCTCTTAACCCCTCCCAGTGGATGCATCCTGACCTCTCCTCTCGCCTCTGTCCCCCCCCCCCATCCCCCCGCCCCCTGGAAGCTCCTAGGAAACACTCGTGGCCCAAGAGCCGAGGCAGTTTCTGCCATTTTGTGCTGTACAAAGAGAACAAGGACACCATGGATTCAATCAACGTGCTGTCCAAATTCCTCAGGTTAGCGCACGAGCACACACAGGCTCACAAGCACACACACACCCCACACACACTGCAAATAACAGTTATGTCTCAGAACAGTCACAAAAATACAGAACAGTCAATGGCAAGCAATTGTGTTGGTGTGGATGTAATTATTACAATCGAACAAAACATCTCAAGCTCTTAATGGTGTTCTCTGATCCCAGGTGTGAATGTGATTTGTTGCCAGTAGCCCATTGTTTGAATGTGATTGGTTGATTCCCACAGGGTGAGACCTAACCTCTTCTCATACATGGGGACTAAAGACAAGAGGGCCATCACAGTGCAGGAAATCGCCGTGCTCAAGTAAGCGCTGTGACCTTTTCACCTCTTGCCCTTCACCTTTTCCGGGCGCAGAGCTGGCAGCAGTGTGACGTGCTGTGTGACGTGCTCTGTGACGTGCTCTGTGACGTGCTCTGTGACGTGCTGTGTGACGTGCTCTGTGACGTGCTCTGTGACGTGCTCTGTGACGTGCTGTGTGACGTGCTCTGTGACGTGCTCTGTGACGTGCTGTGTGACGTGCTCTGTGACGTGCTCTGTGACGTGCTGTGTGACGTGCTCTGTGACGTGCTCTGTGACGTGCTCTGTGACGTGCTGTGTGACGTGCTGTGTGACGTGCTCTGTGACGTGCTGTGTGACGTGCTCTGTGACGTGCTCTGTGACGTGCTCTGTGACGTGCTGTGTGACGTGCTGTGTGACGTGCTGTGTGACGTGCTGTGTGACGTGCTCTGTGACGTGCTCATGCTTTTAGGATCAGCGCCGAGAGGCTGGCTCACCTGAACAGGTGCCTGATGAACTTCAAACTGGGAAACTTCAGCTACAGGAAGCACCCACTGAAGCTGGGAGAGCTGCAGGGAAACCACTTCACCGTGGTGATCAGGTAACAGTGCCTCACCATGTCGCCATGGCGATCAGGTGTGAGTGGGAGAGTGGGCGTGTCCATGTAGTTTGCGTGTTTGTGAGTGGGCGTGTCCGTGTAGTTTGCGCGTTTGTGAGCGCACTCCATGGCCGTCCTCCTGTCTGTGCACACAGGAACATCTCGGGTACGGAGCAGCAGGTGCTGGAGGCCATGCACTCTCTCAGGGACACCGGCTTCATCAACTACTACGGCATGCAGCGCTTCGGCACCACCGCCGTGCCCACCTACCAGGTCGGCAGGTGAGTTACCGCGGGAACGGGACCTTGAGCATGGCTAACGCATGCGCACGCTACACCACTTAGCAGTGCTTTTACACTGACTGTGAATCTGCTCTGTCTCTCTCGCTCTCCGCCAGGGCTATCCTGCAGAACAACTGGACCGAGGTCATGGACCTGATCCTCAAACCTCGTCCTGGAGGTAGGGCAGTAACAAAACATGCACACAAACAAAAAATGAACACGCAAACAAGAATCACTCGCAAACAAAAAATGGCTGCGTATCAGATTGAGCTTCGGCGTGGAGGCTAAGCAGTCCTTGTGTCTGTTGCCCCTGGCAGCGGAGAAGGGCTACCTGGTGCGGTGCCGGGAGGAGTGGGCGGCCTCTCAGGACCCTGAGGCAGCCCTGAAGAAGCTTCCAGTCAAACGCTGCGTGGAGGGACAGCTACTGCGCGGCCTGTCAAAGTATGGCAAGAACAACATCGTCACCGCCTTCGGTCTGGTGAGTGACTGGGGGTGTGTGTGTGTGTGTGTGTATGTGTGTGTGTGTGTGTGTGTGTGTGTGTGTTGTGTGTGTGTGTGTGTGTGTGTGTGTGTGTGTGTGTGTGTGTGTGTGTGTGAGATAGAGAGTGTGAGTGTGTGTGTGTGTGTGTGTGTGAGTCTATGTGTGTGTGTGTGCGCGCGTGCGTGTGCGCGTGCGTGTGCGCGTGTGTGTGTGAGAGAGAGAGTGTGTGTGTGTGTGTGTGTGTGTGTGTGTGTGTGTGTGTGTGTGCGCGTGTGCGTGCGTGCGTGCGTGTGTGCGTGTGTGTGTGTGAGAGAGAGAGTGTGTGTGTGTGTGTGCATACTGCATTATCACACAGACGGTCTCTGTGTTTGCCTCTCTCCCTCAGATCCCCCGGAATAACCGGCTGATGTACATCCACAGCTACCAGAGCTTTGTGTGGAACAGCATGGTGAGCCGCCGCATACAGGCCTACGGCCTGAGGGCCGTGTCTGGGGACCTCGTGCTCCGCGGAGGTGAGGACCCCATGGGGCTGCCCGGAGAGTGCCTGTCTGCAGAGCGCCAAACTAACTTCCAACACAGAATCAAGAGATAATACTCAAGATTTGCCAATGATGAATGATAAGAATAATAATTCATACATCCAGTGGGTGAAGGCTCACTGCATATAATTAAAGAGAAGATATTAAACAAGAGCAGACTGGGGGTCTAGTTTCATCATCTACCAACACTGGCAGTGATTGGTGGACACTGAACACTGTGCTTCCCAGTAGCTGCCCATGGGCTTTAGGCACTGTAGCCTGAAAGTATCCACCAATCACAGTTGATGTTGCTCTGTGGTGTTGTTAGCAAAATGCTCTGTGATTGATGGAGCTCCTCTGCAGCAGGTGTCCAGCTTGACAGCATTACCCCTGTAATTATCCATGGTTGTGTGCTGGCCCTCCTCCAGAGTGTGAGTTTGTGCTGAGACTCCCTGCAGATTGAGAGCTTACAGAGAGGATTTAACTCGGGCAGATCTACTGTGCAGCTGTAAGGTGTTTGTGCTGGGGGTGTTGCCGTGGTTACCGCCCCTCCTCACCCCCCGGGTTCCCCCCTTTGGCAGGCTCCGCCCACGTGCTGACAGAGGCTGAAGCGGCGAGCAGCTCTATTCACGATGTGGTGATGCCCCTGCCCGGCTTCGACGTAATTTACCCCACGCACCACGGTGAGTTACCCCTCTATTTACCCCACGCACCACGGTGAGTTACCCCTCTATTTACCCCACGCACCACGGTGAGTTACCCCTCTATTTACCCCACGCACCACGGTGAGTTACCCCTCTATTTACCCCACGCACCACGGTGAGTTACCCCTCTATTTACCCCACGCACCACGGTGAGTTACCCCTCTATTTACCCCACGCACCACGGTGAGTTACCCCTCTATTTACCCCACGCACCACGGTGAGTTACCCCTCTATTTACCCCACGCACCACGGTGAGTTACCCCTCTATTTACCCCACGCACCACGGTGAGTTACCCCTCTATTTACCCCACGCACCACGGTGAGTTACCCCTCTATTTACCCCACGCACCACGGTGAGTTACCCCTCTATTTACCCCACGCACCACGGTGAGTTACCGCTCTATTTACCCCACGCACCACGGTGAGTTACCCCTCTATTTACCCCACGCACCACGGTGAGTTACCCCTCTATTTACCCCACGCACCACGGTGAGTTACCCCTCTATTTACCCCACGCACCACGGTGAGTTACCCCTCTATTTACCCCACGCACCACGGTGAGTTACCCCTCTATTTACCCCACGCACCACGGTGAGTTACCCCTCTATTTACCCCACGCACCACGGTGAGTTACCGCTCTATTTACCCCACGCACCACGGTGAGTTACCCCTCTATTTACCCCACGCACCACGGTGAGTTACCCCTCTATTTACCCCATGTACCATGCCTTCATAATCTGCCCCACACAGAGTGATTTACCCTCCCTGTGTCCCTCACGTGGTGAACTTACACCCCTCTGTGCTGCTGTCCTTTGTTTTGCAGTGGGGGGGTTATAGACTCTGCTGTCCTTTGTTTTGCAGTGGGGGGGTTATAGACTCTGCTGTCCTTTGTTTTGCAGTGGGGGAGGGCTACAGGGAGATGCTGAAGGCAGATAATCTGGACATTGACAACATGAGGCACAAAATACGAGATTACTCTCTGGCCGGAGCCTACCGGAGGGTCATCATCAGGCCCAAGGACGTCAACTGGTCAGTACTGCGGTGCTAAGTGTGTGGTCAGGTGGTCAGTACTGCGGTGCTAAGTGTGTGGTCCTATGGTCAGTACTGCAGTGCTAAGTGTGTGGTCCTATGGTCAGTACTGCAGTGCTAAGTGTGTGGTCAGGTGGTCAGTACTACAGTGCTAAGTGTGTGGTCAGGTGGTCAGTACTGCGGTGCTAAGTGTGTGGTCAGGTGGTCAGTACTGCAGTGCTAAGTGTGTGGTCAGTACTGCAGTGCTAAGTGTGTGGTCAGGTGGTCAGTACTGCGGTGCTAAGTGTGTGGTCCCATGGTCAGTACTGCGGTGCTAAGTGTGTGGTCCCATGGTCAATACTGTGGTGCTTAGTGTGGGGTCGGGTGGTCAGTGCTGTTTTTATATACACACACACACACACACACACACACACAGCTGTTTGGCTGGTCAGTACTGCACTCTGAATTCATCTACACACTCCTGCGCAATTTCCCATTTCAGTAATGATCTACCGTTTATCACTGGTCGTGTTCAACACTGAGCTTGGTGTTCGTGCTGAGGGCATTCTGCTCCTTGCTCTGGGCTGAGTCCAGACATAACTGCATTTTCTGCATAAGTCTGTCATAATTGTGTCATTGCAGGAATGATAGACCTGCATGACGGATCCACTTAAGCAGCATGTAGCTCCTTTGGATTGGGCTAGTATTGAGCACTGGTACGCATATGGAGCACATGCAGAAGTGCTGTGTGATAATGTGGCTCCAGCTCTCTGTTCACTGCAGTCAAACTTCATTCGGATGAAACATGATAGATAGATTAGCATAGCCAAAGTTTCCTCAAAACGATCTCTCTCTGTTTGTTTCTCTCTGTCTCTCTGTGTGTCTGTCCCTGTGTGAAACCGTCTGTCCTCATAGGGAGGTGATTCACTATGACGACCCCCGGATCTCCCTGGTGCACTCTGACCTGGAGAAGCTAGAGAATAAGCCCCCCCCAGTCTTCCCCAGAGGTCAGTGGTGCAGCCGTGTGTCTGGGTGTGAGAGCCGTACGGGCGGGATGCTAATATACAGATGCACATGTACATCTCCCCTTAAATATCTCACTCATGACAAAAGGGAATTTTTAACATGCTTTTGTCTTCCTTTCTCCTCAATTTGTGTCTTTCCCTGTGTCTGTCTCCCCTGTGTCTATGTCTCCTCTGTGTCTCTCAGAGGGGAAGTACAGAGCTCTAAGGATGGAGTTCTCGCTGCCCTCTTCCACCTACGCTACCATGGCAATCCGTGAGGTGCTCAAAATGGACACAAGCATCAAGAACCAGACGCAGCTGAACACCACCTGGCTGAACTGACTCACACACATGCACGTACACACGCACACTTACACACAACACACGGTGCCTGCAGGTTTAACTCCAGTCCTGGAGGGCTGCAGTGTCTGCAGGTTTAACTCCAGTCCTGTAGGGGGCAGTGTCTGCAGGTATTTGTGGTTTCCTTTCTCTTAGCAGCCAGTGTTGGCCTTGGGAACAGTGTTACCCAATCATTGAATTAATCACATAAGTGTTGAGAAGAATAAGAAACCATCAGACACCAAAGCCTTCTAGCACTGGAGTCTGACATCCCTGTGTGGGGTTTGAGAGGAGCTGCTCAGCGTTATTATTGGCTAAGCACACGAGGCTAGGCACCTCCCACTGCTGCCCGGGGTTGTCTCAAGTGGAGAATTTACAGGAGCTGGTGGCAGAACAACCCACGTTTAACATGTCAACATAACCCACGTCAACTCCTGTCTAGAGTTACTACTGCACCATAGAAGTGTGATTTTTGTGTTTTGTTTGCTTTTTTATTAGAAAATGTTTTTATTGCATAAGTTTAAGCGTTACCAATACACATCAATTGATAAGAAATGTCAGTTGAAATGTTTTGATTTTTATAGCGTTTATGTCGACTCCCAGGAGTCTTCCGTACGGTTTCCTCATAGTGTGGAGGTCATATCTAAGGGTTTCAGACACAGTGACTCCCACAGTCACGTGGACTCCTGGCCTCGGTTCTGGCCGGAACTTCCTATATTCTCGCAGAAATAAATGTACATTTAAATGATAATTTTTTAAATTAAAATGCAATTTTATGTTGCTCATTGCTTTATGATTCTGACCCTTTACAGAGATAATTAAAATGCTATGTCAAAAGTCATAAGCATCTTGTCTTGTGTGTGTGGTGTGTGGTGTGTGTGTGTGTGTGAGTGTGTGAGTGTTTGTGTGTGTGTGTTGCTATAATTGACTATTATTTTTTGATCAAATGGATATCATGTATATAACCTGTGTTCAATTAGCATCAGTGTAGGAGACACAGGATATACTGAGCACACCATCTGAGCAATATTTAACAGTGTGCTGTGAGGGGGTTTTTGTGAAGAGACTGAATAATGCAGCCAAAGCTGAAAACTGGGCAGTAAACAGGCTGTAATATTTGTAGTGTAGTGGGTTAGAGTGACCAGTGGTTCCCAGACTCAGTCCTGAAGATCCATTGTGTATGGCGGTTTTTGTTACACCCCTCTTGTTCAATTCATTTTCACATGAGTTTCAATTCTACCATAATTGGTTTTCTCTCCAAAATGTCAACACAATTTAGGTTTAGTGTGTTGTCGTTTGCCAAGTTGCTATGTAAGTTGCTATAGGCAAACCTGCACGTTATTAATAACAATTTAAGAGGAAAAAATATAGATCTTGCACACATATGTTCATGGGGGAATAAGACCTAACAATGATCACAATAAAATCAGTCTTCCAAACGTTCAAGTACGCCGGTAATGATACTTGAAGGAAACCACCCAATAACTGTTGTGCCACGTGTATCCGATAGAGGGCGCCCTGTAGCGCTTGTTGACGTGGAGAGAGGAGGACAGACATGGCGGCGCCCATAACTGAGCAGGTAAACGGGGGCGATGCTGTACCGTCACCCGTTATGTCAGACACTGATTCCGACTCGGTATCGGAAAATGGAACACTACCGGAGTACGTGGTTGAGTTGGTGGAAACAGAATTTGGTGGGGACCTAAAGTCGCTGAAGAAAGTCAGCGAGCTTCTGGAGAAACTGACGGAAGAAAACAAGCTGCTGGAGGAGCAGGTAACGATAACGTGTCCGGAGTTAGCAACTATCGCTAGCCTGCAAAATAATTTGGGATTTAAATAGTCGTTTGGCTACATTTCTGGACATGATGCACAAGTACTTTTTCTACATCGTAACTAATATCTTGGCTACTTGTTTTCGCCTTACTTCCATTGTGTAGAGCGTTCGCAAATACTGTGTTTCAACTGAAAGATACATGCAGTGCTATTTGCCAAGAAACTAGCAAGCATAGCTAGCTGGACAGTTGTTTTATCATTTAACATGCCACGCTGTTGTCGTCCACAACACCTAACATCACGCTGTAGTGTTTAAATGCGTGTTTAGAGTTTGGTGAGAAGAGAGCTTACAGCTGAAGATCTGTCTACTTTGATTTATGTGCCAGATAGCTACCATGCTATCGCTGTCAGCGCAGAATTCACGCTAGAATGTCCGTAGGAAGCGGCGCATATAGCTAGCTAGTGCTTACTTAACCACTATCACGTTTGGCCAGCTCGCAGATAGACACAAGCATGTCTGTCATTATTAGTTAGACAACTTGTGAACTGATAGCTACTTTCAGACTCCCATGAACGTTCACAGTCCTTTAATTTAAACTATTTGGTGGAATATTCGAGAGTGCTTTAGTCTTTCTCAACTGGTCAAGCAGAGGTTCTGCTCTGTGAACACGACCTCCGCAGCACAGCCACTGGCCTATCCAGGCGGCCAGGTCTCGGCCTTTCGCTTTGGCCTGGCGCTGATCGCTCTGTCTGTACATTGTGTAGATTTTTAATAGTTTGTATCAGTCACCGTGATCATATTTGCCCATGTCCGTGTTAAGATGCTGACGGTGACTGTGTGTGTCTGAGTGAGTGAAGTGTTGACTGTTCGTCTCCATGCTCAGGTGCTGACTGTGTGCTTGTGTGTGTGAAAGTGTTGGCTGTCTCTCTCTCTCTGTTCAGGTTCTGACAGTGTGTGTGTGAGTGTCTGAGAGAGAGAGAGAGACTGAGTGTGAGTGAGTGAGGGTGGGTGGGTTTTGACTGTCTCTCTCTGTGTTCAGGTTCTGACGGTGTCCAGCGCTGTGCCGCTGCGCGTGTCGTCGGCGCTGTCGGAGGCGGAGCACTGCAGGCAGGATGTGGAGGCCCTCCTGCAGAGGGAGAGGATGTTATCTAACACTCTCCAGCAGCACCTGCAGGGAGCGCAGTCCTGGGCTGACGGCCTGAGCCAGACCCTGGGCCAGCTGGACACCGTGGAGCGCCACATGAAGTACCTGCAGGTCCTGGCCCGCATCGAGGAGCTCAGGTAGGGAACTAAGGCTTAGATAGAAAGGGGACTTTTTTGTCTATAGTACACAGCAAATGGTGTCTTTTGCCTCTGTAGTCCTGGTAACCATTGTTTTCAATTTCTGTATCTTGAGAGACTGGTATCTCAGATTTGTAGTGTTTCTGCTACTGTACGTCCTTTATCTGTAATCTGCGGTGTGTGTAATCTGTGCTCCTGCAGCGACAGCATCCAGCAGTTCCTGATGACCAGCAGCGTATGGGAGGCGGTGGGGGCGGTGAGTAGCATGGCCAGCCTGGACCTGGGGCTGCAGGAGTCAGGCTGCTCCCACCTGCAGGCCTTCCTCAGGGAGACGCTCTGCTTCTGGCACAAGATCCTGAAAGACCGGCTGGCCAGGTGAGAGCTCCAGCTGAGTGTTCACAACTGGATATCATGAACACTTTTATTTTTCCACCCAAATAAATGTTTCTTCTTTTTTACTTTTCAAATGTTATTTTAACAAAATGAAAGCAAATATCAAATTCTGTATCATTCTCTCTATCTCTCTCTTTGGCTGTCTCTCCCTCCATTTCTCCATTTGTAATCCTGTCCCTTTCCTCGCAGTGATCTGGAGGAGGTTCTGACGCAGCTGCACTGGCCCTTCCTCTCTCCCCCGGTCAGCTCTCTATCGCCCCCTGCCAACGCCCAGGAGCTGCACAGCCAGCTGGAGCTGCTGGTGCCTCAGCTTCTGGCCCTGCAGCTCCCGTATCCTTCCTGCTCTTAAGCACACTCACACACTTACATACAAACACACTCACACTCACACTCACACACACACACACACACACACTCACACACACCGTTACATATACATCACATGTACATGCAAAGACATACACACATCGGCTTTGACTCCTTGACAATCTTGGTGATGACCTCATCTCAGATAAGAAGCCACACCCATCCAGGGCAGGTCTTCCCCAGGCCCCGCCCCTCTCCTTGCCCATCCAGATCATGATTCTCCCACTCAGCAAGAGGTTCCGATACCACTTCACCGGGAACCGGCAGACCAACTGCCTCAACAAGGTATGCACAAACACGTGCGGACACACATACACACACACTGTACTGTGTCGATAATGCTTTACTTAGCATGCATGCATGTGTTGTGTGTATGTCTGTGTTGTGTGTGTGTGTGTGTGTGTGTGTGTGTGTTGTGTTTGTGTTGTGTGTGTACATCCCACAGCCAGAGTGGTACCTGACTCAGGTGCTGATGTGGATGGGAAACAACTCAAAATTCATGGAGGAGAAAATCCAGCCCATTCTGGACAAAACCGACGCAAAGATCAATGCAAGGGTAAGGCCGTGTTTGAGTCTCTATCACAGCATGATAACTGCAGGCCTGTGCTTTTATTTTTCTGTGTTTATGAGCCCCTCATATTTACGTGCAGTCCCATCTCTGGCCTGCAGGTGGAGCTGTGCCGGGGGCTCCTGTCCCTGGCCCAGGAGAAGCTCGCCCACGATGCACCGCGGCTGCTCTATGACGATGCTCTCTTCTGCCACCTGGTGGACGAGGTCCTGCAGTTTGAGCGGGAGCTCCGCACCACCCACGCCTATCCCAGCATGCTCCCTGGCGCCTTGCACATCCTGTTGGAGGAGGCAGTCTTTCAGAAGTGGCTCAGCGTGGAGAGGAAGAGTGAGTGTCTGGGTGTGGGTTCGAGTGGAGTCTCCCATCAGACTGGGATAGGGTTCCCATACCATTCTTGGATACTCTCCTTACAAATAGTGTACAGAGCTTATGCACTGCATTTTGAGGTGTTTTGTCTATACTACAGCTTTTTCCCCATTGAGCTTTGGGACACCACTACAAAATGGCTGACTCCCAGTAAGAGTGCAATGTGTAGGGGTAGGGAGCCAATTTGGACTCAGTAACATGTGACCATGCAGTCATATCCATTTATGTACAGACATTGTTGTGGGTATGCGTGTGTATATCTGTCACTAGTGGCCATGGAAGTGTATGATTGTGGGTTTGTGTGTACTTGTCTGCCATGAGTAGTGGAGGTGTAAGATTGAGTTGTTTGTATGTTTGTCTCCCCCTAGTGGCGGTGGAGAAGGTTGATGCCATGCTCTCTGCAGAAGGAGCCTGGAGCTCTCAGTACAGAGACATCAGTGACATGGACGAGCTGAAGGCGCCGGACTGCGCAGAGACGTTTATGACCCTCCTGCTGGTCATCACAGGTACTGCGCCCCTCCCTGTGTCCTTTTAACCAGTCTCTGTCTGAGGGGTACCGCTAACCCCCTAACCCTCTACAGCACATGCTCAGCCAAAGCTTGTTCTTAATGATGAAATAAATAGCAAAGTCTGTTGTGGTGTACAGTAATCATATGGGAAATATAACGGTAATTAGTTTCTTGTTCTCCCTCTCAGATCGGTACCGCTCTCTGCCCTGCTCACGGGCCCAGCTCAGCTTCCTGGCCCTGCAGAGGGAGCTGGTGGATGATTTTCGGATCCGGCTCACGCAGGTGATGAAGGAGGAGTCACGCTCTCCCATCGGGGCCAAATACTGCGCCATCCTCAACGCCGTCAACTACATCTCCACCGTGCTGAGTGACTGGGCCGACAACGTGGTGAGGAAGCAGCTCAGCCTCTGTCTTCCCTCAGGCCTCTCAGTGTTTATACGCCAGATAAATGTGAGCATTACTTAGAGCGCAGTGTGACTCTCCATCTCTCCCTCCCCCAGTTCTTCCTGCAGCTGCAGCAGGCGGCGGTGTCCCTGGGGGAGGAGGTGTGGGGGCCCCTGGGGGCCACGGAGGCAGGGCGGCTGGCCTCCCTGGAGGGCTCTCTGTTTGAGGGGCTGCTGGGCCTGCTGGAGAGACTGAGGGGTGACATGCTGGGGCGGCTCCTGGAGGCCGTGATGAGGGAGGTGCGGGAGAAGGTGCAGCCCTACGGCAGGGACAGGTGAGCGCTCTGGAAGCGAGTCCGTCTACCTGCGTCTCAGAGCTCACTTTCATCAGCATGACACGTGCACACACACGTGTTCAGTTTGTGCTGAAATTCTGTGTGTGTATGCACGTGTCTGCGCAGGTGGCTGTCCCTGCCTTCGCAGACGGACCAGGCCACCATGTCCCTGTCCAGCTCAGCGTGTCCCATGATGCTCTGCCTGCGGGACCGTCTGCTCCAGCTGCAGCAGCTGCTGTGTCTGCCGCTCTTCCAGAGCTTTTGGCAGGGCCTGGCCGAGAGGCTGGACCAGCTTCTGTACCAGGATGTGAGTCTCTGCCCAGCCTCCACCCCTTCACCGCTACACCCTTACTCTGTTACACCCTCTCACCGCTACACCCTTACTCTGTTACACCTGTACTCTGTTACACCCTTTCACCGCTACACCCTTGCTCTGTTACACCCTCTCACTGCTACACCCTTACTCTGTTACACCTGTACTCTGTTACACCCTTTCACCGCTACACCCTTACTCTGTTACACCCTCTCACTGCTACACCCTTACTCTGTTACACCCATTCACCACTGCACCCTTACTCTGTTACACCCTTTCACCGCTACACCCTTATTCTATTACACCCTTTCACCACTACACCCTGACTCTGTTGCACCCTCTCACCGCTGCACCCTTACTCTGTTGCACCCTCTCACCGCTGCACCCTTACTCTGTTACACCCTCTCACCGCTGCACCCTTACTCTGTTACACCCATTCACCGCTGCACCCTTACTCTGTTACACCCTTTCACCGCTACACCCTTATTCTATTACACCCTTTCACCACTACACCCTGACTCTGTTGCACCCTCTCACCGCTGCACCCTTACTCTGTTACACCCTCTCACCGCTGCACCCTTACTCTGTTACACCCTCTCACCGCTGCACCCTTACTCTGTTACACCCATTCACCGCTGCACCCTTACTCTGTTACACCCATTCACCGCTGCACCCTTACTCTGTTACACCCTCTCACCGCTGCACCCTTACTCTGTTACACCCTCTCACCGCTGCACCCTTACTCTGTTACACCCTTTCACCGCTGCACCCTTACTCTGTTACACCCTCTCACCGCTGCACCCTTACTCTGTTACACCCTCTCACCGCTGCACCCTTACTCTGTTGCACCCTCTCACCGCTGCACCCTTACTCTGTTACACCCTCTCTCCGCTGCACCCTTACTCTGTTACACCCACTCACCGCTGCACCCTTACTCTGTTACACCCTTTCACCGCTACACCCTTATTCTATTACACCCTTTCACCACTACACCCTGACTCTGTTGCACCCTCTCACCGCTGCACCCTTACTCTGTTGCACCCTCTCACCGCTGCACCCTTACTCTGTTACACCCTTTCACCGCTACACCCTTACTCTGTTACACCCATTCACCGCTGCACCCTTACTCTGTTACACCCTCTCACCGCTGCACCCTTACTCTGTTGCACCCTCTCACCGCTGCACCCTTACTCTGTTACACCCTCTCACCGCTGCACCCTTACTCTGTTACACCCTCTCACCGCTGCACCCTTACTCTGTTACACCCATTCACCGCTGCACCCTTACTCTGTTACACCCTCTCACCGCTGCACCCTTACTCTGTTACACCCTCTCACCGCTGCACCCTTACTCTGTTACACCCTCTCACCGCTGCACCCTTACTCTGTTACACCCTTTCACCGCTGCACCCTTACTCTGTTACACCCTCTCACCGCTGCACCCTGACTCTGTTGCACCCTCTCACCGCTGCACCCTTACTCTGTTGCACCCTCTCACCGCTGCACCCTTACTCTGTTACACCCTCTCACCGCTGCACCCTTACTCTGTTACACCCTTTCACCGCTACACCCTTACTCTGTTACACCCTTCACCGCTACACCCTTATTCTATTACACCCTTTCACCACTCACCCTGACTCTGTTGCACCCTCTCACCGCTGCACCCTTACTCTGTTGCACCCTCTCACCGCTGCACCCTTACTCTGTTACACCCTCTCACCGCTGCACCCTTACTCTGTTACACCCTTCACCGCTGCACCCTTACTCTGTTACACCCATTCACCGCTGCACCCTTACTCTGTTACACCCTCTCACCGCTGCACCCTTACTCTGTTACACCCTCTCACCGCTGCACCCTTACTCTGTTACACCCTTTCACCGCTGCACCCTTACTCTGTTACACCCTCTCACCGCTGCACCCTTACTCTGTTACACCCTCTCACCGCTGCACCCTTACTCTGTTACACCCTTTCACCACTACACCCTGACTCTGTTACACCCTCTCACCGCTGCACCCTTACTCTGTTACACCCTTTCACCGCTACACCCTTATTCTATTACACCCTTTCACCACTACACCCTGACTCTGTTGCACCCTCTCACCGCTGCACCCTTACTCTGTTACACCCTTTCACCGCTACACCCTTATTCTATTACACCCTTTCACCACTACACCCTTACTCTGTTAAACCCTTACGCCACTACACTCTTACTCTGTTACACCCTCTCACCGCTGCACCCTTACTCTGTTACACCCTTTCACCACTACACCCTTACTCTGTTAAACCCTTACGCCACTACACTCTTACTCTGTTGCACCCTTTCACCGCTATACCCTTACTCTGATACACCCTTACTCCGTTACACCCTTACACCATTACATCGTTATACTATTACAGCGCTGTACCAGGGTGTGAGACTCTGCCCGACCCACACTGTTGCACTGTTACACTGTTACACTGCTACCATGTCCCTCGGTGGCCTGAATGAGACTACAGTAAAGTCACACTCTAAACTTGGAGTTTTCACCGCCAGTGCAGTGCTGCTCTTTTGAGACGCCAAACACGGGGACAGCACTCACATTCAGCACTCGCATTCAGCGCTCACATTCAGCACTCACATTCGTACAGTAACGCCATTACTTAGTGCAAACTCTTCATGAATCTGATTAGCTGTTTTTACACACTGCCTTCAGGGAGTGTCCTCTGTGGTTTTCGTTTTTTTGTGATATTTTAAAACCTGTCCATAATTAGATAAGGAGCATGTTTGTGCATTTGCTGGCTGTGGGTGCGCGCTCTCGACAGTGCAGGGTGAAGTGAGGCGAGAGCTGATACTGTGATCTGGAGTAGTGCTGCCCTGCGTCGCTGAGGAGCAGAACCTCGGATACAGGATAGTGTTATTGTGGACTGTGATGTAGATTTACTGTAAATGGCTGCTTTGGCAAAGCTACGCTGATGTGTGCCGTTGCAGAAAGGCAGGCTGGGAGACTCTGTTCCTGGGATGTATGTGGGGGATCGGCCCTTCCTCAGTTACCTCATTAGCTGTACATCCTCATGCCAGTTACTCTAAGATTAGACCACAGGAAAGCATTTCATACGGGGACCAAAAACCCTTCAGCTGGCAAGCTGGCATTCATGAGCTTATCAAGGAGCACAGCTAAAATGTCAGGCAACATGAATGCCTGCACTGATTAAATAAGAGCAGAATTTGGCATTGAATACAGAAACCAGTGGAGTCCTCCTCCCAGCCCTGTAGTAAAGTGTATTTATTTGAACCCCCCCCAGGTGATCCTGTATAATCATTTTAACGAGGGAGGGGCCGCACAGCTGCAGTTTGACATGGCACGGAACCTCTTCCCTCTGTTCGGACACTACTGCAAGCGGCCCGAGAACTTCTTCAAACAGTGAGTATTGGGCAGAGGAGATGATCCTATCACACACACACACACACACACACACACACACAGACTGGTTGGGTGATTGATTGATTGATTGATTGATTGATTGATTGATTGATTGACTGACTGTCACTGCCCCCAAAGTCTAAACACCTCTCAAACCCCTTCCTGTCTGGTCTCTGATTGGCTCTCTCTAGTGTGAAGGAGGCCTGCATCATCCTGTCACTCAACGTTGGCTCTGCCCTGTTGCTTCGGGACGTTCTGCAGCAGGCTGAGGAGGAAGAAGAGGGTCTGCCCGCCGACCCACAGCGCCCCTCCCCCGAATCCACGCTGAACGAGCTGGGGGTGTACCGCTTGGCCCCCTGCGATGTCCAGATCCTTTTGAGCCTAAGGGCGTCCTGGCCAGGGCAGTGAAAGTCCTGACTGGACAGTGAGGGAAACGGCACTCTGTGGACACTGCTCCTGCTCACCCAGGCCGAGGGCCGCGCTGTGACAAAAAAGCCCAGCGTTTGTGACTCTCCTCCTCATCGGTGAAATCAATCATGTGTTTATAGGCCCTTACCCAGCGGGACAGCACGGCCTGAAAACGAAACCAATACTACCAGAGGGAGAGTGTCTGTGTTTTTTGTTTTTTTATTTCTGTTTCTTTTTTTTTCCTCGGACGGCTGTTTTAGGTGGTCCTCATTTCCACAATGCAAGAGCGCTTAATATTGGCCAAAGCAAACGGGCGTAAAGTTTAAATAAATACTGTACACCTGACACAGAGTCAGTTACATCAGTTCCAGCTTCTCCTGTGGAAGCAGAGCGCTAAGGTTGAGTGTGTCACAGTGAAGATGTGTGTGAGTTTTGTTCCTACTCTACATTCATTCTCACTTCGTAGAACATTGACTTAAGATTAACATTTATCTCCTTAATTTTTACTGCACTGCACTTTATGGAAGCATTTTTTTTGTGGTGTAGAAGGGAAAAATGAGAAAAATATTCTGAAAGGGAGAAAAACATGGTACATACATGTATGTGATTTCCATATTTTAAAACACATTTTCAGCAGAATCTAAAAACCATTGAGGGATAAAATGTTTGTGAAGAGTGATGGCGTAATACACTTGCCTACAGCTTTGTCCAGGGAGTAGAGACCCTTATCTGAGGTCAGTTTGAATGCCTCAGCGGGGAGCAGCTTATCATACCACCGCGCTGAATTCCGATCCACCCCGGTCACCCTGACTGCCAGGAGCGCAGCTCCGCCAGCGCCCTCTCCCACCGGAGAGCCTTTCACTCTGCGGTCCGTCAGCTGAGTGGCCACATCACTCAACCGATATCCACAGGCACAATCCCCCCCCCACCACACACACACACACACACTCACACACACACACACACACACACACACTCTCACACACACACACACACACACACACACACACACACACACACACACACACACACACACACACACAGTCACACACTCACACACTCACACACACTCACACCACACACACACACACACACACTCACAAACACACACACAACCACACTCTTAACGTGCATGTTCCTTGACATGATCCATCGTAGTGAGTACTCATACCTGCTAGATTAAGATTTAAAATGTGGTCTATCATCATTTAAATGTAATGTGTATAGTGTAGTTTTAAGATGGCATTAATTAGGTTTACACATCGTGCTCCACAGTATACATTAACTACATACTTAATGAGCTGTTGGAAGACCCGGAGGACTATACGATGACCACTTTTCCACTTAAAATAGCGTTTTCAGTGGCACCCCCTGATGCCAGCGTGCAGCGCCTGTCTGCAGAACATCAGGCCCCTGCCGCGAGCATGTTCTGTTGAAATTCCCTGGAACTGTCGCTATCAGTCGCGACAGGCGACGCGGCACAGAGACCGCTGAGCGGGCCGCGCCTGTGTTCTTATCAGAACGTTCTGGACAATGGTCACACTGTAACGACCTGTTTGCACTAAGAACCACTAAACTAAAGGTGACAGTTTGCAGAGATCTAATCCCAATAAATATTGATATTATTACACACGGAACTTCAATGTAGCAGCAATGTAATAATTTTGCGATTAATTTATTGCAGAATAAGCCAATTATAAAAATAAACATTGTCAATGCAGAGCGTACTAAATTGAAGTATGTGTGTTAGATAGTGTGTTACCTAGGGATGTGGCATTTTTTGGACAAGTCTAAACTTGTATGTTGACCGGTCAGAGGTTATCATTTATATGGATTTTAAAAAGTTATTAATGGCACTGATAAGTAGAGGACAAACGACTGTTGCAAATTGACTACATAAGCGAAAGTGCTAAAAACAGTGTACAATTGTCAAAATTCCTTAAACCAAATAATCTGAATTATCTTTCAGATGTTAGACTTTGCAATAGTCACATGTAATAATTATTACAATTCCTTCATAGTGCTAAAGTTGGTAAATTGTTGACATGAGTGGTGAACACTGGTCTCATCTTGAGTTAGGTTGATCAGCTTCTACTTGCCTTTAAAAAAAACTCCACGCACTGGTTATTGAACAGGCCGAAACATTTGTCTCTGCTTCAGGGTGGACGCTTCACGCGCTTCACGTCCCTCCCGGACATCTGGCCAATGGCGGGCGCTGTGGGGGAGAGAGTTCTTCCCCAGCCAGTTATCTGACCTTATTGATGCTAAATTAGTCATCTGTCCTCCTCTCCCTCTGCGCGCATTGTTTGCCCCAGGCTCGTGTTTTGATTCTGTGGTAGTGTCCACGCCACATCCCTTTCCTGTTAGCGGTCACCAGGTGCCTCTTTTAAATAGCATAAAACGGGGATTGTTTTACAACATTGATTAACCGGTAGTGGAAACAAACAGCGGCACAAAGATGTCTGCACCTCCGGTCAGAGCGTCCACACCGCAGTCTGGTAAGATGAAAAAGGACGAGTCCTTCCTCGGCAAACTGGGGGGCACGCTGGCTCGGAAGAAAAAGTCGAAAGAAGGTAACGTTCCTGCACTCACAGATCACTCCTGTGTCAAATATTCCTATCGATTATAGATAATGTAGACGGAGACGTACCGTGAATGATAATCGAATCTGTTTGTGAAAACTGTTTGCTACTGTCCATGGTCCTGCAATAGGGACTGTACGTATTATGTTTTTTTATTTGTATTTATGTTATGATTTTCCTTTAGTTTCATACGGGTTTTCATTACAACTGGTGCGCGTGTGTGAAGGAAAACTTCTAATACGTGGGAGACTCAAGCTTTTGTTAGCTAAAATCATAACACTAAGACTTAAACGGTTTGAGCAACGTTCTATGACCAGTTATTCCCGAAAACAGTTTACAGATAACGGTAAATTTGCTTATCATCACTCAAAGTCAGTGAAATACTAACTTTTACTGTTTTGGAAGTTATTGGAATGATTGGTACTTCCTCTCCTTTTGTCTTATAAAGTTGTATGTAAAAAGCTACTGTTCTAGTAAAAAAAAACAATTCAGTCTTTCAAGATTCACATTTTAAGATCTAAAATACCGAAAACTTACTGTACAAAAAGCACAACTGAAAAACAAAATAACGCGTGCAGAGAGATGCTGCTGCAAATGCAATAAACATAATTAGATGGGTCATGTGTTTCAGTATCGCAAGGTTATAAAAATGCGTTTTAACAGAATTACACGTCCCGATGTTTGCTTTCTGTTCTCGGAACAACATGGGCTGCTGGTACAAGGTTTCCTTTGTGGTGAAGATTTGTCTTTTCATTGACATATTTACTTGTTTGTTTGTCTATTTTAAACACTGAACCTCATCTCGCGGACTGCTGTATGAACAGCTGCTAGGTCTGGCGCGTGAGTGTGTGCCTGTCCCGTGCGTAGTAATGCCCATATAAGGACTTGAAAGGGGGCAGGGGAAGGCGAACGCCCCTAATTACTGCAGGATTCCTATGCTCACAGTCATTGACATCCTCCAACACTCTTGTTTGCTATTGGTTTTCCTTAGACTCATGGTTTTTTCATTTGTTTATCTCGCACCTTCTGTGCACTTATTGGTTCTCCTCATTCACCTGGTTTATTTTTCCCAAGGCCTGGTGATTGGGGGCACAGCTCCAGCCCTTGAAGGCCGCAGTGTCTGCAGGTTTAACTCCAGTCCTGGAGGGCCGCAGTGTCTGCAGGTTTAACTCCTGTCCTGGAGGGCTGCAGCGTCTGTGCATTTAATTTCAGTGCAAAAAAAACCATTAAAAGTTGAGCCATCTGGATTAATTTAATGACATATGCACATTCCTTTGGCACAGGAATGCTGTAGACTGGATGTCATAGTGCAGTTCTCAGGGACTCACAGAGGGTTTTTGCAGGAAGTGTGGTCTCTCGCCCTCTCATTGCTGACAGGAAGCTGATGTGGGTCTCTAACGACGCTCCATTAGCGTGGGCCGTTCTGAAGCACATGTGAAGCCTGTTCCCCTCATCCTGGTGTTTTTCATCCGCTGTCTCACATCCTGTCCTTTAAAATGGAGCTGCACAATGATTCAAACCGGTATGAGGCGTCAGAGAAACTAGAAAAGAATTTTGGCCATAAAAGTCCATTTTCTGGCGTTTTCCTACAATGATTTCCAATGCGCTGTGATGCATGTTCCCACATCTATTACAGATGTGGTGCATCCACTTTTCCTGCTAGTTCCATGAACTCCCTCATCATCAAACATCGCTTGTTTTTTGTGAGTATTGATAGGAGAGAAATCAGAAGGTTAGTTTGGCTGGAGTGGGCCTTTCACTGAGTTACACAGGGCCCATATTCACAGTGTCAAAGAGCAGCAGTGCTGTCCCTGGATCAGGTTTCCCCTGTTCATACCCTACCTCATCCACTATGATCAGCACTCCAAAATGTGACCTTGGATCAGCTCACTCAGATGGGCTCTGATCTGCTCCTGTCTCCATGGCTGGTCACAGTGGAAGGGGCTGAGCTCAGATTCCCAGAATGCACTGGGCTGAGCGACCACACACCTGTGCAAACATGAGGGCTGCTGATGCGTGTTGGCTAATATCACCTCTCTGCTATGTTAATGTAAATGGATCTGTAGTATTTCATAGAGCAAATGCTGATATTCGCTGGATAAAATCACTATAATTTGATCGCTAAAAGAAAAAGCCCGCCATGCTATGAGTATCTTTATAAAACCTGGAGCAGGTTTAAAAGGCTCCAGGTCAGCATCTTAAAATCCTGATTCTCCTTGCTCTCTAGCAGCCTCTCCTGGCCAGCCGGGCACCTGCATGGTTTATGAATTTGATCACATGGTGACTTTGTGTTCCTCTGGCCCTCATAGGCGATATGTGGCTGGTGAGGCATTATGGGATGGCAGTGAGGACCAAGAGTCACAGGGGCACACTGTCCTCCTCCCAAACCTGTGGGAGAGAGACTCTGGGGCTGAAAAGAACAGTAGCTCAACTCCAATAGGGAAAAGGGGCAGAAATGCAGCGAATATAAATATATAAATGATGCAATAAAATACACATAATACAGTGCATTTGGAAAATGATGATTTCGGTCGGATTGTCTTGTTTGTGTTGGTTGTGCTGGTCCAAGCGGGTCAGTCACTCCTCCCCCTCCCCTCAGTTATCCTGCAGTCATCATTTCTGCTCACTCCACTAATGGACTCCTATTTTCATATCCTGCGCTGGTGCAGCCATAAGCTGCACAGAGGGAATTGCCAGAGATGATCTCAGCAAAACTGATTTACAATTAAATGAATGTAATCATGCAAAAAGGCACAGCCTTGCCTGGGATCAATGTGTGTCTATCAGTATGAGGCAGTATCAGCTGAGTATGAGAGTGTCTTACGTTTGGACTGCAAAA
>JAFBMS010000920.1:0-53790 GCA_019788955.1 Albula glossodonta
AGATGGAGAAGAGAGGAGGGAGTAAGAGAGAGAAGAGAAAGAGAGCACACGGGGGATTGGAGACAGACAGGAGGGAAGAGAGAGGCAGAGAAGGGGATAGGGAGGACGAAAGAGGGAGGAAGAGAGGGACACAGAGAAAATAAGATAAAAAGACAGCAGACAGGAAGAAAATGCAGACGGGTGGAAATGGGTTTGAGTTTGCTCTGAATTTGGGCTCCATTTTAATGGTCTTTTTCCTTCTCTTCCCTGTGTTCCAGCTCAAACCTAAGTCTCAAAGCCGGTCTTTCCTCTCGGATCCCCCCGTAAACCCTCAGATGTTCCCCCAAACTCCAGCGGCAGGGACTGGGAGCCCCATTACGCTCCTGCTGTAATCAATTAAACATGCCGCCCTGGCAGCGCAGACAGAGCGCTGGAGCTGCAGCAGAGTGGGTGCTGAAAAGTTTTTACCGTATCCTTTTATCCCCCCCTCCCCCCAAATGAATTCATCAGCCCCTCGGCAGTAGGAGTCTCCCTCAGATTCGGAGGGTGGGGGGGGGGGTTGTGACTTTCTCTCACTCATGCAGCAAAAGCTCACTGGGGAGAGTGTGAGTGACCATTACTCGACTGACCATGGCCAAAGTGTGTGACTGTGACTAAGAGACAAAGACTGGGTGACCGTAACTGGCCTGACCGTGACTGGAGTAACCACGGTGAACAAGCTGAGAATGATGGGAGTGAGTGACCAGGATGGGAGTGACCAAAGAGTGACCACAGCTGGGTGTGGTCCATACCGCATATCCAGTCCATTGAGAAACAGGATGCGGTCTCCAGGTTTCAGACCTGCTTTGTCAGCTGGACTTCCTGCAGAGTCAGAGAGAGAGAGAGAGAGAGGGAGAGAGATGGACAGAGGAATAGTGAGACAGAGAGAGGGAGAGAGAGAAAGAGAGAAAGAAGAGAGATGAGGTATGAAAAGTAACATTGGGCAGCACCACCACAAGTTTCACCAGTACATCATGGTGTGTAAATATAACATGTGCCCATGCCCCCCAGTATAGCGCATGTGGGTTGGTGTTGTTATCTCAGTCAAATAACAGCACCTCCTTCTACCTGCTGCGCAGTGAGTCAGCACCGCAGTGTGTGCGTCAACAACCTGCACATTCTACACACTACTTCACATACTACGCACTACAGCACACAGTACATTACATAGGATTACTACGCACTACAGCACACACTACATTACATACGATTACTACGCACTACAGCACACACTACATTACATACGATTACTACGCACTACAGCACACACTATTTTACAAACTATGCACTACAGCACACACTACATTACATACGATTACTACGCACTACAGCACACACTACATTACATACGATTACTACGCACTACAGCACACACTACATTACATACGATTACTACGCACTACAGCACACACTATTTTACATACTACGCACTACAGCACACACTACATTACATACGATTACTACGCACTACAGCACACACTACATTACATACGATTACTACGCACTACAGCACACAGTACATTACATACGATTACTACGCACTACAGCACACAGTACATTACATACGATTACTACGCACTACAGCACACACTACATTACATACGATTACTACGCACTACAGCACACACTACATTACATACGATTACTACGCACTACAGCACACACTATTTTACATACTACGCACTACAGCACACACTACATTACATACGATTACTACACACAACAGGACACACTACATTACATACGATTACTACGCACTACAGCACACACTACATTACATACGATTACTACGCACTACAGCACACACTATTTCACATACTACGCACTACAGCACACAGTACATTACATACGATTACTACGCACTACAGCACACAGTACATTACATACGATTACTACGCACTACAGCACACACTACATTACATACGATTACTACGCACTACAGCACACACTATTTTACAAACTATGCACTACAGCACACACTACATTGAAATATAATTACTCCACACGACAGCACACACTCTATGCTACACATATTGCACTGCACTATTTTACTCTACAAAACAAAGTCTACAGTACACACTATAATACACACTGCACCACAATTATAATACACACTGCACACTAAAGTACACACCATAATACACAGTATTCTATGAATAACACATTCATTTAAAAAGTAAGTTACAAATGATACAGTGTGTGTTTGGTGCGTGTGTGAGTTATGGATGGAAGATATGGTATGAGTTTTGTGCGTGTGTGTGAGTTATGGATGACAGCTACAGTGCGTGTTTGGTGTGTGTGTGTGTGTGTGTGAGGTATAAATGAGAGATACAGTGTGTGTGTGTGTGTGTGTGTGTTATGGATGAGAGATACAGTGTGTGTTTGGTATGTGTGTGTGAGGTATAAATGAGAGATACAGTGTGTGTTTGCTGTGTGTGTGTGTGTGTGTGTGTGTGTGTGTGAGAGCTATGGATGAGAGATACAGTGTGTGTGTGTGAGTTATGGATGGGAGATTAAAACCTGAAGCCGACAGATGGGTGAAAATGTGGCACTCGGGTGATTCACTGTCTCCACATTTATATGTGACAAACACCCACTGAGAGACATTAACCTTCACAATTTACACTCACACACTCACACACTCACACACACACACACACACACACACACACACACACACACACACACACACACACACACACACACACACACACACTCACACACACACACACACACACTCACTCACACACATACACTCACACACACACACACACACACACACACACACACACACACACACACACACACACACACACACACACACACACACACACACACACACACACTCACACACACACACACACACACACACACACACACACACACACACACACACACACACACACACACACACACACACACACACACACACACACACACACACACACACACACTCACACACACACACACACTCACACACACACACACACACACACACACACACACACACACACACACACACACACACACACACACACACACACACACACACACACACACACTCACACACACACACACACACACACACACTCACACACTCACACACACATACACACACACACACTCACACACACACAAAATCCACACTAAATAATGCAATGAGACAGAAATGAAAGATATATACACATAGAAAAAGACTGAAACCTGTGTGTAAATGTAGGAGCCAAGTCTCTCTACGGTCATAAACAATTTACCAAAACAAACTCCAGGCTCTTTCAGGGCATCTGCTTTCCATTTTAAATGAAGAGAAGACATCCCAAAGTCCATGTTTGTCTCTGATAAAATATAAAACCCCTAGATACGCCTTTACGTTAATGCAAAGTCTTGTGTTTTGATTGAATTGCGTATGTCCTTAAGGTGTGTTTGATTGAATGTAGCCCACTGTGTCTCTGTATTGTGTCATAATCATGACGCTCTAATGAGCTGATCACTCCCAGCAGGCCGTTCAGCACGATGCACTGGGTCCAGGAGAATGTTGACCAATTGGGACAGGAGCTGTGGCTGGTCTGCAGTGGGCGGGGCTGTCGTTGCCGTGTCATGGGGGGTGATTGGGAATGATGGGGGGCAAGCCAGCCAGGGTTCGCTGGTCTCATCGAGGGGAGCCATGGCTGGCAATGGTGAGGCTGACTTTCAAGTCCCTGATCTCAGGGCTGCCAGGTGAATGTCTTACCCTGTGAGCCACTCAGAGGCCCTCTTATGATTCATATTTGACCTTTTTCATATTCTGCCATCCATGGAGTAATAACCCGAGTGCAAATATTTGCCTGCTTTTATGTAAACAGCTTATCATACCATAGATAAGAGAAAGATGCAAACAGCTTATCATACCATAGATAAGAGAAAGACGCAAACAGCTTATCTTACCATAGCCTTTGATAAATAATGTGTCTGGCTGAGTTGTGTTATCAAAAAGCACATTGCAAATCATCATTTTTAACCCATAATAAAATGTGTAATAAAAATATGTCCATAATACCTTGTGTGGAAAAATGAAAGTCAGAGTTCATGTACTGGCATATAGCATTGCTAAAGAAATAACACTGATGCACTTGTTTAAGAGGGTGGGAGTCATGAGTATTTTAAGGCTGTTTGGTGATTGATGGAGATTCACCCCTACACATTAAAAGACCACAAAGTTAATCAGGGACCAACAGGGCAGAAGACCAGGATGGCATTGAATAGCATACCATACAGCCAGTTATATCCTGGGGTGGTGAATATCTCCATAAAGCCCAAAGCTGGTGAATGGTATGGTATTTACTAAGCCGTACCTGGTATGACGGAGTCGATCCAGACAGGGGCGTGGCCACGTAAGGTGAAGCCGAAACTCTTGTTCCCTTTGTACACTCTCACCGTCCTGCCAAGGGGGAGAGGTCAGAGTTAGGGAGGAGAGGGCTGCCTGACCCTCTGTTAAAGACATCAGTCACACCCATAACAGGGTTCATGAGGTTTCATGAACCCTGCCATGGAGCTACACTCATCTGTCAATCACTGACTTGTTTGAAAAAAAAAAAAAAAACGTTTTTCTCTCCACAGCCAGTGCAGTCACTGGTCCAAATAATTGAGTCACTGGTACCTGGTGGTGGCTCCTCCCAGTTTTGGCTGAGTCACTGATACCTGGTGGTGGCTCCTCCCAGTTTTGGCTGAGTCACTGATACCTGGTGGTGGCTCCTCCCAGTTTTGGCTGAGTCACTGATACCTGGTGGTGGCTCCTCCCAGTTTTGGCTGAGTCACTGATACCTGGTGGTGGCTCCTCCCAGTTTTGGCTAAGTCACTGATACCTGATGGTGGCTCCTCCCAGTTTTGGCTGAGTCACTGATACCTGGTGGTGGCTCCTCCCAGTTTTGGCTGAGTCACTGATACCTGGTGGTGGCTCCTCCCAGTTTTGGCTGAGTCACTGATACCTGGTGGTGGCTCCTCCCAGTTTTGGCTGAGTCACTGATACCTGGTGGTGGCTCCTCCCAGTTTTGGCTGAGTCACTGATACCTGGTGGTGGCTCCTCCCAGTTTTGGCTCATTAAAACCTCATCCCTCCATCACTGTTAATTTAGACTTGCATATGAGAGTCTTGCCTGGATGCACTGATTTTTAGCAATATTCAACAACCTAATTTATTTGATATTTGTATTGTAATAGGCAGTTAGATGTTCTCATTGAAGTGTGATATGATGTAGCTCTGATGTTAATTTAAGAGAGAATTGGATATTTTGGGACTCTTTACACACCGGGACACGTGGGGGTGGGTGACTCAGAGACACAGAGAGTGTTATGCAACACTGTCAGTCTGGCCCTGTAGATTAGCATTAGCACATCGCCGCTAACATTTCACAGACCTGCACACTGGCACAGTAGATTAGAAATAGCAAAGCACTGCTAACGTTTCACAGACCTGCACACTGGCACAGTAGATTAGAAATAGCAAAGCACTGCTAACGTTTCACAGACCTGCACACTGGCACAGTAGATTAGAAATAGCAAAGCACTGCTAACGTTTCACAGACCTGCACACTGGCACAGTAGATTAGAATTAGCAAAGCACTGCTAACGTTTCACAGACCTGCACACTGGCACAGTAGATTAGAATTAGCAAAGCACTGCTAACGTTTCACAGACCTGCACACTGGCACAGTAGATTAGAATTAGCAAAGCACTGCTAATGTTTCACAGACCTGCACACCGGCACGGTAGATTAGCACAGTGTGTCTCCAACAATAAAAAATTATCTACCAATAATAACATTTTCCCCAGTAAAGTTTGTGGATTCCCACCCAGGGGGGCAGGTAGAGATGAGGGCTAACAAACTAGCATCCATGCACTTCTCAATCAATGGGCGACCAGTGGGAGAGAACAACGCAGTTAGAAATATGGATCACAGATATTAATTGACACGTGTTCATTTATAAAAGATTTAATTTATTCAAAAGTAGTGCTCTTGGCACAAATTCAGAACATCAGCCACTGTTGCTACAGGTACCATTATACTTACCTGTTCAGGGCCGAATAGGCCTGTCAGCGCAACAGAGGTGTGACTTTCGTGTGGATGCCTTTGTGTCTCTGATTGGATAATCTTGTCTTTGCCCCCTCTATCAGGACCTCTATAACAAACACACACACACACCCTGGCGGAGGCATCTGTGGGGTTTCCACGGTAACTCCCCGTGGCAACACAAGCAACGGCAGGAATGACATAAGAGCAGTTGGGGAGAAACACTCGGCTCAATCCAGCACCCCGCGTGGGAGCTTCTGCACAAGCAAGAGCCCAGCAGGTAAATGCTCACCTGCAGCCACTCTACTTCCACCCCCTACTAGGGAAAACCTGTCAGTGTCCTGAGTACATGAGGGGATGCATGAGTACGGTACAGAGAAAGCAGGAGAGAGAGTATGAGTCAATGAGTGAGTGAGTGATTCAGTGAGGAAGTGTGTGTGAGTGAGTGATTCAGTGAGTGTGTGTGAGTGAGTGATTCAATCAACATGTGTAGCTCTGACTAACAAACAAATGCAAGTGTTTTTCACTTGTTTTTCCTTCACAAACACGGCTTGAGGGAGCTCTGCATCCAGACTGGATTCAGTCGAGGTCTCTCAGGCAGGGACCCAATCAAAAACATATATTTTCCCTAAGGGCATAAGCAATTTTATTTTAAAATGAAATTCTACAACAATGTGTCACACAGTGAACATAGTGGAAAGCATCTCAGTCTAAATATAAACTCCAGCTGACACCTGGAGGACATGTCAAGCCCCTAAGCCTACGTATCACCACATCTCAGCCTAACAGATCTAACCCACTGCAATATTTAAAGGGTAACTCCAGAATAAATTTGGCATACATTTATTGTATATTGTCTCACTGAAATAACATAAGGAAATGAATGAAAAGGTGGATGGCGGAGTGTGGGGGGGGGTTTGGATTGGTTGGTGGTTTTGGTAGAGAGGGTGGGGTTTAGGGTACTTGGGAGGAGTTTGAGGTAGAGAGGGTGGGGTTTAGGGTAACTGGGAGGAGTTTGAGGTAGAGAGGGTGTGGTTTAGGGTAATTGGGAGTAGTTTGAGGTAGAGTGGGTGGGGTTTAGGGTAATTGGGAGGAGTTTGAGGTAGATGTGGTTTTGGTGTCATTCATTTGGCTGTGGTTCATGAGGCGGTGTGATGTTTAGGGAGGATATTTTAGGAGGAGGAGGCGTTTGGTGCACTCACCTGCAGCTCGAGGCGGCCGCCGTCGCGGCATGACCAGCGATTAGGGACGTGGTCTTCCTCAAGCCGCGGGTTGGCGGGGCGGCGCGGTCCTCGCCGGCAGTGCGTGGGACGGAGCTGGCACGTGTGGACACCAGCAGCCGCTCTGGGTGGTCCTCGCTCCGGCTGCGTCTCAAACGGTTCTGGCCCAGCTCGCTTAGGCTCTTCCCCCGCCGTAGACGGCCCACCAGGCTCTGAGACACCACCTCATCGAACCGCTGCCGGTGTTTCCTCGGGATGAAGATCCTGGCAAACATCACAGCACCACACAACCAGCAGGGAGAGTCAGAGAGGCGCTCTGAGCTGCACAGCCAGCAGGGGGAGTCAGAGAGGCGCCGTGAGCTATACAGCCAGCAGGGGGAGACAGAGAGTCAATACTCTGAGCTGTACAACCAGGAGGGGGAGCTAGAGAGATGAAGGAAAAGATACTCCTTTGATCTCTACTGTAATGAGGGTGGAAGGGGCCATAGAAAGCAGACGCCCCCCCCAAGAGCTGTTGAAAAGCTACTCCACTGCCACTCAATGTTCCCTCCAGGAAGAGCTGGATTAGTATTTATGCAGAGGCCAGACAATTGGCTTTATGAGGATAGATCACAGCAGAGGTACGGTTTAAACAGCCTTGGAAAAAAAAACAGCAGCAAAGCGAGGCAAAGTCACGCTGGAACAGACGACAGAGCCCATGGACCCAGAGGGAACATCCCGAATTTATCCCTGGAAAACCCCGCACAAACTTTTCCTCACACCCCCGGAGCGGATGTACAGAGCCACGGTCCGGTCCTGCCCGAGCTCACCCACGGGGAGCTGGAGACAAACATCCTGATATGATGAGCGAAAAGCTGCGAACAGCGAACAGCGAGCAGCGAACAGCTCCTACAACCCACTGCTGACTGAGCTCCGAACCCGCAAAGAGAGAGGAAGGGAGAGAGAGAGAGAGGGAGAAGAGAGAGAGGGAGGGAGACAGAGAGAGAGGAAAATCCGCTGTTTGCAGGTAGAGAGAGACAGAGAAGGGAAAGCAGAGGAGAAGAGAGGGGGAAGCAGAGGAGGAGAGAGGGGGAAGAGGAGGAGAAGAGAGGGGGAAGGAGAGGAGGAGGGAGGGGGAAGCAGAGGAGAAGAGAGGGGGAAGCAGAGGAGGAGAGAGGGGGAAGAGTACATTGAGTTTGAATGTGAGGGATTTGCAGGTTCAGAAAGATATACAGAGCGAGAGAATGAATGAGAGAAATGAAGTGAAAAAGGAGAAATGCAGATCTGCTGTAGTGTTCAGAGGTGCCAGGTGGAAGCATCGGAGAGCAGTGACGGGGGGGGGGGGGGAAGAGAACGGTCTTACACACTCCCACTTGCACATTCAGCTTCTCTCCCTCTCCCTCCTTCCTCTAAATCACCCACTCACTTTTCTATTCCTTTCTTCCTCCCTCTCAAATTCTTTTCATCTCGTTTGGACCCTCTCGGTCCCCCTCGCTTCCTCACTCTCGCTCATATACTCAGTCTCACTGATTTCGGTAAGCCCCTTTTGTCCACCGAGACATTTCCTTGCAAGACCTTCTGTTACAGATGTGGTTTTGAGAGCAGAAGCTCTGGAAGTGACCACATTGCTGATGTTTGGTCTCATAGGAAGTTTTCTTCTCTTTTGATTGAAGCTAGGGTGCTGTTCAGGAACTTCCCATGGAGTTCAAGTCACATGTTGATGGTACTTTTTGTCCAGTGAATTGGCTCTGGAGAGATTTTTCTGGATTTGAACAAACTTAAATTAAAAATTAAAAAGCAGGTTTCCCTACTTTTGATTAGAAGACAAAAGAGCTTAATTACCAACATTTCAGGGCATCTCTTTCTGAAGAATAAGGAATATGATTCATGGCACATCCCTGTTCTCAAAAGAACAAATGTGTTAATTGCTCCTTCAAAAGAACATTAATGATTCTTTTGGGTGCTGCTCTGTCCCCTTTGATCACGGAAACCATGACTACAGGCACAGTGGGTGTACCTGCAGGGACCCACTCCACTGACAGGTGTTTGTACCTGTTGTAATACAGGTAAGAGCATAGTCTGTGTCGGCTCTCCTCTGTGAGGTACATCACCCTGTAACACGTTTGTAAGCATTCTTTGCTCCCACTCTTTTACTCTGTTTTATTTAATCCCATTTTCTCTGGCTGTGTTTTCGGAACGTTTGGGACTATTTTCGGATGGCTAAATTAAGGCCCGTCTGCAGCTCCTCTGTTGAGAGCGTCGTGCTTTTGTGTGCACGCTCTGCATAGGGACCCACTGCGTCATATAGATCTTCCAATTTACAGTGCTGTTTGCACACTAAAATTCTATACTAGTGCTGATAATTTTAATACAAACAGTTTTAGACTGAGGTGTTGTGGTTAGCAGGAAATGCTGATGTGTAGACGCCGGCCCTCATTGGACTCTGGTGTTGAGGTCATGCTGAGGCATGGAGAAACGGTCTCTTTGAATGTGCCCCATTTTCACTAATGGTATAACCTTGATTTCATGATTCTAACACATTTTTTAAGTTTTTTCACTTTTTCACCCAACAAGGAATGCCCACTAATAATCTCAAGCCAAGCTAATTGCTACAAAGAGGCAGACTGTGGGCCCTAAAATGACCAGCAGGGGTCACTGGAGAGCAACGAGACACAAACACCCCCGCTGGCTGACTCCCTCACTCCATGAATCAGGCTAGTGCTTTTTTAAACTTTCCTAGCACAGTAATGATGACTTGCTGTAACCGACTCAGTGACAGCATGTATATTTATGACACGTTCCCCGTCCTGGAGCTGCCATGAAAATCACAACCCAAAAAACGGGGGTCTCTCTGACAAGGCACTCGGTTTGTGGTGACAATCTCCTGTTTGCGGAGGTATCCATGGAAACCAGAGGGTATAAACTGGAGCAAGAGGGAGCTGGTGTGTGTTTGTGAATCCAGGATGACAGATACCTCAGTATGAATGTATGTCTTTATTGCTCACTGTAGTGTGCCAAACTGGCATTTTCCCCAGGGACGGCAACTGGGGGGTAACTCTGCTGCGCTACTTGCCAATGACTCACTGACTTGCTCTCTGTCGCCACCTACAGGCTGATCTTAGCACAGACAAAGAATATAGCTTTCTCAAAACTAATTCTCCAAGCTCAGAAATAGAGAACTAGATGTGAGTGAGAAGGAAGTAACTCAATCCCCAACCCTCCATAAATCTTCTCTGACCTGCTGGGTGGTTCATTTAAGAGTTGAAAGTGTTGTGTGTCAAGATCACCTGCGCTTCCCGTGTTCTTAGGTTATCGCCACGGCAGTAACCAGGCCATGGCTGCATCTGTCCTGCCGCTAAACCGAGCGAGGTCAGCCTGTCCGAAATTAGCATCCCTACCCTCAATACGAGGCGGTGCTTTTCTAGGGCAGAGCCAGGCTAATGGTCCCACAGAGCTACAGGCGCAAGACAGGAAACACACAGCAAACATTAAACACGGGCACAGCTACAGGAGACACAGCAAACATTAAACACGGGCACAGCTACAGGAGACACACAGCAAACATTAAACACGGGCACAGCTACAGGAGACACACAGCAAACATTAAACACGGGCACAGCTACAGGAGACACACAGCAAACATTAAACACGGGCACAGCTACAGGAAACACACAGCAAACATTAAACACGGGCACAGCTACAGGAGACACACAGCAAACATTAAACACGGGCACAGCTACAGGAGACACACAGCAAACATTAAACACGGGCACAGCTACAGGAGACACAGCAAACATTAAACACGGGCACAGCTACAGGAGACACACAGCAAACATTAAACACGGGCACAGCAGGCTCTCACTAAACCTGAAACCTCCATATTATAAAGTTTACCCAACAAGGGGACACAGACTGACATCACTGATGGGTAAATTTCATACTCATGTTAGGGAGCGCAGTTTTATACAGAGAGTTGCCGTTGGTTGGAGCAGACTGCCAGTTAAAGCAGTAGAGGCAGAGACCCAATCGGATTGCTGGAAGGCGAGAGCTAAAGAGCAGGGGGAGGGGACACTGTTGTCCAAAGATGGCATGGGCAGCGTGGAACTGGAGGGGGGGCTGCCGAGGGGAAAGAGCGAGGACGAATCTTCACGTGAATCAGAGGAGTCACATGTTCACTGCTCCCTCTCTGAGGAGAGGGCTGCTGCTTAAGGATAAACAGCTCAGGCGGAAAATTTAGGAAAAAGTAAAAAAAAAAAAAAAAAAACTAAAATCTGATGTGACCAGATCAGATCAGCCAAGGCCAAAGTTAATTAAGAAGCTCAGGCGCTCTACGGTGGCCCAGAGCCGCCACTTCCGTAAACAGGATAAGCTTCAAAATAAGGTAAGTGCACATAGATATGTCTGGTGATACGGCTCAGTATGGGTCAGGTTTTTATGACATCACACTTTCGAGTGTAACAAAGCATTATGGGAGATAAGCCAGCATTGCCAGTTCCCAGGAGCCTCTGGGGCAAGGAAACACATGTATATCAGAGCTGCAGTTTTTAAAATAAAGATGAGGCAAAAGATTCAAAAGTTCTTACAGACTCTACCTTTACCGGTGAAAAGGCATTGCTCTGCCAGTTATGGTCTGTATGAGAAATATCACCATGGCTGCGCCTCATAATGAGAGATGGAATGCCAGGCAGTGCCTTCACTCCCATTAACGCCGGTAACAAGCCACCACACTGCTGGCAGCCACTTCCAAAAAGTAGATACATATTTAATGGCGGAGGACTGCGCTCGCGTTCCCGCCGGAGGGAGGAAAACAGGTGCAGTGAAGAGAACGACTCTAGCAGGGACACTCAGAGAAGATCCGCCCACAATGCCTTTAATAAAGATGAGACTGCCTGCCTTCTTCACTCAGACTCTGCTATTCCCATAATGTCCTTGAGGAATAAAATAAAAAGTAAAGCATTTTTGGAGGGAATGGAGGTGATTATTATATTGAGTGAGTATTATATTGTCAATAATCATTTAACACATTCTTAACGAGTTTCCTTCCCTGACTGTTTTCCTTTTTTCTTTCAGTTGAGGATTTGAATGTGAAAACCCTGCCATGTTTCTTTAATCAGATAGCTTTCAGGTTAACAGAGTGAAAGATTAAATACAGCTGCAGACAGAGAAGCAAAGGAGAGAGACCTGGGCCAGTTTCATGCACACTTTGTCTCTCTTTCACACCACATACAACTCAATCAACACAGATTTACATCGGAGTAAAACTTTCTTTGTGTGACATATTTCATTAAAGACCAGCAAATACATCCTTTGGAATGCGTTCTGACCATTTTAAATAAAATATTAAAATATTAATAAATACTAAAAAAAACTTAAAGTCTGTTTTAATTTCCCCTTATGTATATGCCCTTACAGAGACCAAGTTCATTTCAGTATGAATAATAATAATAATTATTATTATTATATATTATTATATTATAATAATGAATTAATAATATTTCTCATTATTACTTATAATTTACCATAGCCTCGGCTATAGTTACCCCACCCTCATCCCCAGCTTTCTCTCCTTGAGTTGGAAATGCACATTCTGCATCTGGGATCACAGGCGTGACAGGCCTCCCACACTCAGCCCCACAGGAACTGTAGCTGAGGTCTCATCTACCTTTTAGTTTTACCGAAAAACAACAGAAATAGGTTCTGCTGAGTAGGGGAATACCCTTCAGTAGCCCCCCACGGTGTGACATGGGGTCCCCCAAACCCCAGGCCACCTTGCACCACCCTCCCGCCACACGCACACACACTAAGCCATTAAGTGACATATGAGACACTGCTTTCCCTTTTTTTAATTTGATGAGGGGAAACGCAAAAGCTGGCGTTTCGTCCCTGCGTTTAAAACTCATTTGGTTTCTGAGATGCCCCCAATTAAAAGGAGGTCAGGAAGAATCTAAAATTAACCACTGGAGAAGGGGGGAGGCAGATCAAGGACAAATCACTCAAAGAATGACAGCCTCGCCGTGAAACCTGACAAGCCTTCAAGCCACCGAGCCGATCACGCCGTACCATGACAGCGTGGCAAAGTCTCTGTAGCTCCAGCAGTATGCAGGGGATAGTGGGGTAGCAGGATGCATGCACCTGGATGACCTTGTCCATTTCCAGCAGACGAAGAGGTGGGCAGCATAGATTTGGAAATAAAATGGAGAACCAAACGCAACATCACAAGGACTGACACAGCTACTCTCAGTGTCAATATAATAGCAATACACACCTGGGTACAGGTAGCTAGACAGTCCCACCACTGCCCGCCCTCCATGTTCTAGAACTACACACAGGGGTCTAGCTGACAGCACAAAACCATCCAGCAAGCCAAAACTTGTTTCTTTAAAAGGTATGCGTAACATTTGAAATGTTGTTAGAAATGTTCCATAGACATCTGTTCCCAGTTTCCCTGTAATTTTATGTCTGTCTTAAACTCTAAATGGAACCCAAAGACAATCAGACGCAGCGCTGCAGAGACGCAGCGCTGTTGTGGTTTGCAGGGCACATGAATACCGAATTGGGCTGCAGACCCCTAGAGTTCTTGTCGGATGTTTTCAGTGTTATACAGGCACCAGCAGCAGCCAAAGCTGTATGTATTCAACATCACAAGTTTACAACAGAAATGAAACACAAACAGAGAATTAGGCCAAACCTGCAAGAAAAAAAAACTCCAAATGGCAGCGAACTGCTTCTTTAATTAGATAACCAGGTCAAATAAACTTCACCATATGTGTCAGATTACCATGGGAAACTTGGTTACCACAGTGACAGTACCCTGGCACAGTGTACAGATGTTACCGATTTGGGGTCAGCGTCCGGCCTGCACGTACTCAGTGCGATTGCATGCGGGGATCTTTTATACTGAGCCCTCAAATAAAGAACATCTCATCTCCTCCCGCGCTCTCCCTGTGCAAAACAGATGACCCATTTCTTTACACGCGGTCCTTAACCAGTTCAGATCTGACGGGCCTGTTACATTCATGATGGACCACATAAACTAACCACCGCCACAGCCAAAGCTTTCCACCAATGCCCTATGAGTGCTTATGAATGTTTTATGAATGCCTTACGAATGTTACATTCATAACTATACAGCTACGTAGCACTGTACAGCATGGAGGCCTGACGCAGCTGTAGTGGCTCTTGTTAATGATGTCTTTTGTATCATGCACACCAGTTGCTGTATGCTGTTCAATGTGTTTGTGGCTGTACATTACATAATAGTTATTTAGCTGACGTTTATCCAAAGTGACTTACAGTTGATTAGGCTAACCAAGGGCCAATCCCCCCTGGGAGCAGTGTGGGGTTAGGGGCCTCGCTCAAGGGCCCAACAGCTATGGTGCTCTTGCTGTGGCTGTACTGGGGCTTGAACCACCAACCTCAAGGGTCCCAGTCCTGTTCCTTAGCCACTAGACTACAGGCTGCCCCCTGTAAGCTGTAATCTGATAATCAAAAAACAATCAAAAACCATGGCACAATGATAACAAAATAATTGTCATATCGAATAATTATATCTAACTGATTTGAAAACTCAGATTTTTTGTTATATCTTTGTCAGGTTTAAGTTAATTTTATAGTTTAGGATGTGACCATTGGAACAAACCAACTGTTGCATTCTGCTGTATGAAACTGATACTTTGAAAGAAACAACATGTTAAACGCTCAAGGTAACACACTCCACCCTGATCACTGCACCAGGGGTCTGGATTAAGATGAACACGTCACATCAGGACAAGAATAAATCACATCAAATCAAATCAAATGAGCAGGGAAACGCCGTGATTGGTTTGTTTATTTTCTCTTTTGAAATCCAGCGGCACGTATTCCCATCAAGATTAACTTGACTGAATAGGAAAGGAGAAAGTGAAAGAGTAAACCTTGTCTAATTCGCATTTATGGCATATGCAGACAGGCATAAAATCAGAAGACAGAGAGAATAATCCTGTAGAATGCACACAAACACACAGACCCAGCATGTGCAGCATCTGATACCTCACGATCACATTTCTGAATGAAATTCCATATATACTTTGTGACCCATTTTCATCAGGCTTACAGAATTCGTTCCAGGTTCTCATTCCAGGGAAGGTCCAAATAGAACATGTGTGCTGCATCTCCCACACAAAGCAAGCATCACAAAAGCACCGGAGCCACTGCTGGCAAACTGGGCCCAATTCAGCCCCCTGCCACACAGAGAGGGGCAATCAGAGCAGAGAGAGAACAGCGCAATCACGGCTCAGAGATCAGAGCAGAGAGAGAACAGCGCAATCACTGCTCAGAGATCAGAGCTGAGAGAGAACAGCGCAATCACTGCTCAGAGATCAGAGCAGCGAGAGAACAGCGCAATCACTGCTCAGAGATCAGAGCAGCGAGAGAACAGCGCAATCACTGCTCAGAGATCAGAGCTGAGAGAGAACAGCGCAATCACTGCTCAGAGATCAGAGCAGCGAGAGAACAGCGCAATCACTGCTCAGAGATCAGAGCAGAGAGAGAACAGCGCAATCACTGCTCAGAGATCAGAGCAGAGAGAGAACAGCGCAATCACTGCTCAGAGATCAGAGCAGAGAGAGAACAGCGCACATTCACACACACACTCTCACACACACACACACACCACAGAGCTGTGTTTCATTTATCACTCTAGACTCAAGCAACAGTGAAAGAATTACAGCCTAACAGCCTGTTTTCAGTCACTATCGTTCCTGCAAAAGGCACAGAAAATTTTCAGCCTGCAAAAGACAAAAACAACAAGCAGAAACTGCAGGTCTGACATCCAATAAGAAAAACAACCAACAAAGTGACAAACTAAAGTCCATGGCAGGAGAACATTGCAATCTGTTTGTCCAACATATGATTACAAAAGCAACTACCAAAGTAAGTGAAAAGCACGGAGAGAGCGATTTTCTGCAGGTGGGGGTATGAAATCCCCAGAGTGAGAGCGAGCGGTTCGTAGCGGGGTGCAACACCTTACCGAAAGTGTCGTGAGAAGCTCCGGTCGCGGCCCATGGCGACGGCGGTGTGCAGTGACGGCTGAGTGAGTTTGGCAAAGCTGCGCAGCGCTGAGTTAGCGGAGAGCCTGGGGAGAGTCCTCACATCACTTCAGCGGATGATTATCAGACGAGGGGGGCCCCAGGGACAGGCTCCGGGGGGCGGGGAGGGGGGTGCGGGGTTTCAGTCTCCGGGATGCCTGAAGGGCCCGCAGGATGTTCTGTGGCGTCTCCAAAACTGCTGCATGCTCTGATCCCTGCTCCTACTCTCCTAAATCTTAGCTCTCATCCTCTTCTTCCTCCTCCTCTTCCTGTTCAGTCCCCTCTTACACCTGGGGGGTGGTGGTGTGGGGGGGGGTTACTCAGAAATGCACCCCACTTTTGAGTTTCCGGAGAGATGTGAAGTGTGGAGAGTAGCGCTATGTGCAGCTGGCAGTGGGGCGGTGAGCAAGAAAGAACAGAAGAGGCAGAGAAACGGGGGAAGGAGGGAGAAGGAAGGAGTGCGGGTCCTCCCGGGACTACACGCCGCCAGCTGGGAGGCCCACCGTCGCGATTCGCAGCTGGCAGCAAGGCCGGCACATGATTGGCTGGCGCACAGGTTCAGCTGAGCTTTGATTGGCTGGTGCAAGTGAAGGCTCTACCTGTAGCGTGCATGTCAAACTCCTGGGAGACGATCTCTAAAGACGCTGGCATGTCTCTAACACAAACGTAGCGAGCATCCGTACGATAACGCTCAGATCATCAGGGGTAAGGGGTAGGGCTGTAGGTGTAGGTATGACACAAAGCAGAACTTGAATGAATCCATCCAACTGGCACCTTTTATATTCAGAAACACTTACCAAAAAAATTAAAAACAGAGCGTATACCTGCTCCACTCTTCCACTAGAATAAAATAATCTGGTCACGAAGCAACTAGATTTCTTGGCTAACTTTCACAAATATAATTATTGTCCTGCCCTTTGTCGTTGTTAATAGCTATTTCATTCTTTTCCCACCAGTAAATGAACGGCCAGTTTTAACGCTGTGGATGTGGAGCCAAAGCTGAAGGAGATGCATAAAGTCCTGATTTTTATCACCTTTCACTTCTTCAAATGCTTCAGTAACTGGAGGGTTTAAATAAATGGAAAGCACAGCAATGTCGAAGTGGGGACAGTGCATTCCTTTGTAGCAATTAGAATCAGCTCTGACAGGTTGATATGATTGACCAGTAAGCATTCAGGACTGGAATAATGTGTTTTATGATTGGATGTGAACTTTATGGATATGAATTGGATATGAACCTTCCATATAAAATTACAAGCAAACTTACTTTCAACATAGGTACTTTAGCGACCGATGTGAGGCACAACCCCACTGAGAAATTCAGTATCAGAGAATATTTGGTAAACATAAAGTCTGACAAAGGGAAACACGTTTATCGAAGTCACTTTTTTCTCCCCGTAACATTATTTTGCACACGCCTCCTGGCCTACTTGACAGAGCTACGCACTTTCTAGGCGTCGTTTGCGCACTTGTGCTTGCCTCTAATGTGATATACCTCGGAGGGTTTTTTAAAGAGAAGTAGGCTGGCTAAAAATAGCACTAAACCCGTGCGGGGACAATTCTTCACATTTGTGGGTGAAGGATGGAGAGGAGGCCGGTCAAAGCTGGCATGGCTGAGCAGGTGGAGATGATGAAACAGGGTGGTGGGGGAGGGGAGGGGGGGTTTGGGGTACGACTCTTCCCGCATTGGGTAGCAGGGGTCCGGATTAGGAAGTCCTTTTGAGTCCTATAAGCAGACAAAGCTTTGCCGACCATGTTAAGCTCTGAATTGTTATGCAGGAAACTAAAAACTGTGTAAACCTCTGATATAGGGATACCACTCCACACTCTCCGGGTTCAGGTGTTCTTCAGGTGTACCAAATTGCAATTAAATGTCCCTTTCCAATTGAAGCTTTTTTCCCAATTTTCAGATCAGCAAAATACATACGCCTTCAGGACCTCAATACTGGTATCCTGCACTGGGGACCTTAAAGATCCATTTGGAGATCTAACTTTCACTTCTGAAGCGCAGCTGTGTTTCTCCCCAGCCTTATGACCTTGTTAAAAGACCTCTTGACCCCCAAAGCTAACATTGGCAAAAGGGCATTATTGTGATGTCATCAACACTCGATGACCAGACTCAAATGTGAAGAGTAATGGAGTGATTTGGGACATGCAGCTAAACACTTTCTCTGTCTGTTTTTGTCAAATACTTTTGCACTTTTCCAGACAACTTCAAATTAAAGTCAAGGTTGACATATTTTTAATGCTTATTTTGGGCTGATCCCACTCTTAAACATTCGAGAGAACAACCTGTCACACTATTTTGTTTTTCTTTTTCTGTTGGTACCAGGGAATTATTCATTGCTCCTAAGTCAGGTTAAGTCTTCATAAATAAAACCAGACATGCAGCGTGACTGAAAATGTCAGTAAATATATCACCGCAGAAAATCAAACACAATTTATTCAATTTTTCAACGGTCTATCACAGTAAAGCATGAAGCTCAGGTTTTCTGTCACTTTCATATAATAAAAGCTGCCATGAGGCCCTAAAATAGACACTTTGAGTTCTTGTGCTCCAGTAGTGAAACTGACATCACCTCAACGCTGGTGTGCATTTGTCTGAGATAGTGGATATTGTCGCAAAAACATCAACAGCTCTCTTTGATGTTAAGAGACCAATTTATTAGATATAATTAGACACAAACAGGATCGTTTGCTTCTTGCTGTTAATCATAATGCACGTCTGAGTGTCTGATCAGACATTTTTATAAATACACCCAACCACGCGTGCACAGTCTTCTAATCTGAGGACACACACACATGTACACAAGCGCCACAGCGTGTTTTCTGACATTAAGAGGCAGTGTGAGGCCACACAGCGGGGATGGAAAGCGGGCGGGGGGGTTGGGGGGCATATCTGCCTCTGCTTCACCTGATCATCTAAATCATTTACCAACATACTGTGAATGAACCATAACTAATTGTGTCATAACAAAAAGAAAAAAAAACTGATCAAACATGGGTGTGTCCACTCAGCCGTATATTTATAGCCAAATAATGAGGTTTTTTTCCATTGTTTTTCCTGATTAATTGGGAAATAAGACCCTAAATGTCTGAGAGAGGGGCAGCGGGTGTGTCACGTGCTCACTCATCCAGACCTGTCATTCTCCGTGACACCTGACAGCACGAAAGAGCGTTCCGCAACAAAGCCGAAAGCAAGCAGCCCCCAGAGACCAGTCCGGAAATGAGTTTCTGCTGACTAATCAGGAAAAATGACATCACTGATAAAGAGTGACACATGGTGCCTGATTCATATTTGTACATATTTATGGTTGTACAGCATGAGGTTTTGGCACACAGGATATCGTAGCTTAGCTCAGTCTGCTGCCTGTAACCAAACAAGGTGCAATAATGACAGACAGCCACAGTGGTCATGTGACCCACCGATTGTGATGTCACAGAGGTTGTGGAGTTCTTTGAGCCAGTGAATTCTGATGTTGTAATGTTGCTGAATTAAATGGGATGGAGCAGCAGCTTGTGTGTGTGTGTCTGTGTGTGAGTGAGAGACTGTGAGTGACTGCAAAATGTAGTGAAATCCTTTTGAGCGTCTCTATTGTAATGGGATGCTTAATAACATGAATGTAGTTCATGCCTTCAAGGCCAGACATATGGAAATGCATACTTTGCTGCTTATCTACAGCCTGTTGTGCTTGGTAATATAAATGAAATAAATATCGCTTGCAAAAAATACACATACAAATTCTGCTGCCGGAGCTGTCAGCAATACCAAATGTGCAGAAATGAAAAGTAAAATAAAAAAAGCAAATATCAGAGATTTACAAAATGAGTCCCACAGAGAATAATACAGCGGAAAAAAAACACTGTTAAACAATTCACTTAACCAGACACGGCTGGTTTGTCTGGACCCTCTGCTCGTCTCTGTGTACATATAGCTCTAGATGTAGAACAAAATCCCAGTCCCAGTGAACACAGGATGTTCACTAATGAAGGTGGGGTGCCAATTATCCACCTGCAAAGATCTGACAGTGTTTCTAAACAACACTCTGTCATGGAGGGCTTTACACTTCATAAGTCAAAAACGATGAAATGTGAATCAACGCTTTTCATCCTCAGTAAAACCATCACAACATTAAGCGCATAAAGGTGAAATACTGCAGACAAATTAGAAGCAATACCATAAAAAGGGATCAGGGGGCGACATGAAAGGATATTTAATAGGAGAGACCGTTTCAGAATCATTACCAGTTTGAATTATCTGAATTATCTTCCTACTGTGGTACAGCTTAATGCGCTTCTACAACACTTTGATTTCTGAATCTGTTTGAGCATTTTTATAATCCTCTATTTTTACTTTTCTGCCTGTTAGGAACACCCGACACAGAGAGCAGACAAGAACTCGCCCTCCTCTCTGAGGTGCCTTCTGCCAACCACTGCTTATTCTTACTCTGCAGTCCTGCAGCCAAGCTGCGCAGTCACTCTGCAGTCCCCCAGCTGAGCTGCGCAGTCACTCTGCAGTCCCCCAGCCGAGCTGCGCAGTCACTCTGCAGTCCTGCAGCTGATCTGCGCAGTCACACTACAGTCCCCCAGCCGAGCTGCGCAGTCACTCTGCAGTCCCCCAGCCGATCTGCGCAGTCACTCTACAGTCCCCCAGCCGAGCTGCGCAGCCACTCTACAGTCCCCCAGCTGAGCAGTGCAGCCACTCTGCAGTCACGCAGCCAAGCTGCGCAGTCACTCTGCAGTCCCCCAGCCAGGCTGCGCTGTCACTCTGCAGTCCCCCAGCCAGGCTGCGCTGTCATTCTGCAGTCCCCCAGCCGAGCTGCGCAGTCACTCTGCAGTCCCCCAGCCAGACTGCGCTGTCATTCTGCAGTCCCCCAGCCGAGCTGCGCAGTCACTCTGCAGTCCCCCAGCCGAGCTGCGCAGTCACTCTGCAGTCCCCCAGCCAGACTATGCTGTCATTCTGCAGTCCCCCAGCTGAGCTGCGCAGTCACTCTGCAGTCCCCCAGCCAGACTGCGCTGTAATTCTGCAGTCCCCCAGCCGAGCTGCGCAGTCACTCTGCAGTCCCCCAGCCAGACTGCGCAGTCACTCTGCAGTCCCCCAGCCAGGCTGCGCAGTCACTCTGCAGTCCCGCAGCTGAGCTGCGCAGTCACTCTGCACTCCCCCATATAGATTCAGCCGTACAAATGGATAGTTTGTAGAAACATAAAACAGTGTAAGTCACTCTGGATAAGAGCAACTGAGAGCACCTGTACATGTAAAACTGTCACCGTCAGTTGCTTTGTTTCCCAAGTGTCTGGTAAATGCCGAGCCGTAAGTGTAATTGTCTCAGTGACTTGTACGGAGGCACACCAGCGGCAAACACAGAGGATGTGACAGATATCATAGTGGAGTCGCTTCAACAGCCTGCAGCAGCAATGAGGCAGTTTAACTGTGTGTTTAAAAAAAAAACATTTCAGTGATGAAAAAACTCTGCACACAGTCGGCGAACCTGAACCACAGAGTGAGTCTGGGGCGGAGTGGCCTTTGGGCGAAAGGGGAAATGAGGGAGTCAGAGCAGAGCGCCCTCCAGAGCCACCACCAGAGAATGCACGGGCTATGCTAAACACACTGCACCAAATCAGCAACACACTGACCTATCACAGCAGCCGTCTGCGCAGCCAGACCTGCTTTTACACTGCGGCCATCCACACGGTTAATCTGCATTCACACTCCAGCTGTCTGCGCAGATTATCCCCATTCACACTGCAGCCATCAGTTCAGGTAATCCTTATTCACACTACAGATGTATGCGCAGGTAATCTGCTGTCTGCGCAGCTAAATCTGAGTGCTCAAACACCAGCGTATCTGTGCATACAGTTTGTCAATCAAGCACATCCAGCCCACTCTGTGAAACAGAAGAGTTCAAAAACTTGATCTACCACACACACATGGTCACACACACACACACACACACACCCACATGATGGCAGCACTGATAAGGCAGTAGTGACAGCCAACAGCTGCACAGAGCAGGGAGGCACTAACAACAGCAAGCAAGCTCAGAGCAGGATAAACCCCAAAACACTCTCCCAAACCACACTTCTATACACAGACAGGGACCTCTGTGTGTGTGTGTGATAGAGTGAGTGTGTATCTGATATCAGTTTGTTCCATATTTATAAGAGTATCTGCTGGAGAATGCCAGCTGCTCTGCGAGTTTGCATATGCAGCTTCTGTTTCAGAGTAAAACATCACATTCTGACTGACAGTGATCTCTACTGATAGCCAGGGGGCACAGAGAAACCAAGAGAAAGCAAGGCTCTGACCCCACCCCTAAACCCAGGGGCCGGCCAATCAGAGGCTTTTCTGTGTTGGATAAACCACACCCTAAATTAGGTTAAACCAATCAGATGGTCTCCATTCTTATTCTTATGAAAGAGCAAGTATTCCAAATAGTCATTAGTTGCAAAGCCCCTCCCACTATAGCAAACAATCACTCAGACTGTACACCCAATCAGTGCTTTTGTTATTTAAATAACATATTTAGCTATCAAACCACTAAATAACAATTCACTAACCAAATAATACAGGTGCTACATAGTAACATATAATAATATGTATATGTAAAATATATTTAAAGATTGTATATCTGTAGAAAAACATGAATGTTAAGATGCATATAAATTGTCATATTGCTGCCAGACATGTACATGTACTTTTTTCTTTGGCCAAAGCTTTTATCATTAAAAAGGACCTCTGGTCAGTGGTAGCCACAACCAAAGATGGCTGACACACAAACAAACACATCAAAAACCCTTTGCCTTTTGTTATATGGCCACAATACCAACACAACTACTGTTGAGAGCCATTGCACAAATGTTACAAACTGTTTCATTGTTTCATTCAATTGCACATAAACACACTGAACACAAGGAAACACAAGGATCTGTGCTGTTTAAACAAAGCCCAAAGCCAAAGGAGCCAGTGTCTCTGGTTTATTTTACTTATTTATTTTTTGCTGTGCTATCATATGGCAGGCTTACCTGCACTGACTGTAGGAAAAGGGAGTGGGGATGATCAAAACACTCAGGTGACATGTTGCCATGGCTCCCAAAAGATGGTGAATGACATCATCTCTGAGGAAGCATCCTGGCAGGGGCTCTCTGTGCTGCAGTCTGTGCTCTCTCTGTGCTGCAGTCTGTGCTGCAGTCTGTGCTCTCTCTGTGCTGCAGTCTGTGCTCTCTCTGTGCTGCAGTCTGTGCTGCTGCCTGTGCTGCAGTCTGTGCTCTCTCTGTGCTGCTGCCTGTGCTGCTGCCTGTGCTCTCTCTGTGCTGCAGTCTGTGCTGCTGTCTGTCCTGCAGTCTGTGCTCTCTCTGTGCTGCAGTCTGTGCTGCTGCCTGTGCTGCAGTCTGTGCTCTCTCTGTGCTGCAGTCTGTGCTGCTGTCTGTGCTCTCTCTGTGCTGCTGTCTATGCTGCTATCTGTGCTGCAGTCTGTGCTGCAGTCTGTGCTACAGTCTGTGCTGCTGTCTGTGCTGCAGTCTGTGCTGCAGTCTGTGCTCTCTCTGTGTTGCAGTTTGTGCTCTCTCTGTGTTGCTGTCTGTGCTGCAGTCTGTGCTCTCTCTGTGCTGCAGTTTGTGCTCTCTCTGTGTTGCTGTCTGTGCTGCAGTCTGTGCTCTCTCTGTGCTGCTGTCTGTGCTGCAGTCTGTGCTCTCTCTGTGCTGCAGTTTGTGCTGCTGTCTGTGCTGCAGTTTGTGCTCTCTCTGTGTTGCTGTCTGTGCTGCAGTCTGTGCTCTCTCTCTGCTGCTGTCTGTGCTGCTGTCTGTGCTGCGTGGCCCACTTCGACTCTCCTCTGGGAGTCAGGTCACACCACAGACCCCACACGCCCACATCGCCAAAACGCAAGAGCTCACCTTCAACACTGGACCAAAGCTCTTACAAAAAGACCACGCTTTCTCACCTTAAACATTTTCCAGACACCAGGGCAAAGCTACTTCATCTCAACCCAGAGATCAGAGAAAAGCCAAGCTCTCATTGCAAAAGAAACACAAACGCCCACCTACTACCTTAAACACCACAGGAACAAAGCTGTAATCACAAGCCTATTAAAATTCACCTTCAACGTGTTCCAAACACCAAAGCAAAGTTGTAATCAGAAGAACATAAGCACTCGTCTTCAGTGCAATCAAGAGAGGAGAGAAAAGCTCAGAATCACGGAAGAACACTCACCCAAAACACATGAGAGAATCAGAATCTCCCCCTGCCCCTGTGTCTCCACAACCTTACAAACCTCCACAAATAATGTGTTTACTAAAGAGCACAAAACCCTTACAAACCTCAACAAACAATATATTTACTAAAGAGCACAAAACCCTTACAAACCACAACAAATAATGTGTTTACTAAAGAGCACAAAACCCTTACAAACCTCAACAAACAATATATTTACTAAAGAGCACAAAACCCTTACAAACCACAACAAATAATGTGTTTACTAAAGAGCACAAAACCCTTACAAACCTCAACAAACAATTTATTTACTAAAGAGCACAAAACCCTTACAAACCTCAACAAACAATTTATTTACTAAAGAGCACAAAACCCTTACAAACCACAACAAATAATGCGTTTACTAAAGAGTACAAAACCTGTACAAACCTCAAAAAATAATGCGTTTACTAAAGAGTAATGAATTTACTAAAGAGAGTTGAGTCAAAAAATGTGCAGACGTGCAAAATATACAATCCTGAACTCCTTACTTAGTGCTCCTTTTGTCAGAAATTTTGCATCCATTTAAACTTCAGTGCTTATTCCCTGTATATAATTTAAACATCATGCACAGAGCTGTACGTACAGGCTAAACACAGGCTAAACACAGCTTTAGTAGCTCATTTGCAGAAAAATCTTCACCTACTTAAACATTGACTACTGATGTCTTATTCCAATGCCCAGGTAGGAGCAGCTCTATAAAAAACCACTTAAAGAAACCCAAACCATATTTTATTATATCAAATTAAATATATATCACATATCATATATCATACATCGTATATCTTACCACTTGTAGCATGAAGGCCTTGAACGTTTCTCAAGATAAGACTGTCTGTCAAATAAACAAATAGAAATGGTAATAAATATGATAAAGATGATAATAACAGCAATCAAAACCTTCATCATAACTGTAATAATGAAAACAAAAGTGACCATGGCTTCTTCTTTCTGCAGATGTACCGTCCCGACGGAAAGCGGGCAGACAGACAGGCTGCTGCCTTACCATGCTGAAGAACAAGATGACGTGGACGCCGTTAACATCACAATGTGAACAAACGCAGCGTTTTTCCGACTGGGTACAACTTCTGAGACAAACAACCAGAGAAACATTTCTATTATTACTCTTTATAATGTCATGATGTTTTTTCAGCGCCCAAACTCTGGTGCAGCACAGAATCTGATTACTTTGTAAAATATTCATGAGTTGCCCTGAATAGGAACGCCTGTTTTTGACAGCTGCTGTCATGGAATGTTTAGAGAGACTATATTTAAATTCTTTTTTCCCAGCTAATCAGAGTCCTCGTGCTTTCAGAAACCTGTCCTCTTCATTCTGCTGCTCAGGCCAAAGCCAGTCCTGATTTCCACAAATGCACATTTTTTGGCCGGGGGGTGATTCTGACAGAATAATTTATATGTAACAAAACATTTATAATTAGATTCATATTTGAAAAAAGTGTTATTTTTGCTCTGGTTATTAATCAAACCAATTTGTTGCCCGTTTGGCCTCCGTGCCGATTTCTCGAGAAACCCTGAAGGAACCCAAGCCTTTCACACATATCTTTTCCCACATAGCATTTCCTTCTTCCACTTCTTTATATTTCACTTTTATAACTTAGCAGTTAAGTTGTTGGTTTGCTTCTTACACTTGAACCTCAAGCTCTTGTGGCACAAACTTCTCTTTTCTACCTATGGTGATTAACTCAGCTACTTCCCTGTTCGTCCTGAACAGTTAGGTCAAGCTCCTTTCCAAACACATGCGCATGCATATTAACACCCCTGATTTGGGCTCTTACAGGGATCAAAGTGTCAAAAATGGTGGTTTTAATCACACAGCCACTGAAGGTGAAGACACTGCTGTGAAAGTAGCTTCTAGGCCACTTTCTTTTTTAGAATGTGTACAGTTTCTGGAATGCAACTGCTTATACAGGTCATTGGGAAATATAGGTTAGTCAAATAAATGCTTCCTATTCAACTAGCACTCCCTGCTTTCCACACTGTATATCACATTCTGCTAATCCAGTGGGAGGAACACAAAGTCAACATACCACGAGCAGCAGGTGCCCCGATGGCCAGCAGAGGCCGCTAATGAGTGATGAGACTGGGGATTTTAAAGGGCTATTTCATTTTTTTAGACTGTAGACCCAATAGTTTCCTTACCTGCCGTTTGTCTCAACGCCCAGCTGCACAGCCCACAGTGACACAGTGATCTTATACGCAGTTAACCAATCATGGAGTTAATGTGGAGAACATAACCTTTTGATTGGTTCAAACAAGTGAGTGACTCTCCTGTCCTCAGAAGGAAGGTTCTGCAGTCATAAGAAAATCATCCCAATATAACACAGAATATGACTGAATGCAATCCACATGTTTACTGAGAATTATGTTGACACATTTGCATACACTAGACAGAGCTGCGAAAGCCATATTTGCACGTTTACATACTGACTCCATCACTTCTGAATGCTGGAGAAGAGCAGTCTTTGTTTTTCCCTGTATGTGTGGAGGTTTGTCAGAGCTCCAACACGAATGTGAGGAGTTTGGTGACACCTAATGGCCATTTCAGCAGAGCATGATCTGTTACCGTGTGGGAGAACAAAACACCCAGAAAAGGACAAGAATTAACAGAATCCACAGAAATTTTCTTCTATTTTTGTTTCATACTAACTGTGCTATAAACCAGCCCTCTTGCTTATCATGGCAATACAAATACTTTGAAAACTGTGTCTTTTTTCTGCTCCTAATTTTCAGAGGGGAATGTCCATTTGACTGTTCCCCTTCAGCCTTTGCTGTTTTTCATACTGCAGATACAACAAAAATCTCAAATTGCCCAGAGGAGCACAGAGTCAATAATATGACCAGCCCACAACACTGCAGTACCCCAACCAGCCAGGAGAGGTCAGAAGAGAGTAATGAGACTAATTAGTGGAACCAGCTTGCCGCTACATTTTTCCTGGCGAGTTTCAGCCAATTGAGGGACGGCCCCTGATAGGTACCTGATGTTGTCAATCAGCTGTTGGTGCTCCTCATTGGTCAGGATGCCTGGGAGGGCAGAGGCCAGGATGTCCACCTTCCTCTCGGCAGCGTACTGCTTCAGCGCCGCAAACAGCTTCTCCTTCACCTCGGGCTCTGACCCAAGCACCTGTTCGATCTGCCGTAAGCATAAAAACATCCATCAGAAGCTGAGCGTAGCTTCATGACACCAGACTGGTTAGTGTCTGCTAACTGTGGAATTTCAGTGTATTTGGGTTGTCATTGAAAACCCTGTTGTTTAATTATTATTATTCACCTTCATGTTGAACTCCAGCGCTTTGTTCTTGCGGTCCTGACGCACGCTGTCGCCACTCTGCAGGCTGGGGGGTGGGGCTCCTTGCAGGCTCATAGGCTGGCCTCCTTGCAGATCACTTTGCTGGAACCCTGGTAGACCACTCAGTTGTCCCCCTTGTGGGCCGCCCGGTTGGCTCCCTTGAAGAATACTCTGCTGGAACCCCTGTAGGCCACTATGCTGGCCCCCTTGTGGGCCTGTCTGATGGAACCCTGGTAGGCCACTTTGCTGGAAACCTTGCTGGCCACTCTGCTGTCCTCCTTGAAGGCCACTCTGTTGTGCCCCATGTGGGCCTCTCTGCTGGAAGCTTTGCAGGCTGCCCTGCTGGATCCCCTGCAGGTTGCTGGGTAAGCTCCCTTGCAGGCTGGTCTGTAGCCCCCCCTGCAGGCTGCTGGGCTCCTTGAGGCTGCCGCCAGAGCGCTTGGTGCGTCGGCCCTGACCGAGCACGCCCAGACGCAGTGTCCGCCCCTGCGAGGCCTTGATCATGGCTGCCGCCGTCTCATGTTGCTTCACTGGGATTCCGTTCACCTCCATCACAAAGTCACCCGCCCGCAGCCCGCAGCGCCCCGCCGGAGAGTTTGCCAGGCAGTCCTCCACCAGCAGGGGGCAGTCTCCCACGATAGTGAATCCAAAACGGCCGTCAGGCCCAGGGGTGATGTCCAGCTGCGTGGAACATAAACCGCAGGCTAACACTGTGAGATAGTGGTACTAACAATACTATCACAACTAGCACTAATACTGAGTTATAAGCCCAGTTACACTACTGAGTTACACTCCCTCAGCTACACTACTGAGTTACACACCCTCAGCTATACTACTGAGTTACACTCCCTCAGTTACACTACTGAGTTACACTCCCTCAGTTACATTACTGAGTTACACTCCCTCAGCTACACTACTGAGTTACACTCCCTCAGCTATACTACTGAGTTACACACCCTCAGTTACACTACTGAGTTACACTCCCTCAGCTACACTACTGAGTTACACTCCCTCAGCTACTCTACTGAGTTACACTCCCTCAGCTACACGACTGAGTTACACTCCCTCAGCTACACTACTGAGTTACACTCCCTCAGCTATACTACTGAGTTACACACCCTCAGCTACACTACTGAGTTACACTCCCTCAGCTACTCTACTGAGTTACACACCCTCAGCTATACTACTGAGTTACACTCCCTCAGTTACACTACTGAGTTACACTCCCTCAGCTATACTACTGAGTTACACTCCCTCAGTTACACTACTGAGTTACACTCCCTCAGCTACTCTACTGAGTTACACTCCCTCAGCTACTCTACTGAGTTACACTCCCTCAGCTACACTACTGAGTTACACACCCTCAGCTACACTACTGAGTTACACACCCTCAGTTACTCTACTGAGTTACACACCCTCAGCTACTCTACTGAGTTACACTCCCTCAGCTACACTACTGAGTTACACACCCTCAGTTACACTACTGAGTTACACTCCCTCAGCTACACTACTGAGTTACACTCCCTCAGCTATACTACTGAGTTACACTCCCTCAGCTACACTACTGAGTTACACTCCCTCAGCTATACTACTGAGTTACACTCCCTCAGTTACACTACTGAGTTACACTCCCTCAGCTACACTACTGAGTTACACACCCTCAGCTACACTACTGAGTTACACTCCCTCAGCTACACGATTGAGTTACACTCCCTCAGTTACATTACTGAGTTACACTCCCTCAGCTACACTACTGAGTTACACACCCTCAGTTACTCTACTGAGTTACACTCCCTCAGCTACACTACTGAGTTACACTCCCTCAGCTATACTACTGAGTTACACTCCCTCAGTTACTCTACTGAGTTACACTCCCTCAGTTACACGACTGAGTTACACACCCTCAGCTACACTACTGAGTTACACTCCCTCAGCTACTCTACTGAGTTACACTCCCTCAGTTACACTACTGAGTTACACTCCCTCAGCCACACTACTGAGTTACACACCCTCAGCTACACTACTGAGTTACACACCCTCAGTTACTCTACTGAGTTACACACCCTCAGCTACTCTACTGAGTTACACTCCCTCAGCTACACGACTGAGTTACACACCCTCAGTTACACTACTGAGTTACACTCCCTCAGTTACACTACTGAGTTACACACCCTCAGTTACACTACTGAGTTACACTCCCTCAGCTACACTATTGAGTTACACTCCCTCAGCTATACTACTGAGTTACACTCCCTCAGTTACACTACTGAGTTACACTCCCTCAGCTATACTACTGAGTTACACACCCTCAGCTATACTACTGAGTTACACACCCTCAGTTACACTACTGAGTTACACTCCCTCAGCTACACTACTGAGTTACACTCCCTCAGCTATACTACTGAGTTACACTCCCTCAGCTACACTACTGAGTTACACTCCCTCAGCTACACTACTGAGTTACACTCCCTCAGCTATACTACTGAGTTACACTCCCTCAGCTACACTACTGAGTTACACTCCCTCAGCTATACTACTGAGTTACACACCCTCAGCTATACTACTGAGTTACACTCCCTCAGTTACACTACTGAGTTACACTCCCTCAGCTACACTACTGAGTTACACTCCCTCAGCTATACTACTGAGTTACACTCCCTCAGCTATACTACTGAGTTACACTCCCTCAGCTACACTACTGAGTTACACTCCCTCAGCTACACTACTGAGTTACACTCCCTCAGCTATACTACTGAGTTACACACCCTCAGCTACACTACTGAGTTACACTCCCTCAGCTACACTACTGAGTTACACTCCCTCAGCTACACTACTTAGTCATGCTTCTGAGTTACACTCCCTCAGCTACACTACTGTGTTACACTCCCAGCTCTTCCTTTCTGCTAGAGCTGCAGTCACACCTGCTGTATGCGGGACACCACTCCAATGCTGGGCGGAACGTTCTTCTGTTTCTGCGCCAGGGCGACCAGGGCCTGGGGGCTGAGAGAGGACACGTCCTGCCCCTCGATCTCCAGCACCTGGTCCCCCGCCTGCAGGCCCGCCATGTGGGCGCTGCTGCCCTCCTCCACAGACAGGATGTAGCTGGGCCCGTTTCCTCCCAGCCGGAACCCGAAGTCCTCCGGCCAGCCCTGGTTAGACGCTGGCATCGTCAGGACTGTCACACACAAGAATGCACACACACACACACACACGTATATGTACAGAAACACAAACACACATACATATATATTTGTACACGGAATTCCACACATACAAGTATGTTTGCATATAAACACACAAGTACACAATTGCAAGTAAATACAGAGACACAAACAAAAACATCAATACACACACACACATACAAATAGAAACACACACCAAAATGCACAGACATATATACACATAAAGAGAGAGAGAAAAAGAGGGGGTGTCGAACATGTGTGTATTTGCAGCAGAAAAATAGAGTATCAACACAAACCAAGCTGGAGCTTCCATTTTACACTGAGCCTGTGATAAACATTTGGGGACTGAGTTCTGAATGGAGGCAAGACTCTCAGACATAATTCTTCAGACCACCTCTCTTCTTCACCCAATCAGATTGCTTGTCCGCTTCAACCAATAAAACCCTACTCTGCTTCAGCCAATAAGACCAGGTGACAGATGCCCTACAGATACTGTGGTCCTCCTGAACCAGGGTAGAGTAGCCCTGCAGACACTGTGGTCCTCCAGCACCAGGGTAGAGTAGCCCTGCAGGCACTGTGGCCCTCAGGACCAGGGTAGAGTAGCCCTGCAGGCACTGTGGTCCTCCAGGACCAGGGTAGAGTAGCCCTGCAGGCACTGTGGTCCTCCAGGACCAGGGTAGAGTAGCCCTGCAGGCACTGTGGCCCTCAGGACCAGGGTAGAGTAGCCCTGCAGACACTGTGGCTCTAAAGCAGACACACTCTGGGACAAATACTTTTCATCCTGTGCTTCCCAGGACCTTCCACTTCCTGGAGCTGTCTAGATCACCTGTGTCTTCATACCTATTTTCCTTCTTTCTCTCCATCTTTCATCCCCTTGTCCTTCTCCTCCTCCTCCCTGTTGCCTCTATTTTTGGTGGTGTATTTCTGGCTTTGTCCTGCACCATTCGGTGGCCTTACTAAGGCTCTCTCCCTCCTGCTGCCTCTCCTTCGCTCAGGTTTATATAAATAGACAAAAGGATGCCCATGTAAGGCAGTTTTTAAACACAAAGGAATGAAAACAAAGCCTCTCAAATACTATGCTTCCCTCTTTCCACTTCCACTGGAGATCACAATTTTCCATAAAAACACTCACACACACACTCACACACACTCACACACGCGCACACACAAACACACACACTCGCGCATGCACACAAACACTCACATGCACACACTCACACATACATAAACTCGCACGCACGCACGCACGCACACACAAGCACACACACACTATACTACACCGTAACCTCTGAGCTACAAACCCAGTTCCTTAACCATTACACTACACTGTAACCTCTGAGCTACAAGCCCAGCTCCCTAACCATTACACTACACTGTAACCTCTGAGCTGCAAGCCCAGCTCCCTAACCATTATACTACACTGTAACCTCTGAGCTACAAGCCCAGCTCCCTAACCATTATACTACACTGTAACCTCTGACCTACAAGCCCAGCTCCCTAGCCATTACACTGCACTGTAACTTCTGAGCTACAAGCCCAGCTCCCTAACCATTACACTACACTGTAACCTCTGAGCTACAAGCCCAGCTCCCTAACCATTACACTACACTGTAACCTCTGAGCTACAAGCCCAGCTCCCTAACCATTACACTACACTGTAACCTCTGAGCTACAAGCCCAGCTCCCTAACCATTACACTACACTGTAACCTCTGAGCTACACGCCCAGCTCCCTAACCATTACACTACACTGTAACCTCTGAGCTACACGCCCACCTCCCTAACCATTACACTACTCTGTCACCAGCTTCCTCTCACTGTATATAACACATGCATTGTGTATAAGAGTACCATGGCTTAATTTTTTTTAAGCCGAATGTTGATTGGATGTATGCAAATTTACAACTGGTCATATGACCCACCTCAGCCAATCACATGACCCACAAATTGGCATGGCAGTATTTCATAATTACAAGTGACATGTTTTTCTGAAAAGGTCATTTTTGTGAATGCATTTCAGATGTAATATGGGTTTCTCACCTTTGTCCTACGTGAAAAACGACCTACAGCATCCACCATATTGACAGTAGTTTATAGGTACTGTAAATCCCATTTACTTTTAGCCCATCCTAAAAAGAACAGGATGGAGGCAGAAGCTGCTTTGCAGGTGGATCAGAGGTATAGACCACACTTAAAGACACAAGATGTCCCCATTAAATACAAAATACACAGCTTACATAATAAGAGTGATTTTGACATGTGTGTCATTGACATGCTGCTCCTCCTGGCCCATGTTTCAGCAGAGCTGGGCTTCTGAGATTTCATCCTGGGGCACCCATGTGTGTGCTGGTGATCTTCCCAACCACAGCAACAAAACTCTCAAATTTAACAAGCTATTAGCTGTCCTTAATCAGACACTTTAACATCTACTAAACCACATTATGTCAGAAACAATAACGCATGCCGTGAAGAATAAATGTCCTATATTCACATCGCAGGAGTTTCAAGACAGCCAGATCAACTTATGCTTTCATTCTCTTACCAAATCACACTATATGGCTATTTATAATCAACTTCTGTAGACAGAGGATACATTTGTGGTCTCTTACATTACATACTGAGAGGTAAAATCACATGAGTCCTACCTAGAGAAGTGTGGACACGTGGCTGCTTAAACAAAACCTTTATTTAGATAATGAAGAATTCAAAATAAAAAGCGTAGGACGATAAGTTAAACCTGCACAGCATTACAAGAGGTTTAAGGGGTAGAAATGAAGGTGTAAATGAACCCCCTGTGTTCACAGGACCCTGCCTCATTAAGAGACTGACTGCAACAAAGAGCAGGGTCCCCCAGGGCCACTGCAGCAAATCTCCCCCTCGTCTCCAAAGAGATTACTCTGTTAATTAAGCCGTATGACGAGGACAGGTTACACAGTAAATTGCGATGGACGGGAGGATGCTTACCGAAGTCTTTGGAGGCGGACCGCGTGCCAGACTTGCTCTGGCGCAGGGAGAACCGGCCCTTTTGGCTCTTTAGAAACCTCCTCATTTTCTCAGGTGCCGGGTCAGGACCTCCGGAGTCAGGTTCAAAGGTCAAGGTCGGTGGGGGTCACAGGGAGGTCATAGGGCTGAGCTCCACCCTCTTTTCCATCACCAAAAAATGAATAAATTTATCCTGAGTGCCTTGCCCACCCCCCACCCCGCCTCTGGAGCAGGAAGGATCCTGAACTTTAAGGAGTGGCATGAGGGACGGAGCGCCCGGGAGGGGAGCCACAGAGCTGGGTCAGGAGGCGGGAGAGGATAGCGGCCGGAGAGCTGGTCCTCGCATGCCTGGACGTCTGGACCACTGGATGTCTGGCCTGGCCAAGATCGCCCAGCACTGCCCTGCCTTCCACGAGAGAGAGAGAGCAAGAGCTGAGAGAGGGAGAGGAGCAAAAGAAGAAAAAAGAAACTGGGACGCGCTACGCTAGCTGGGCGCTTTAACTAAGCTTTCTCGAGAAAAGGTTCTGTGGAGCCCCATTTTTCTATAAATACCTCTCTGGTGCGCTCTCTCTCAATCTCTCTCTCTTTCTCTCTCTCTCTCACTCTCCCTCAGTGGGACAGAAGATGACCCAGAAACAGCGTGGCGAGCCAGAGAAGGGGACAACCATCACCGATACGAGAACACAAGGGAGAGAGAGAGGGAGAAAGAAACAGAGAGAGGGGCAGAGGGAGGGAGGGAGGGAGGGAGGGAGAGGGCACAGTGGCATGAGGCAGTGCTAAAGACTCTGGCCTAGATGAGCATTTAAATGGGGCATGAGAGGACCCCCTTTGGGGTGAGCTGAGCCAGGAACAGCGCCCCCTAGGTACCAGGGTGGGAACACTGCACACAAGCAAAACAAAATCTGGGAAGACTGCTCAACACCAGATGCCTTCTTAAGTCTTTGCAACTGGAGAGCAGTTTTTCTAAAACAAAACCAAAAAAAAAAAAAAAAACCCAAGGCAGCAAGAGAATATGCACAGATACTCCAGACGGTGAGACCCAGGGAGGGGAAAAGCCGAAAGCTGCGTGTGAACAATGATGAGGAAGAGACACAAGACTTTAACTGATACTGGAGTTTTAACCTGACCAACCGCAGGGGTGAAACACTTACCTCCAGTTATCTTCTGAATGAAACATTAGTTAGCATGTTTGTTCACCTGCTGGTTTGGTGGTAAGTTAGCACACGAGTTCGCCCGGTGTATCGGGCATTACTTAATGTGTGAACTCACCTGCTGGATTGGGGGTAAGTTAGCACACGAGTTCGCCCGGTGTATCGGGCATTACTGAGTGTGAACTCACCTGCTGGTTTGGGGGTAAGTTAGCACACGAGTTCACCCGGTGTATCGGGCATTACTTAGTGTGTGAACTCACCTGCTGGTTTGGTGGTGCAGCTTTCTTTGTTGCTAAAAATCAGGTTTGATGATGAATGATTAAAATCAGACACGGATTTTAAAGAGATTAAAAATGGGTCTGCTGAAGAGGTGTAAATATCTGAGAAATATTTTATGAGATAAAAATCAAAAGCATCTGGCAACCTTGCTGAAAATTACCACCTGGTTCCTTTGGGCTATATGTTAAATCATTCTATTTAACTCTCACTCTCCTTCACACACACACACACACACACACACACACACACACACACACACACACACACACACACACACACACACACACGACAATACCCCACAACTCTTTTGCAAAATTAAAGACACCAATGCCGTTAATCTCTGGTAGCAGGGTAGGGACTTAGTTTTGGATCACATTCAAATTTCCCTGAAAATATTGGAGTCATGCAAAAAGCAAGCCAATAACAGGATAAACATCTTGGCAGGGAGTTATGTTGTGTAGCCTTTATTTACACGATTATGGCACATTTATGCGAAAATTGAAGATTCTCAAATTGAACAGAGGCTCAGTTGCGAGGGTGCGAAAGAGAGCAGCTTATCTTGGGTGCCCACAGAGGGACGGAAATTACGTGGGACCAACACCAGAGGGTGTGCATAAATTCTGAACACACTTGATGTGGTTTGCACTGGAGGGACAATATCATCTCATGACTTTATTCCTCAGCATTACACTTCTGCATGACCAAAATTCAGTGCCTTTATTTCCTTTGCTGATTTGATGCTGCACTGCCCTGGTTGTACCTGCTAACTGTATGATCTGTGAAATGTGTGGAGCAGCGCTGCAGAAAGCCTGTATCAGTTTGTTTTCTGCAGTCTTCTTTTGGGCACAGTGGTTTTCTGATGTATTTTAATACAATCATTAGATCGGGGATGCACTCCTCCGGTCCTGGCGGGCGCAGTGTCCTGTCTTTTCCTTTAGGTCAGCGGTGAGTTTAGACCTTAGAAACTAGGCGTAGTGACCCTATAAATAATCAACAATAAAACACACCCATTACCTTCAGGATGGCACTTATTCACCCCTGCATTAGATATAGTTTCCTTGCATTCCTAAGCCCCCTGGACCAAGGATAAACTGTGTCAAAGCAGGTTGTAACTGTCCATGTCTACTGTCGTAATACATATATATTCATACATATATTGTATGTCATACAATATATGTATGAATACTATAGTGTTAAGGTCTTATTTTTTGTAGGTTATAACATATTAATGCACCAAAAAATAAGGTCATTCTTGTCACCAGTGTGGAAGAGAAAGCAAAATATGCACAGTTCATTTACGATGTGGCCATTTCCGTCCTGGTGAAACCGTGTAGGTTGGTATTTATTCACACAACAGCCAGGCTCGCTCTCATAACTGAGGAAATATGCTCGCTGTTCGCTGGAGGAGTTTAGATCTCATGCTTCATTCCACCAAACCACATAACTGTCAAAAAAAAAAAAAAACGGAACGGAACGGCTGAGCCACACGTTAACCACTGCGACTCTTCGTTCCTATTGACATGCAGTCCTGTGAACTTGTGGTCTGCTCTGCGCCTTAGCTGTGAACTCCAGCCACGTACATTGCACTTGAGCTTAGCGGATTTGAGTTCTTTGATGACTTTTCCAGTTGTTTTCGGGTCCAGACCAAAGCAAGGCTTGTCTTGTTACTTGCGGTAGCGGGGCGTGACCGGTGTGGTTTGTTCACTCTTCGCCGCAACTGTCTGGATTGTTGCTGGGACTCAAGAGGGATGCACACGGAAGTAAACGGACCGAGCAAAGGTTGTGCAAAATCTGCCATCTCTCAGTCCTGCTTTTACAGGTAATACAGTATTCACGCGTACATATTATGCTGCACAGGTAGGCAATTGTTGGAATGTTGTTGTGCAACTTTCACTTGTTTGTTGGAATCCTTTTCTGATGACAGTTAATGATTCTATGATACGTAGTAGCCATGTAGCTTTGATCCGTTTTTACCTGTGACAGTGTCTGAAATGTGATGCACAAACTTCACGAGAATTTGTGCACCTGTTGGAGGGCTTGTGAAGCAGGCTAGCTACATAATCGTCGAGTGGTGTTATTGTGAGAGTTAAATTAATATTTATTTCCAACCGCTCAGATACAAATTGCAAATAACTGGAGATTATTTTCTGTAACCTGCAGACTTATAACAGAGGGGAGAGGCAAGTGCATAGCCTTGCAAAAAGCAATGCTTGCGTCCAGCTTTTCTTGTTTTATACTGAATATAGCCTAGTGCATATGCAAATCAGAGAAACCTGAAAAACAAGTGAAAGTCAAGCTAATAAATAAATACATATAGTATTTGTTGATCGGTCCACGTGTTTTTTCGTGTGTTTTCCCGTTAGCTTATGCGTCGAACACTTTATCTCGTAGTTGGCTTTCATAATAACCAGAATGATTGCGAGTGGATCAGTGTTAGCGAGGTCCTCGAAACAAACTTTGCTCGAGTGTTAATATGTCATAGTAGAACGTTAATTCTACAGATGTTAATTCTACAAACTAGCCTACTTAATAACCAATGTTGCTTATCAAGTAGGCTACTTTGTAGAATATTGAATGTGAAACATTTTTATGTTTCCCTGCCGGAACCAACAACAATGGATACATTTCCGGTTGGAAACCTAACAAAACCATTACACGTTAGCTACACAAGAACTGACCAACAACATCGTGAGTCGTCAGTTTATAAGAAGTGTAGTAACAATGCTTTAGTACATGTGTAAGTCTGTTTCATGCAGTAACGACATGGCAAGGGAGGTTATACGTATTTGGGGCTGTCAATAACCAGTATTTTGAACTGAAACCTGGTTTTTATTGCCATTATATCTCATTGGAAGGCAACACAGAAATCCTCATTTCCAGAGGTCTTCTGAACATGCGCGTAGGAGCTGCTGTGTAGTTTGATTGTTCTGGTGTGTACGTGTATGTAAACTTTACCCGCGATTAGTGGCAAGGTTTAGTTATGCGGCTATTTTCTCAAACCCCGCCCCCTAGCTTTTTATTCTTTACCTTCCGTGTTTTTGTTCCCTGTTGTTTCAGTGCCTCCTGGTGTCTGCTAGAAATTCTGCCACCGGATTGGTTCTAGCAGATCTTGGGCAAAACTGTGTTGTAGGCCAGTGACCTGCCTTGAATCGCCACCCTCAAATCGTGCCCCACCTATGTGAGATCATGATGCACCAGAAATAGAAACTGAGCACTGGTTTATAAACAGAGCAAATGCTTGCATCAGAAGGAAGGGTAACCTTCAAATGCATTTTGCACATTGATACATAGAAAGTGGTATTGATCATTATCCACTAAAGCCCACACAATTCAACTTTCTCTCGGACAAGTTATGCCACATGTCTAGCCTTCATTGTGAAGAGTATATGACAAAGAAGAGGGAAGTACTTTTATGAATGGCCCATTATTTCTTTATGACTGTTTTTGCATCACATTGTAATGCACCTCTAGCAGCTTGTCTGTCCCCCTTTTCAAAGACAGGGAAATCACAGGTAAATCCACACCTCAGTGAAGTTCCTGTGTATTCAAATACCTGGCACCAGTGACCCAGAGACACTGACCTCAACGGATGGCAGATTGTGTCTTTGAGTTAAGTCTACTTGTGTCACACATTCGCTCTCAAAATTACCACACCCTCCTCGGGACACTGACCTGCGGCTGAAACACAAAGCAAACAGGAAACCCAAAAAGTTTAGTTAAAGCTAAAATTGAACATTTGAGCTCCACCCCTGCCTCCCCCATAGCCGGAGATGTGATTGGGTAGAAACACTCTTTACCTGAGCAGTTAGTATGTGCAGTTACTATGTGCAGTGTTTGATCTTATGCCCCCTGAGCAGTTACTATGTGCAGTGTTTGATCTTATGTCCCCTGAGCAGTTACTATGTGCAGTGTTTGATCTTATGTCCCCTGAGCAGTTACTATGTGCAGTGTTTGATCTTATGTCCCCTGAGCAGTTACTATGTGCAGTGTTTGATCTTATGTCCCCTGAGCAGTTACTATGTGCAGTGTTTGATCTTATGTCCCCTGAGCAGTTACTATGTGCAGTGTTTGATCTTATGCCCCCTGAGCAGTTACTATGTGCAGTGTTTGATCTTATGTCCCCTGAGCAGTTACTATGTGCAGTGTTTGATCTTATGTCCCCTGAGCAGTTACTATGTGCAGTGTTTGATCTTATGCCCCCTGAGCAGTTACTATGTGCAGTGTTTGATCTTATGTCCCCTGAGCAGTTACTATGTGCAGTGTTTGATCTTATGTCCCCTGAGCAGTTACTATGTGCAGTGTTTGATCTTATGTCCCCTGAGCAGTTACTATGTGCAGTGTTTGATCTTATGTCCCCTGAGCAGTTACTATGTGCAGTGTTTGATCTTATGTCCCCTGAGCAGTTACTATGAGCAGTTACTATGTGCAGTGTTTGATCTTATGTCCCCTGAGCAGTTACTATGTGCAGTTACTATGTGCAGTGTGATCTTATGTCCCCTGAGCAGTTACTATGTGCAGTGTTTGATCTTATGCCCCCTGAGCAGTTACTATGTGCAGTGTTTGATCTTATGTCCCCTGAGCAGTTACTATGTGCAGTGTTTGATCTTATGCCCCCTGAGCAGTTACTATGTGCAGTTACTATGTGCAGTGTTTGATCTTATGTCCCCTGAGCAGCTACTATGAGCAGTTACTATGTGCAGTTACTATGTGCAGTGTTTGATCTTATGTCCCCTGAGCAGTTACTATGTGCAGTTACTATGTGCAGTGTTTGATCTTATGTCCCCTGAGCAGTTACTATGTGCAGTTACTATGTGCAGTGTTTGATCTTATGTCCCCTGAGCAGTTACTATGTGCAGTTACTATGTGCAGTGTTTGATCTTATGCCCCCTGAGCAGTTACTATGTGCAGTGTTTGATCTTATGTCCCCTGAGCAGTTACTATGTGCAGTTACTATGTGCAGTGTTTGATCTTATGCCCCCTGAGCAGTTACTATGTGCAGTCACTATGTGCAGTGTTTGATCTTATGTCCCCTGAGCAGTTACTATGTGCAGTGTTTGATCTTATGTCCCCTGAGCAGTTACTATGTGCAGTGTTTGATCTTATGTCCCCTGAGCAGTTACTATGAGCAGTTACTATGTGCAGTGTTTGATCTTATGCCCCCTGAGCAGTTACTATGTGCAGTGTTTGATCTCATGCCCCCTGAGCAGTTACTATGTGCAGTGTTTGATCTTATGCCCCCTGAGCAGTTACTATGTGCAGTGTTTGATCTTATGTCCCCTGAGCAGTTACTATGTGCAGTGTTTGATCTTATGTCCCCTGAGCAGTTACTATGTGCAGTGTTTGATCTTATGTCCCCTGAGCAGTTACTATGAGCAGTTACTATGTGCAGTTACTATGTGCAGTGTTTGATCTTATGTCCCCTGAGCAGTTACTATGAGCAGTTACTATGTGCAGTGTTTGATCTTATGCCCCCTGAGCAGTTACTATGTGCAGTGTTTGATCTTATGTCCCCTGAGCAGTTACTATGTGCAGTGTTTGATCTTATGTCCCCTGAGCAGTTACTATGTGCAGTGTTTGATCTTATGTCCCCTGAGCAGTTACTATGTGCAGTGTTTGATCTTATGCCCCCTGAGCAGTTACTATGTGCAGTTACTATGTGCAGTGTTTGATCTTATGCCCCCTGAGCAGTTACTATGTGCAGTGTTTGATCTTATGCCCCCTGAGCAGTTACTATGTGCAGTTACTATGTGCAGTGTTTGATCTTATGTCCCCTGAGCAGTTACTATGTGCAGTGTTTGATCTTATGTCCCCTGAGCAGTTACTATGTGCAGTGTTTGATCTTATGCCCCCTGAGCAGTTACTATGTGCAGTTACTATGTGCAGTGTTTGATCTTATGTCCCCTGAGCAGTTACTATGTGCAGTTACTATGTGCAGTGTTTGATCTTATGTCCCCTGAGCAGTTACTATGTGCAGTTACTATGTGCAGTGTTTGATCTTATGTCCCCTGAGCAGTTACTATGTGCAGTGTTTGATCTTATGCCCCCTGAGCAGTTACTATGTGCAGTTACTATGTGCAGTGTTTGATCTTATGTCCCCTGAGCAGTTACTATGTGCAGTTACTATGTGCAGTGTTTGATCTTATGTCCCCTGAGCAGTTACTATGTGCAGTGTTTGATCTTATGTCCCCTGAGCAGTTACTATGTGCAGTGTTTGATCTTATGCCCCCTGAGCAGTTACTATGAGCAGTTACTATGTGCAGTGTTTGATCTTATGTCCCCTGAGCAGTTACTATGTGCAGTTACTATGTGCAGTGTTTGATCTTATGCCCCCTGAGCAGTTACTATGAGCAGTTACTATGTGCAGTTACTATGTGCAGTGTTTGATCTTATGTCCCCTGAGCAGTTACTATGTGCAGTTACTATGTGCAGTGTTTGATCTTATGTCCCCTGAGCAGTTACTATGTGCAGTTACTATGTGCAGTGTTTGATCTTATGCCCCCTGAGCAGTTACTATGTGCAGTGTTTGATCTTATGTCCCCTGAGCAGTTACTATGTGCAGTTACTATGTGCAGTGTTTGATCTTATGCCCCCTGAGCAGTTACTATGTGCAGTTACTATGTGCAGTGTTTGATCTTATGTCCCCTGAGCAGTTACTATGTGCAGTTACTATGTGCAGTGTTTGATCTTATGTCCCCTGAGCAGTTACTATGTGCAGTTACTATGTGCAGTGTTTGATCTTATGCCCCTGAGCAGTTACTATGTGCAGTGTTTGATCTTATGTCCCCTGCAAAAAGAGAGGTACATTTCATTTTCATTGAGGTGGACTACAGTGAATAAGCTGGACAACTTCACAATATATTCATGTTTGATCTCACTGGAAAGAGTGTTTGTAAATGAATATTTTAATAATGATTTTAAGAAATGCCAGGCAGTATTAACGGAAATTACTAAAGAATACTTTTTAAAAAATATTATCTTTTTCAGACCTCAGGCAAGTAAGACACTGCTACAGATCAATCAGGTCTCTGACGCACTGGCTGAGAGCCAGCCAATCAGGGGCGGGATCCTGGATCCCTGTGGGTGGAAGGTGTCCAATCAGGGGCTGTGTTAGACCCCTCTGGGGCAAAGGCCTCTAAATGGCTGCTGTGGAGAGTGCTTGTTTTTCTTAGTTCCTCTGCACTCTGTGTTTTACTTGCAGGGGTTGTCGGCGTTCTCTCCTGGTCCCTCCTCTCTGATGTGCTGGAGCTGAACACTGGGTACTCTCTGGCAAGGTCTGGTTCACCGCCACCTCTTTCTCTCTCTGTTTGCTGCTGCTTCATGTAGTGTGTGCATACTAATGAATAAATCAATTATTTATAAATAAAATAATAATATTATTTCAATTACTTCATATATCTTTTTTCTAATGAGCTACATGTAGTTAGTCTGTAGTCCAGAAATGAACGTTTGATGGTGATAACATTTGTAATGGAATTATTTGGTTGACTATGTGAGTTCACTGAATGATTCACTCATTGAATGATTTATCAATTAACAGACTGAAACTAAGAGATTCAAATCAATGACGATCTACAAATAATTGAGTTTGATTAATATTTTAATGCACTTTATTTCAGACATTAGGACTTTTCCATTCTCACTTCTCTTCATTTTAATGTTGATATTAATTTTCTCTTCATTACTCAGTGAGGGAATCATATATAATGATTCCTAGTAGACTGTACCAGGGTCTCAGAACAGTCAACAACTTAAAAAAGTGATCACAGCAATGCTTATGAGCCTGTTTGCCCAGCAGTTAAGTTTGCATTATTATATTAATCACGTACATGTATGTTAGGCTTACCTTTCGGTTTGTCAGAACCCTACAGCAGAGCCTGTGTCAGTGCAGCAGGGCATGTAATAGCCCAGAAGGCTTGTCCCAGACCAGCAGTTAAAATCTGCATTGGTTCATGTACAGGGTGTCACCCACAGTGGAAGCAGAAAGGTCAAAGGTCACTACAGCAATAAAACACAAAACCAACACAACACACGTGGCACTGTAGGAGCCTGTATGAAGGCCCAAATTTACTGCATCTCGCTCCCTTCTCTACCCACCCCCTATTCCAAATACACTTTCAAACCATAAATACATACACTAAGAAGCGCACAAAAGTCACACTGATGCTAAAACCCCAACAATAAAATAAAAATAACATTTTTCAGCTGTTGAAATTCTTCTGATGTTTCTGACTAAATTTAGCTCCAGTCTCCAGACTGCTTCCAAAAAAGATAACCTAGCAATGATCGCTTTAGCTCACATTGTGCAGGGATGTTGAACTATAATCCTGGACAACAGCAGTGTCTGCAGGTCCTTTTGGTTTTCATTCAGTCAGCAGCCCATTTACACCTGGGAACAAGCTGCAGGGAAGCTTCGCAATCAGTTATTTACATTAAACTTTAACATGCAGAATCAAACCAAAAACCCACAGACACAGTGGCCCTTCAGTACTGCAGTCTGACTCTCCTGATATTACACACACTCAGGTAGTTTATGATTCCAGTGATAGTTAGCTACCTGTCCAGGTGTGTTTTGTGTACAGAGGGACGAGCAGAGGTCTGCGAGGCCATGCCACTGTAAGGAGGTGCAGACTCTCACAGTGAGCCTGTTACTGTGTGCACACTGTCCCTTTTTTAGTCGTTTCCCCGCTCACAATGAGCTTATCGTCCTCCCCGCAGTGACCTTCAGACTCAGGAAGCAGCACTGGAGCGCGTGCCGTCCTCTGATTCACACATCAAACAGCTCACCATTTTGCACACTGCAGATGCGTCTCCAGACGCATGCTGCGCGCACCGGCAGGGGGACACAAGATCAACAATCCGCTCACATACCTGCAGGCAGGTGTGGTCTGCTGTGCCATTTGAAAGCTTGGCTGACATGTTTATATCCCTCATATTAGAGTTACAAAGGCTCAGCTTGTTAGCATCCCCCCCCACCCAGCACAGCACAGCACAGGGGTACAGGGGGACCCCCTCCTCCAGCACAGCACAGGGGTACAGGGGGACCCCCCCTCCAGCACAGCACAGGGGGACCCCCTCCGACTTTCAGAGGATCTGTCCATGTCATTCCTCCTCTGCAAACCACCTCCAGGAGCTTTGCTTTGTTTTTGGAGTTTTTGGAACTTTCATGACACAATGTAAACCATGACACATAATAGACCTTAACAGCAGATGGTACTGTTTGTTAAAAGGTTGCTTGTGTCTCTTACCTGTGTTCACCAGGTGAGAGCATCGATAATGTACTGCCCAAGGTGCTATATTTTGCTGAGGCTGGTGGTGTTCGGTTTGGCACTCACTGTGGCGATTAAAATCCTCTCCCAGCCCAGGTGAGTCTGTTTTCACCTCCCAGGTGAGTTGATGAGGGTCAAATGTAACATTCCCTCCTGTGGGAGGGGGGTGACATGAGACTGACAGTTTGATTTGTGTGGGGAAGCAGGGATCAAAGATTTTTTTTAAATATCATATTTCAAACTCATGTAGTAATTTGGATGTTTGAATTTTGCTCTTCCTCTCTTGATGGCCCGGGCCAGAAAGCTGGAACCAGAACCCAAAGAGGCCCAGAAGGACATTCTCCGGTTCTGGGCTGATGGGCAGGAGAAGGTGAGGGAGCCCGCAAAACAGACAAACCCCAAGCCTGCAGGAGGGGGGCCCCAGGAACCCAAGTCTCCACTGGAGAAGAAGCCCGACACTGTGCTCCTCCAGCCCCTCCCCAAACTGGACCCCAATGCCCCCCCTCTCAGGGTCGTACACCTGGACCTGAAGGGCGCTGCACCCAAGATCAAATACCTGGAACAGGTGAGGGGGCAGGGTGGGCAGACCTGGTCTGTGTGTAATTTGGGGACCGTTCATGGTCCTTAGAGGCAGGTCAGTGAAAGAGCGTCACTGTTGCACAGATGTGGGTCCAGCCATAATCAGAGGCAAACACAGTGATAAATAAAACTCCTGTCTGAACACGGTATCTGTCCACTGTCCTCATTACATGAAATATTAAGTCTTCCTCCTTTTTGATTTCAGATTTTCCCGCTTTTCTCATCTCTGGGTGCCACCGGTGTCCTGTTGGAGTATGAGGACATGTTCCCCTACGATGGCGAGCTGAAGGTGCTTCGTTCCCCCTATGCATACAGGTAAGAAGCTCCAGGAGAGGTGTCTCTATCTGAACACCTAAAGAATCAGTGAAAGTTTTTCAGCCATGCTGTCCAAGACTGAGTTCCTGGCATGTAAATAGTGACTTTGCCCAAGCTGAGCGGTTTCTCCTCTCTGTCCTGCTGAACAGTGTGGAGGACATCAGAACCATACGGGACCTGGCCCAGCGCAGTAACCTGCAGATCATCCCACTCGTTCAGGTGTTTGGACACCTGGAGGTAAGACCTACCGCTATCTCCGCTAACAATATGTATTAATAAAATGAATGTATGTTTACTGAGACAGAGCACTGTGCTCCTGGTCTCCAGCCTCTGTTCTCAGAGACGGGATCAGGTCAGATCCATTTGTTAGCTAAACTGGTGCTGTTGGTTTGCATGCAATGCATGTTCAGTAAAATGTTCTTTTTGCTTTCTAAATAACAGCCGTTGCTGATACTCTGTACTTTAACACAGTTATAGTATAATACACGCCTGTATGGCTGAATGAGTAACTAAGTTAACTAAGTAACTCTGTTCTCTGGAGGAAAAAGATGTGGGTCCATATTCACCAAGCACCACAGAGCAGGACCGTTTGCATCATGAATGAGAGTAGGACATGGGCAGTTTTTGCAAACCTTTACATACCTGATCCTGGGTCAGTACTTGTAACCTCTGAAGCTTAGTGAATATGGAGCCAGGTTTTTAAGGTTAATTTTACCAGCAGGTCATTTTAAAGGCCTTTTTGGTAAAACTGCTTAAATATATCGCTCTCCCTCTTCTGTCTTTCTTAATCTCTCCTATTCCCCCCATCCCTCTGTGCAGTTTGTGCTGAAGCATGAGCAGTACCACTCTCTGAGGGAGGTGGCAGATTACCCCAACAGTCTGAACCCCCATGCTCCAGGGTCCCAGGCCCTGAACCGGGCCATGCTGGAGCAGGTACTGGAGCAGCACCCCGACTCAGCCTGGCTGCACATCGGCGCCGACGAGGTCCGTATGCACGTACGCACACGCACGCATGCACACACACACACACACACACACGCATAAAGGCGATGTGGTTGAGTGACTGGTTTGATTGGCAGGTGTTCGGGCTGGGTGAGAGCCAGGACTCTAAGAACTGGCTGCACAGCAACAACGGGGACAAGGGCAAAATGTACCTGGATCATGTGACCAACGTGGCGAGCATCATCCTGAAGAAGAGGCCAGGAATTCGACTGCTCATGTGGGACGACATGCTCCGGCAGATCAACTCCAACGTGCTCAAAAGCAAGGGCCCGTCCGTTTGCTCTCTCTCACAAACACACACACACTAACACACAGACTCATGCACACACACACACTAACACACACACACTCACGTACACACACTCACACACATGCACCAACACACATACACACATACACACGCACACATAAATGCACATTGTTCTGAAATATGAATATTGACTAGCACTGAGTAAGTTGCTTTAGAACTCATCCTCACTCACTCATCGTTAACAACATGTGTCCTGCTCTCTCAGATTCTGGCCTGCATAACCTCGCCTCTCCAATGATGTGGTTCTACACCGCCCAGCTGAACCTGAAGACTATTGGTTAGTTTGTGTTTTTTTTTAAATAATTTCTAGCGGTGCCTCTGTAATGAGTAAAGAACATAAATAATGACATTTAGGTAAAGCTAGACAGGAGCACTTGGCTTTAATTATGAGTCAAAGTGAAGGGCAAGTGTTGTTTGAATCATGGCCTGAAGGTATTTGGTTAAATGTAACCCTGAGTCTTTCTGTCATACATATTTTCACCTCATTTCTCCCAGACCAGCTGATCACCAAGTACCAGGAAGTGGGGTTCAGCGATATCTGGTTTGCCAGCGCCTTCAAGGGGGCATCAGGCATTGACCAGAGAGTGACCCCACTGAGTCACCACCTGAACAATCACCTGTCCTGGCTGAAGGTTATCACGTCCATGCCCAACTACCCCTCGATCACGTTCCGAGGCATTGTGCTGACGGGCTGGCAGAGGTGAGACACCTGTGTGAGGGGATGTCTAACACAGTGTGCTACGATACAGTCTTGTGTGGACCGTTGTTGGTGTTGGATGCCAAGGATTGTGTGTGAGTGATTGGTGTGTTAGATGGCGATCTCTCTGTCATTGTGCTGCAGGTACGAGCACTTCACGGTTTTGTGTGAGTTGCTGCCGGTGGGAATCCCCTCTCTGGCCGTCTGCCTGCAGACTCTACAGCAGGGTCAGTATCCCTCAGACTCCACAGCAGGGTCAGTATCACTCAGACTCCACAGCAGGGTCAGTATCCCTCAGACTCTACAGCAGGGTCAGTATCACTCAGACTCCACAGCAGGGTCAGTATCCCTCAGACTCTACAGCAGGGTCAGTATCACTCAGACTCCACAGCAGGGTCAGTATCCCTCAGACTCTACAGCAGGGTCAGTATCACTCAGACTCCACAGCAGGGTCAGTATCACTCAGACTGTACAGCAGGGTCAGTATCACTCAGACTCTACAGCAGGGTCAGTATCACTCAGACTCCACAGCAGGGTCAGTATCACTCAGACTGTACAGCAGGGTCAGTATCACTTCAACTCCACAGCACGGTCAGTATCACTCAGACTCCACAGCAGGGTCAGTATCACTCAGACTGTACAGCAGGGTCAGTATCCCTCAGACTCTACAGCAGGGTCAGTATCCCTCAGACTCTACGGCAGGGTCAGTATCCCTCAGACTCTACGGCAGGGTCAGTATCACTCAGACTCCACAGCAGGGTCAGTATCACTCAGATTCTACAGCAGGGTCAGTATCCCTCAGACTCTACAGCAGGGTCAGTATCCCTCAGACTGTACAGCAGGGTCAGTATCACTCAGACTCTACAGCAGGGTCAGTATCATGCCATACTGCCTGTTATTCCTCACTGACATTTATCAGAAATGTTTTAATAGAAATGCTTAAGGTCTATCCTATGTATATACTGTTTTCATATTGTGTGCGAACAGGTGAATTTTCTGAAAAAGCGAAGACAGAGATACAGCATGTCCTCGGCTGCAGTATTCAGATCAACAAAGGAGTCTGGTACAGTACACCTGCACTCACTCACTCAAGACTGAGTCACTTACATTCACTACTCAGATACCTGAGTGTACCTATGTTTACCTGTGTGTACCTGAGTTGTCCTGTTTTCCCTGTGCATACTTGTACTGTGCATCATAGCGAGGGGAGTGGGGCGTTTTCTGGCTCAGAAGTGTACAACATGGTCCTCCACATCGACAAGAACCTGAAAAAACAAACAGACGACCTAATGAAGGACTAGTAAGCACTCCCACCCATTAACTTCATTTGAAATGTGCTTTGGTTAACAGGATATGCTACAAGCCTGCATTGTAATTTACCTGAGGAATTCATTTTAAAGTGTTGGGGAATTCTCTGTGAAACCTGCATAACTAAGAGACAGAGAAATATCACAAGCTGTTTAAGGATACGTCCATCCATTTCTAAAAATGAACTGAACGGCTGGGAAAAAATTCCCATAGATAACACCCTTCTTTCAAAGGACAAAACATTACAGGCGTTTAGCAGATGCTTTTATCCAGAGGAACTCTCGGGGCTTGTACGTCTGATACACTTTATCTGTTTATACAGCTGGATACTACCTTACATAGGAGCTGGTGCCTAGCTGGAGTCCTAGCCATTACACTAAACTGTAACCTCTGAGTTACAAACATATACTGCACTACCACCCTGAACTGACTTGACCTCAAACCTGCATTGAAACGGTGGAATTGCAAAAAAAGTGTGTTTCTCTTTTGCAGCCATGTGAGGGGATCGTTCACCTACTACCACAGAAAGTACAACTTCGCCAATCCACGAAACCTCAGGTTTTTCACACAGAAATTGAATAAGTGAGTGGTTGGTTTTTCCTTTATATTGTAAAAAGCACTAAGGATAACCAAAGCCTATCTCCTGTGTTTTCAGTCAGGTTACTACAGGCCACTTCATTTTTGCAAAATTTGCATCTCTTTGGGTGCTGTGTCTCGGCTCTCTGGTACGTCACGTTGAAGGACGAGTATGAAAAATAGTTTCCAAAGCACTGTGTCAGTCACGCAGTGATTTCCTGTCTGACGGTAGTACTGAAATATTGGAGCAGTGCACAGCAACCAGTGTTTGAGCAGCAAACACTTTAAATCAGATACTTCATTCTGATTGGCTAAGAGAGCATCCATAATTCTTTTTATGGTATAATGACCTCATAATAAACTGTAAAATGTGAAGCTTACATATGAGAAATATTTATTCTTTTTGATTTCGTAACAAAAGTACATATTGCATGAATAAACCAATGATACTTTCCTACATGCACTCTTATGAATTTATGACACAGTGAATTTTGTTTGGATGTAAGCACACTGCCCTAGTAAAGCAGTGCTAAGTCACATGTTCTGTAATATGATCAGTGTGTTATCCAGTGTAAAATATGTCCAGTAAATATAAATTGCGGGTGCTGGCAGGCTGCTGGTGGACTGGGAGTCGTTCCTGGAGAACTTCCGGAAGCAGATGGAGGTGATCTACTTCCCAGACGCAGTGGAGGAGTGGATGGACCAGAACGTCAACCACGACATGGACCACCTGCGCGAGATGGCCAACGACGCTGACCGCATCGAGCAGCTTAAGGGCCGGCCCAAATCACAGTGAACCCCCCCCCCCCCCCCAAGTGTGCCCCTGCCAGCCTGGGGACCGCGGCTGGAGCTCGCCCCCACTCCCAAAAGGAAAACAAAAATGACTATAAGCATGGTTTTATCCTGCCTCTTGTTTCTGGGGTGGAGCCGTTACTGTGCTTTTTGGGGAACGTGGTGTGTTTTGCTAGTATGCCTTCAGTGACAGTGGACAGCGGTAGATTTCCATCTCCAAGGGTTCACTCCAGCCAAACTCAGTTCCTGATTTTACAGGAAGAAATGCTCATAAACACTCACAGAGGCAAAGAGCAAAGCCAAGTGGTGACATGGAAGTTCACAGAACTAGTTGGAAAAGTAAAGCCCCTTCTTAAGCCCCAGTAACTCTATGAACTGGAGGGCAACGTCACGTCTGTATCATATGCGAGAACCCATGTCACTGCATGACAGTGCGTTTCAGAGGCCAATCAGGAAATGGACTGCTTTGGCCAAAATACTTCTGTTTTCACTGACTTCAACTTTTGGACCATTAGATCATTGTGCAACACCATTTTCATACTACAGGATTTAAAAATGAGGCCAGCAGCTCTTTAAATCAGGTCGACCCAAACATGGTCCTTCCAAAAAAAGAAGTGTAATAAATAATAGACAGTCTTTCTAAAGCTACATTATGAATGAACAGACATGTATGTGTGTAAATATGTGTACGTAGGTGTAAAAGCTTTAGTCAAATATTGTCTGAGAAGTCATTTCTCAGAAAGCTACTGTGAAGAGCTGTATTGTCCAAGTCATTTCTCAGAACAAATGTGAAGAGCTGTGTGATCACTATTAGACATTGATGAGATGTTGGTAGGAAAAGGAGGTCTCACAGTCTGAACCTACATGCTGCCTAAAGCCAGTGTAAAGACATGGAAGCCACAAAGTGACCACACATAAGGAGCTTCCAAACGAACTTTCCCCACAGGATCCTGAATGTTTTATTTATTCTGAATGTATAAAATTAAGCATTTTTTAGAACTGCCTTAGAGTTTTTTTTTATCAAACGTTTAAAGAAGCTGCTGCTGTAATATTGTACAACTTAAACACTCCTTTCCAACTGTTTATGTCAATCTCACACCATGAAAATCTCAAGCGCTGTGGGATTCAGGGACACCGTGCCATTTCTCAGAAGCCTGCAACATCCCTGACAGTCCACTCACAGTGAGAGGGCACTGTGGAAACGTAGTAAAGTTGTGTAATAACACCATTAAATTAAAAATGAGAGCGCTGAAAATTCCATAATATGATCTTGAAACATTCCTTGAAGAGTTCTTGGAGATATATCACAGAATCTCCGTGATTGGCCACGAGTTGTCTTGAAATGTGTTTGTGTTGCTTTAAGGATACTTTTTTCATGTAGAAAACTGGCCTGTTTATTTTGTCCCATAAACAAACACACAATTAAAACACGAGGCCCGATCATTGCCGAAGTGCTGAAGAGTAGTGCAGGTTTTGCCCCCACCGACTTCTCCTTTCAAATGATCTCTGGTGTCTGTTGTTAACGGGTAAACCTTTTCTCCCCATTTGGACAAAGTGCTCGTATTCAGAAACCACATTCGCTTCTGAGACACAATGGCCTACTGGGATGCAGACCGTGGGGCCCATCCACACACTGGAACAGTGCCTTAACAGGATGCAGACCGCGGGGCCCATCCACACAGTGGAACAGTGCCTTAACAGGATGCAGACCGTGGGGCCCATCCACACAGTGGAACAGTGCCTTAACAGGATGCAGACTGTGGGGCCCATCCACACACTGGAGCAGTGCCTTAACAGGATGCAGACTGTGGGGCCCATCCACACACTGGAACAGTGCCTTAACAGGTACAGACTGTGGGGCCCATCCACACACTGGAACAGTGCCTTAACAGGATGCAGACTGTGGGGCCCAACCACACACTGGAACAGTGCCTTAACAGGATGCAGACTGTGGGGCCCATTCACACACTGGAACAGTGCCTTAACAGGATGCAGACTGTGGGGCCCATCCACACACTGGAACAGTGCCTTAGCAGGATGCAGACCATGGGGCCCATCCACACACTGGAACAGTTCCTTAACAGGATGCAGACTGTGGGGCCCATCCACACACTGGAGCAGTGCCTTAACAGGATGCAGACCGTGGGGCCCATCCACACACTGGAACAGTGACTTGAGAAGACCATGTAACCCAACATTAAATACAGGAGATGGTGTCTGAATTATTCAAGGGTGAATATGCCAGAAATGGATCTCTACAAGACATAAATCAATGTATTACAGTGTACATATTTAGCACTTCACAAGTTGAACCAAGCTTTTAAAAACCAGAAGATTTATTTTATCAGATTTTTTGACAGAAGCTGGTGGCGCAGGTACTGGCACAGTTTGTTGTACAGGATGTTTATGGCAAGTCAGTTTTTCGTAACAGAAATAGGCATTCCACAGTCTGCCATCCTGAGGACCAATCCTTACAGCTGGAAACACGTTTTCGGGTCTTTGCTATTCCCCCCGTTTACACCTCCTGTGTTCCACATGGCAGTCCTGGCCAGGATGTGTTGTACTGTATGAACATGACTGTGCCACCGTGGCTTTGCATCTTTTTTCCCCAGAACAAAAGTGTTTATACTTATACACCAGGAATTAAAATACTAATACGAATGAGTGAGCTGTATTACAGAATATTCTCCCTCTTTCTGTCTCTCTTTAGGATGAGTATGAGTTTAGTGTAGATTTTAGAACAATAACCAGTGATTAATGAACTTCTCTGTAATGTTCCGTTCAGTAATTCTCTCAGGGTTTTGTTTATCTTTATGATCGATATCTCTAACACTGTGATAGTTTAAGGTGGTGACAGCACAGACAGTGGAGAATCAAGAAATTTATGATTCCATAGAAACCTGTTTGTGGAGATTTGTGTTTTTGTTTGCATGTATTGAATAAAATATAAGCTTGCTGTGGACTGAACTGTGGTAACAGTGGAATCCATTAACATTTTTGTCACCTGAAATATTTAGGAATGATTGACATGAGTGAGTCAAACCTCCATTACTGCGAAACCCCTCAGGCAGAGTGCTGTTAAGCACGCATAGGATTACCAAACGGGCCTTCTGGGCCCATGCCCCAGGGCAGCTTAGTCAGGGTTTCCATGGAAGGACATGCATTTAAATGGTAAAAACGCTCCGTTGTTAACATACATTTGAACATGCTTAGCAAGCCTTAGAATTAGCCTGTTCCTGTACCTTTTCCAGCAGATAGCAAGCTCATCTGAAAACAAATGAATCCGTTGATTCAATATGTCCCATGCGCTGCCCATTCCTTAAACTTGGTTGGAGTCAACAGCCATGACAGCTGTTGCAATATGGTGGGTGACTATTTTGATCTGTATAATTTAGTCTCAGCCTCCATGCAGTGATGGGGAATTATACCTAGAGATTTCTGCATTGACTCTTAAATCCCTCTCTCCTACATGC
>JAFBMS010000093.1:0-220000 GCA_019788955.1 Albula glossodonta
ATTCATACACACTCACACACACACAGATACACATATTACACACACACTCACACACACCAAAACACACAAATACATATAGATACTCACACACACACAGATACACACATACAGATACACATAGATACACACACACACACAAACACACACATGCACAAATACACATAGATGCTAACATGCAAATACACACACACAGATACACACAAACACACACACATACAGACACATACACACACATCACGCACACATAGATACGCACATATAAACGCACTCAAACATGCACAAACACACACACACACAAAGATACACACAAATACACACACACTCGCACACAGATATACACATGCTCGCAAACACACATGCACACACACACAAACACACGCACACACAAAAACACACGCATGCGCGCACACACACAGAGATATACACACACACATATATATACGCACACACACACGCTCATGCGTGTATCGAATGCACAGACAATCATTTGTGCATACTTTCATGCCCAGAGTGCGTACAGGCATGTACATGTGCATACATATACAGGCTCACACACACAGATGCACAAAGGCATAATGTGTGTGTGCGTTATTTTTTTATGGATGTGTGCATGTTGCCATTTACATTTAGTTGTATCATGGAGAGTTCCTCTGTGTGTGCTCTGGGATTTGATGAGGCTTATCTCTTTTTTCTTTCCCTCTCTCCCTTTCCCTCTACCCCACCCCCCTTCAGCCGTGCACCGAGGTCTTATTTCTGGACATTTTCCACAACTACAGCCAGACTCTTACTCCCGTACTGCTGGAAATGGTGCAGAATCTACAAGGTAAAGAGCGTCTGTACTACGTTCTTTCTGTAGCATCGGTACCACAGATCTTACTGGAACACATCTGGTTCCAGATATACAGTGGGAAAGGGGGTATAATGAGCCAGCCTGGTTCCAGCTCTGCAGTAGGGAAGGGGGTATAGTGAGCCAGCCTGGTTCCAGCTCTACAGTGGGGAAGGGGGTATAATGAGCCAGCCTGGTTCCAGCTCAACAGTGGGAAAGGGGGTATAATGAGCAAGCCTGGTTCAAGCTCTACAGTGAGAAAGGGGTAGATTGAGCCAGCCTGGTTCCAGCTCCACAGTGGGAAAGGGGGTAGATTGAGCCAGCCTGGTTCCAGCTCTACAGTGGGAAAGGGGGAATAATGAGCCAGCCTGGTTCCAGCTCTACAGTGGGAAAGGGGCTATAATGAGCCAGCCTGGTTCCAGCTCTACAGTGGGAAAGGGGGTATAATGAGCCAGCCTGGTTCCAGCTCTACAGTGGGAAAGGGGCTATAATGAGCCAGGCTGGTTCCAGCTCTACAGTGGGAAAGGGGGTATAATGAGCCAGCCTGGTTCCAGCTCTACAGTGGGAAAGGGGCTATAATGAGCCAGCCTGGTTCCAGCTCTACAGTGGGAAAGGGGGTATAATGAGCCAGCCTGGTTCCAGCTCTACAGTGGGAAAGGGGGTATAATGAGCCAGCCTGGTTCCAGCTCTACAGTGGGAAAGGGGGTATAATGAGCCAGCTGGTTCCAGCTCTACAGTGGGAAAGGGGGTATAATGAGCCAGCCTGGTTCCAGCTTTACAGTGGGAAAGGGGTAAAATGAGCCAGCCTGGTTCCAGCTCTGCAGTGGGAAAGGGGTGTAATGAGCCAGCCTGGTTCCAGCTCCACAGTGGGAAAGGGGGTATAATGAGCCAGCCTGGTTCCAGCTCTACAGTGGGAAAGGGGGTATAATGAGCCAGCCTGGTTCCAGCTCTACAGGGGGAAAGGGGGTATAATGAGCCAGCCTGGTTCCAGCTCTACAGTGGGAAAGGGGGTATAATGAGCCAGCCTGGTTCCAGCTCTACAGTGGGAAAGGGGGTATAATGAGCCAGCCTGGTTCCAGCTCTACAGTGGGAAAGGGGGTATAATGAGCCAGCCTGGTTCCAGCTCTACAGTGGGAAATATTAAAGACAAAACGAGAATGAGATTATCAGCTGTAGATTCCCAGAGAACCAGATGAAACAAGGCAGAATTGTCTAATTAAATAAGTCAGTATCAATTTAGAGAGATAACTGTAATTTTCTCAGAGCAAAATGAAACGGGAAAAGGATGCTTGTTATTAGCTTGTTTCCAGCTGACAGGCCCGTGTTGCTCATGAATGGGGAAGGAGATGGCAGTCATTCTTCCTCATTAATAATTCACTTTCTCCTTGGGGCTTGTTTGTTTCATTATTAAATGTAGTGTGTTGCTACGCTACATCAGTGGGTTTGGCTGGTGATAATCTCGCTCGTGTGAAAGATCGGGTTTTCTTGTCTTTCTTATTCCTACTTCCTCTGTTTGTTCTCTGCCTTTTTTATTATCCAGAAAGCAAATTTTGATCTCTGTTCAGTGTTTTGGAATCTAAACAGCCAGGGGGCTGGAAGCATAGAATGATAATCCTTGAGTTGTTGAATTTGGTTATTTATTAATTTTTTATTATTTGTATATTTTTCCATTTTCCGTTGTCCCTGAAAACGGTGCAAGGTTTTTGGTGTGCTTCATGGTGTTTCATTTTTATGCCTCTGTGTGCATTTTACAACAGGTGAACAGCACAAAATGATCATAATAATTTCATCGATAACAATGACAAACAAAACCGGTGTCAGATTTAGCTGTAAGCTAATTTCCGTGTGTTGGTTCCGTTACGAACATGGGCAGGTCTGTCCCTGTGACATGCTCAGATTTCGCTGAGCTGATACCTGAAAAGTGCCAGCTCAGCACGTTTCACCATGAATTCAGCCTCATCAGAAAGCTGTTGTCCGAAGTGTCCCGCCCTCCCTGCTGCACCAGTTACCGTGAACAAGGACACTCTCATCAAATAAACCTTTTACTTCAGTAGACAGTTGTCAATTTACAAATAACCTCCTTTAAAAATGAGCAAATTAGTGCTTGAAAATCTTTGAAGTTAATATTAGAAATGCAGAAAGCTGTAGAGAGCCCTGTTTATTTTGAGCTATGTTTCAGGCCTAACACAATATATGAGTAACAGTATTGATTTTCTATAAAACTTGAGTACACAAGATTACAGAACAGACTATTGTATTTCCTTGTGGACACAGCATCTCCTGCTTGCCAAGTCGAGACCTTTAACAGTATATGGTAGATACATATTTAAAATAATGTCAACGAAGCAGGGTCGATCCCCAGCTGAGACACTTGGACTGCGTCAAGGTACTGCACCCAAATAGCTTCAGTGAAATACCCAGCTGTATAGAAACAGACAATATGTAAAAATCTAACCTGTTTAAGTCACTCTGAATGAAGGAATTGGGTACATGCTTTAATGTAAGAACACATCAGCATGTGAAGTCATGCACTCTTTCCTGGTGCTGAATTTCTACACTCTTGGTTGTTAGTTCATGTTGATTGGTCGGTACGGTATGTAAATCTGCTCCTGAAGACAAAAACAGGGCACAGAAACGTTGGTGCGTACGACTGGGGTGTGTTTGGGAATATGGGAGGTTTCTGGCGGGGGTTAGGGCTGTGACCCGCCTTGCCGAATGGCGTTTTAATACATTCGTAATGAAAGTTTAATGAGCGGTCGGGGCGCGGGGCCCAGAGGCGGCGGCCGGCCTCCGTCCTGACCCCCGGATGACAGACTAACGCACTCATGTTCTCTCTTACATCTTCAGGACCGACCAGTGTGGAGGAGCCCGTGACACTCCTAATCAAGGATGCAGGTACTGATTCCGGTTTCTAACACTGTGAACTCTCTCTCTCTCGCTCTCTCTCTCTCTCCCTCCCTCCCTCTCTCTCCTGCTTTGTCCCCCTCTCCCCCTCTCTCCTCTGCCTCTAAATACATTCAAATGGAATTTAAATTCAATGGTGCTTAATTTGCAGGAAAACCATGGTAGCATTGCTAAAGCAAAACATATGCAAAATATACAGAGGTTGCATATGAACATATAATAAAACACAAATGCCTTAATGAACACTGTAAAAATACTGTAGTAAACACAGGACTATGTAGTCTGTACTCCTTCTCTTTCTCCCTCTCTCTCTAGCTGTTTGTCTCTTTAACCAACCTCTCGCAGTCTGTTGACAGATAACAGTAGATGTTTTTTGGAACTCTCTCACAGCAATTTTTAGCTCACATCTCCAACAGTGAAGCAAATCCAGCCAATCGTGGCAAAGCATTGTCTGAGCCCGCATCAGGGTTGCCAGATCTGTGACAAAAACAGCACCATGCCCAATTAAAACCAGGCCAAAATGAGACCAATTTTCCAGAACGCCAAATAGCATTGCAGCCAGAACCAAAATGCCACTGGTACTCCTGTCCAAATTCCTGCACTCAAAACATTGCTACAAAAAAACAAAATATGTCACCAAACAGTAAATTAGTACTGGAATGTTGCCTAAAAACTACCAAACTGCAATTTAGAAGTTCAATATTGTATCACAGAAAATATACACTACCTGTGGATGTCGTAACAGATTAGAGATGCATGATGGCTACTGGCTTTTAGACAAAAAGCTGAAGCTGTTTTACTTAAAACTATGTTTTTACAAGCTCAGAGTGTGGGCAGGAAAGAGAGTCCGCCACAGCACTCCGAAAGCGCGCCATCTGGGCAGGGAAACGATGACTTTGCAGTGCTGAAGCTGCTTATGCGTTGATTGTTTGCAGTAATAAAGCGTTATTGCTTTAGACCAGGGGTGGTGTCTGAACTTCGTGCCAAATTTGGCTCCTAAATATTTAATCGGCCCTCTTCTGTGCAATCTGCATTTCTCTTGATAAGCTTGTGAGTTGCAGTCAAAGAAATCTCAGATTTTTATCTTTGATCCTTGACAGTCTTGTGTCTGCATAAGACACATTTCATAATGGCCTAATCTGTGAGTGAATCAACGCTGGTTCATGTAGCTAATTCGCTAATCTGTGCCAGATTAATTGGCTCCACAGCAGCCCCTCAATGCCAAGTTTGGCTGTCAGTGCATATGCTGACGGTCAATTTATATTTTAGCATTATTGTCATAGTTACAATGTTACGGTGGAGGACATTTAAAGACTCTTTGGTCATCAGTCACTGGTTAGTATCCATCTTCACTTCGTAGCTTATTCCTTCATCAAAATAAAAAAAGACCTTTTTATCTCACCATCCCCACGCCACCAAATGGAAATTTCCTGAAGGTTCTTTTAACCGCCGTCATCCCCAGCGAGCGAGGCAAATGCAGGTCGGGTGGCGTTGGCGAAAGCCATTTGGGTGACGGGGCGTGCAGATGGAAGGGGCTGCGGGGGCGATGCGGAACGTATGTATGAATTTAATGCAAATGAATCATATGGAAAAAGACATAATCTCCACCGCCAGCCGTGGAAATTGCGCGGCTCAGGGTGGAAGGTGCAGCTGCAGGATAACACAAGTGGGGCGGGGCGGGGGGGGAGTATCTGTCCATACTACACCGAGCTGCGGGGTCTATGTGAAAACATTACCTCTCCCTTTCTCCAGCCTCTCTCTCTGATCTCTGACTTTTGTCAGCCTTTGCTCTATTTAAAGTCATTTATTATATGACTTTATTTTATAAAGTAAAAATGCAGTTTGACATCAAAACATTCAGCGTTTCAACCAGGGCTAGTTTCAGCCGCGTCTGTCACGAGGTGAATTTCCGAGAGAACGGAGGGGAAAAGAGAAAGGACGGAGGATAAAAATGTGTAAAGATTCGATTCCCAGTCTCTCTCCTTCTCCATCTCTCTAATCCTCTCTTTCACTCACCCTCTCTCTCTCTCTCTCTCTCTCTCTCATCCCCATCTCTCCCTCTCCCTTGCAGTGTACAATGCGGTTGGCCTTGCTGCCTATGAGCTGTTTGACAACGTGGACTTTGATTTGTGGTTCAAGAACCAGCTGCTGGGAGAGTTGCAAGTCAGCCATCACAGGTACTTTACCCCCCTCTATTCCCTTTCGACTCCCCCCCCCCCCCCCCGAAATGTCATAACACTGTTCTTCTGGATCTTCTTCCACCCAATTGCTTTTGTTCCACCCCATTTCTCCCTGGCTTAATTGGCCTGGGCATTAATTAAATCCCTGGTTTTGGGGCACGTGTGCGTCTCCTCAGCTGGAATGGACCATTTAATTAGACGATGGCAAACAGTGTAAATAATTGGGCTAATTTAGAGATTAAGTGCTGAGGCTGGATGAGAAACCCACACATGTGCTGAGTTATCCTTGCTACGCTAACCCTACTGACACACCCCTTTCACAGGACGGTACCATAGCTAAAGAACACAGGCATGCACAGGGGAACCATAGCAATGAAACACAGGCCTGCACAGCTGTATCCTAGCAGCAGAACACAGAGTTGAACAAGGGCACCATGGTGAAAAAATGCAACTGAACAGAAGATATCACAGTAACAAACACAGCTTTGCTGGGTAAAATAGCTACAGGACTAGTTTTCAAATGTATGCAGATTCTGCTTTTGTGGTTAGCTTCCTTGTATTTGGCACTCAGCAAATATGTAGGCCCTGACTGCGCCCCTCCCATCAGGTGCACTGGGCCAGAGTGACAGCAGGGGGTGGGTTGGGGCGGGGGGGTTATGCCCCCAGCTGGTGAAAGAGACAGGAAGAGACAGCCCCACTCACTGCTAGATTAAAAGCCTGGAGGTGTTTTGAAAGATGAAAGACTTCCTGTTACCTCCTCTCTCTTATATTTAGGTGATATACTTTTTCAAAGGGAATTTTGAGCAAACTACTCTTCCACCTGAATCTTGTACAAAGCCTCTTCATGGGGGAAAAAAACTATTTACTTGTGTATTGGGCTGTCACTAGCGATTATTGGTAATCGAGAAATCAATTGATTAATTTGACGATTAATCGAGTAGTATTTTAAAATAATAGTAAAAATTAACTTAAATGAAGGATGAATGAATGATAAACAACACATGTATTGCAGTCCACCCTCAATATAATATATATATATATATATATATATATATGTGGTGTTGTCTATTGCCAAAATATATGGTGCAAAACTCCAAACTATACAGGCCTCGGCTTCTACAGCTACTGGTGTTAAAGACCTTCTGTAAGAATTGTATACAGTCAGCCTTATCCACGGTTTTGACCAAAAAAAAAAAAAATTAATAATATTCTTGAATGTATTCTAGTGGATGCTGGAATACTGCTGTCAGTATGATTTATGTGGGTTTTAGCAGTTCTTAATTGTACATATAGGTGGGGTTTCAAGTTATGAACACGTACCTATAAGGTAAAATTATGTCATTTTAAATAAGTGTTCTGAGCATTCGCGGTTTTTGCACATGCACATCTGTGGGGGTCCTGGATACCCATGGAGAAGGTGGGCCGACTGTATTCATTTTAATAGCTCTTTACTGCTACCCAAGTCAGACTAGACTGATTTTTATTTTGTTACATACTGTATATTCAATGTACATCATGTGATGCTGGTGTGTGTGTGTGGGGGGGGGGGGGGGGGGGGCAATAAAGAATTGATCACATTTATTTACAAATCTCAAACTAATAGGTTTTGTTTTACAGTTATCCTATATTATTTATTTAGACAAATTTGTCACTATATTTATGCAGTTTCGGGGTCTTCTCACTCACTTTTTCCAGTTTTCTGCTATCTTTGAGTGCGCAAGTTAAAATGGTCCGTACACTGCAGCGCTGGTCTGCAGCATGGGGAAACCAAAAAAAAAAACTAAACAAAGCTTCGAGGCACAAAATTTTCAAGGATTTTTACTATTCAAAGTACTCGAGTTACTGGAATAATCATTTCAGCCCTACTTGTGTATTGTTTGCCAAATTCATTACTCATTTTGCCTTTTATATTTCAGTCTCTTAATTTTTTAACCTGTGGTGGTGAAAGTAGAAAAGAGAACTTACTTTTGGAAAATTAATAGGAAACTCGAACTTTGGATTTTATTCTTTTGTTGCTGGCACGATTAAAGAGTAAGAACTGGTAGAAGTCTGCACTTGTTTTGTGGAAGGAGCGAAAAGCAAGTCCTCATTACAAGAAAGAGAAAAGCCTTTTTTGTTCTGCTGAGGAAAAGCTTAAGATTGTTTGTGTGTCTGTTGGGTTTGGATGCCTGCTCATTAGAGGTGAGGAGTGGATCGCCCCCTGCAGGTGGAGGACTGTATCAGCACCACCCACCGTAATAATCTGTTTTTACACTTCTCCTTCTCTCCCTCTTTCCATATATCTATCTTTCCATCCCTTGGCTAGTCTGTCTCTCCCTTTCCACTCGTGTGCTTTCTGTTATCTTTCCCCATCACTCTTTCCATTTCTTTATCTCTTCATCGCTCCATTCCTCTGTGTCACCATCTTTCACCTCCCACCATCTCAATCTTTGTCTGTCCAGCTCTCATTTCTCCTTTTCCTCTGTCTCCGCATCTGTTTCCCTCTTCCCATATCTCATCCCTCCACCTGCTCATCCTTTCATCTGTCAGTCCCTCTCTTTCCATCTCTTCTGTTGCCCACCTCCCCATCCCTCCTGGTAGAAACGGTAGGACCAAGTTAAATGGAACAGCTCAGTCACAGGTGCTGTCAAAACTAAGAACCAATTATATGTGTCGCTGGAACGCTCACAGATCTAGGTGTGAAATAAAACACTCTTAGGATGGATTGGGGGAAAGGAAGAGAGAGAGAGAGAGACACCTTGGCAACTGAAGTAGCAGTGGTAATTAATATTATAAGTTATCAGAAGGGGAGAGGCAATGAGAGATTAGGCAGAACCTATACAACTGTACCTGTGTGGGTGTTTGTTCTATGGCACCGTAGAGTGGGTGCATTGGTGGTTGGTGAACTGTTGCTCTGGTCACACACTCTCATACACTCTCACACATACACTCACACTCTCGCACACAGTAGATGAAAGTTTGGAGGGAGTTCGGCCAGGGTCGCCGTTGACGCTTGTCAGGATTCGCAAAGTGCGGCGCACAATCTCACTGCACCTGTGTGAGCGAAAGGGTGCCACGCCAACGTCAAACAAGCTCACCTGCAGGAGCAAAAGGGTGCCACGGCAACGTCAAACAAGCTCACCAGCGAGAGCGAAAGGGCGCCGTGGCAACGTCACACCAGCTCACCCGTGAGTTTACACAGAGAAGTGGGTTGAGCCGGGAAAACACAAAACTGGCACGAAGAAACCCGCTCCGTGACGACATCGCTAACGCTAACACCGACACAGCTGACACTAGGCCTTGCCACTGGCGCTTCCGACTCGTGAGTCAGCGTCTCCGCGCCAGCATCGTCTCCTGCAACGGACCTGGGTCCCACAGCTGCGACCCCAGAGGCACGATGGGATTAAAAACCTAACGACTCGATTAATGAACTCAAGCTAACGATGCTGAGCGGTCTGTAACCAGACTCACAAGGGAGACGTTCGACTAATGACTGCGGGGAGTTTTATCTGACGTCCTTAGCTTTATGCAGTCCTTAATGTTTAATGTCAGGTGTCTGGGGACTTTCTTATGCTAGCATCCTCTCATTTTGGTTTTTATCTCAGTGGTTGCGGGTTTGATTTCCAGGGAGGACACTGCTGGTGTGCTTAAAGTGCTTCAGTTAAAATAGTGACTTACTATTTTACTTATAAAAATAACTAAAATGCTCTTCTGTACGTTCAGATTAGTTTTTTTTTTTTAATTCAAATGTAGATATCTAGTCCACTGTAACCTTCTGCCATGTCTCATTATTTTTAACATATGAACAAAAATAGTGTACTTTCAGGGGTATTTGTTTGTCAAATGATAAATTCGGATGTTGTTTTCCTGGTTAACAGTCAAAGGGTTCAAGATGGACGGTGACGGAAACAGTCTTCTTAAATTGCAAAGTGAAATGGCGCATAAGGTCAACCCAAGCTTGTGCTGGAAAGTGGTTTTGGTGCAAGGTGATGTCAGGCCATTCTGTATCCAGGAGGGAGTCATGGGAGAGCCAGTGAAATACCGCCAAGTCTCCTAGAGTGAGCGGTGTGTGTGTGACGCCAAATCGGGAGAGTGGGGATGATACAGGCTATCTTTAGCAGGCCCGTCTACAGCCTCCTCAACAAAACACCCCCCTCACCACAGCTGTACCCTCCAGGCCCTCAATCGATTGATCTCTGCAGACTGACGCACTTGTCTAACTGCACCCCCCCCCCCCCCCCCCCTGCCCCCCCCCAGACACCAAATACATCCTCCTCTTTGCTTTTTTCTTTTTGGAACGGACTGCGTCGGGAGTGTTGAAACTCTGGGCCTGAGGGCGCAGAACTTCATGCAGGACTTCATACAGCAGCCTCCCGTCTGTCTGCAGCCAATTTAGGCCTTGGAAACAAGTGTGTGGCTTTTTTTTTTTGCTTAGATTTTTTAAAAGTTACAGAGAAATGTACACTACAGACCAACAATGAAACGTTAACACGTTAGCAAGCTAACTTCCCACAAAGTAGCTTCCTTGCCAAGTTAAACAGCTACGGCGTAAATTCAATGCAGAACCATCCGCCCCAGTCTCTGACTCAGAGAGCAAACGAGAGGACAGAAGCGGCGAGACTGGCTAAAATGTTGATGACATTCATTCTTATGTAAACAAACAATGTAAACACAATTGGCAATATTTTGTGGTCAGCAAAAATGATCGAGGTCATGTCCATATATCATAGGTAAGTCGATAACATAATTATCGTGACAGGCCTACTCTTTAGCCAACCAGAGACTTAAATAAATCATGTAAGAGCTGAAAGCATACCGGAAACCTGCACACAGCTTGGCCCTCCAGGACTGGAGTTAAACCTGCAGACACTGCGGCCCTCCAGGACTGGAGTTAAACCTGCAGACACTGCGTCCCTCCAGGACTGGAGTTAAACCTGCAGACACTGCGGCCCTCCAGGACTGGAGTTAAACCTGCAGACACTGCCGCCCTCCAGGACTGGAGTTAAACCTGCAGACACTGCGACCCTCCAGGACTGGAGTTAAACCTGCAGACACTGCGGCCCTCCAGGACTGGAGTTAAACCTGCAGACACTGCGGCTCTCCAGGACTGGAGTTAAACCTGGAGACACTGTGTCCCTCCAGGACTGGAGTTAAACCTGCAGACACTGCCGCCCTCCAGGACTGGAGTTAAACCTGCAGACACTGCGACCCTCCAGGACTGGAGTTAAACCTGCAGACACTGTGGCCCTCCAGGACTGGAGTTAAACCTGCAGACACTGCGGCTCTCCAGGACTGGAGTTAGACTTGCAGACACTCTGTCTGATGTCATAACACTTCAGTAAATTGTATTTATTTTTACCCTAATCTATTCTTCCCACCACGTTTATCTGTAATTGTGCGGGAAATAAAAAAATAAGATAATTAAAATTACCTTATTGAAAAAAAGAATTTAATTTCCTTTCAGGTAAATGGATTCTGAATACAATTAACAAAACCATTTTTTTTTCTTATTTTGATTAAAAGGGTGAATTATGTAAAACCTAAATTTTGGTTTGATTTACTGGTTATCTGGGAAATCTTCTGATGAATACAGAAATGAAAAGGGATAATTTGCATTGGTGCTTTGGTACTTTTATTCTTTCATAAGTGCGCCCCGGGGTCTTTCTGAGGCTCCTGGCTATGTTTGCCTTTAGATTTATTCATTTCGGGGCAGGGCGGAAGAGCGGTCAGTCTGGAATATTAACATGGACGTCCATCTCTGGAGGGAACGCTAGCACTGTGCTTATTAAATCTGACTGACGGTCAGAGTACTGCCTCTGCTTCTTTGTGGGCTCTTGGCCCGAGTCCCGAAAATCTGGTACGGTTTCAGCAGGAGTCATTATTGACAGTTAAGGTCCCCAAGGCACAACCTGCGAGCCAAACCCACACGGATGAAAATTTCGGTCAGTCCAGCGTACGCCAGTTAATCAAAGTAGTCAATAGCAGTAATGATAATTGCCTATTTCCTGTCTCTTATTTTTTTTCAGTCTCTCTCCAGGTTCTGAAAAAAAATCAGGCTTATTGTTTTTGTTTAATTCATTTTGTTTGATTTCGTCCTGCTCGATGAAATTAAGTTTTGTGTTGTCTGTCTTTCGGCCGATACCAAGACGTGTAGTGGTACGCCAAAGAGTCACATGCCCTGTACCCCAATACCGTACTCCCCCCACTACCCGGATGATTAACATGGCAAGGTCACCAAAATAAACTGAAAAAAGAGACATACCCAACCCGCTAAATGAAATGTTTCCTCCGCATGACTGCATCTTGAAATCCTGTTTAGACAATATCTATCAGGTTATTTGCTTATATGTAGGATGTGTTTGTGAATGAAAGATTCCACAAAAAGTAATTGCTCTGGTCAAAGAAATTTTTCCCATAGACTGCAATAGAACAGCGCCTCCTAGAGTGAAGGGGTTATTGCACCACTTGATTCCTTTGCTGTGTTCAGTGACAGAGCTGCGTTGTCTAGGTTAATTTTACCTGTGACCTCTGAAGTGGAACATGCTTTTCGTTGATTCATTTTTGTTCTCTGGGGTTCGGTGGTATGGGGCGGGAGGAAATGGGGGGGGGGGGGGTGGCGTCGCTGTCTGAGCACTACGAGAGGATGATGTGTTGGAAATGGGGGCCACGGGCCGCGGAGTGCATGTTAAATCACCAGCACAACATTTCTCTGGGCCAAAGAACGAACGCAGGACTCCATCTTACTCGCGTTTGCCTGACGTTTTTCTAAAGTGGTCTCTCCTTCCTCCATTTGTCACTGGGAAAATTGCCTCTCTGCTGAGCCCTGGCCCACCATGCCCAATTTCAGCGCACGCCCCTGCCGCTCCTCAAAGCGAGACCTTCCACTCACTCAAAGAAATACATCCCCCTCTGTGTTTGAATGCTTGACATATTTTTATCCACCAACCCCACCCCTCATTCTTTCTCCTCTCACGAGCTCCTCCTTTCAAGACACTTTGAAATGACTTTGAGAAACAGTCGTGTAAATCAAAAAAAAGGCCACTGTAACAGATGGGTGCCATTTGTAGCTCCAGACTAATTTGTCTTTTCCGTATTACACCTGTATTCTGATCGATCCGAATGTAATGACTTATTTTTTTATTGCTCATTCTGAAATTATTTGGGGGGTGTTAAAACATTGGACTCCGTGCTCTGGGTTCGTAGCATAGTATGCACTGCAGACTGAATTGCTGTGCTTCAGTTTCACCTGCGGCCTATAGGGGGTGCTCTTTCCTGTGGAGGTAATAAAAAAAAAAAAAAAAAAAGCTGGTGCACTTGTGCAGTGATGGGTACACTGCTGTAGAGGGCGCTGTGATGTTCAGCTGCGGTCCTGACTGACACTCTGTGGTCACTGGAGAGATCATGCGTCGCAATTTGAAAGAGTTTGGCTGTTAAAACAAAGAAGGAAATATTGTTTGCATAAAAGTTGGAAAGGCCAATCGTTGGTCAGCTCTCCGAACGGATACTGTGCGACACTGTGGGGATGCAGCGATAGCTCGCTGCGCCGTCGTATCTCACATCTCAGTTTTCTTAGTTGAATCGTGAAAGAATCGACCACCAGCAGCGCGCTGTCCACGGCGTGGCGATTCACTGGGCGGCAGAACAATCAACTAATGACAGCGTGATGCTAATAGCAGTTTGAATATTTGAAATGGACTGCACTGAGAGGCGTAAATTGAGAGGGCTACAGTGGCGAGCCTGTCAGGAGCTGTTTCAGATGGGTTCTAGGTTAGAGAAAAGGCACCTGAAGGTCCATGACTCTATCTTTTAAAGCATGATTGACAAAGAGGGGTGACAGTGTAGAAAGGTGCTAAGTGTGATGTCTTGTGTTGTGTTGTGTTGTGATGTGTTGGTGTTGTGTTTTGTTGTTTTGTGATGTGTTGTTCATGTGCTGTTGTTGTGTTGCGATGTATTGTGATGTGTTGTGTTGTGATGTGTTGTTGTTGTGTTGTGATGTGTTGTGGTGTGTTTTTCTTGTGTTGTTGTGTTTTGCTGTTGTGTTGTTGTTGTGATGTGTTGTTCTTGTGTTGTTGTTGTGTTTTGCTGTTGTGTTGTCGTTGTGATGTGTTGTTCTTGTGTTGTTGTTGTGATGTGTTGGTCTTGTGATGTTGTGTTTTGCTGTTGTGTTGTTGTTGTGATGTGTTGTGGTGTGTTTTTCTTGTGTTGTTGTGTTTTGCTGTTGTGTTGTTGTTGTTGTGATGTGTTGTGTTGTGATGTGTTGTGTGTTGTGATGTAATGGCATCTGTGAGTCTGAGCTCTCCTGGCAGGATCAACACGTGCCGTCGCGTCGATCATCGTGGCGATTCGCGAAGGACTCCCACTCCCGTTTATTTTAATTATGTCATCTGGAGCAGACATGACAGGCGTCACAGCAACAGATGCGGTGCCTAACGCCGATCCAGAATGAAGCATTTTTAAACGCATTTGGAAAAATCAAATCAAATTGCAGCTAATGAGCGGGCCAGTTTAACCGCCTTCACGGTTAGCGCCACGCTGTGATCAAAGAACAGAGATGGTGGGGGGGGGGGGGGGGGCGAGGGAAGCTAGTGAAATGAGCAGCCAATGTTTATTGGAGTCATTTTTGATCTGCGATGAAATACAGTCGCAGCAGCGCTTGAGTGCAGAGAAACAAAGTCGAATTCGCAGAGGAAACTTCGCGAAACCTGACTTGTGAAACTCCACCCGGAGTTACGTGCATATGCCGTATTGACTAAATTAACCAGTTCAGGCCGCAATAATTGGCTAGGGTGAAAACCAACATAAACACAGTCCTCTGTGTTACAGAGTTTGACACCGTATGTCGTTTTTTATGTTTATGTTGGTAGGAATCTGTACAAAATGTGGGTCGACTAGTTTTCGTGAGTAATAAATCAAACCTTTTTAGAATTCTGTCACGAGCTGCAGAACCAATGTTACGATTTGGCATTGTGATTCTTTAACGATGGACTGGCAGTGTGCTTCTGCGAATGGGGAATTTAGGCCTCCTGTGTTCTGTGGAGGAGAGAAAATAAGTGAAACTCTCATTGTCGCCTGAATGTTGTTTCTCTCAGTTTCTGGCTCTGACGGTACAGGTTTCTTAGGAGGAGAAGAGAATAGACTGCCAAATCAGCTCCACTCCTCCAAGATATTTTAGCTTGAACCAACACCGTATTGGATGAAGAGATCAGTTCCGCGTTGTTAAAGCTGTTTATAGTTGGTTTCCTAAAAAAACAGCCTGGAGAGATGATTTTATTGTCTACGAAAGTACAAAAGTAGACAATAAAACAACTTCATTGACTGTTGATATAAGCTGTGTTAAAGAAAAAAGCGCAGTGGGCAGTATGACCATGTTAATCACAAATGGTCCCTGAGAGACCCCGGTTCAAGACCGAGCTTCAGATTTTTTCACGATGCTCCCTCTGCATGTTTTCTGCCTTCCAGCTGTCTTCGTAAAGAAAAATAACCTCAACAAAAAACAAAAAAGAACAGAGATATTGCTTTTGTTTTTTTGTAATGTCATTATTGAAACGCTCACGGGCAGCATTGAGGAGAATGCCTTGAGCGTGCCTTTTGCCCTCACCCAACACCAGTCTAGATGCATTCTGGGAACGCAGAGCCTCGTTAACCCAGGACCTTCGGCCGTTTCTGGAGCGCCATGGCGAGAGCCGGAGGGTAGATGAGTCGCCCGGGGAACAACAAGCCAGAAAAAAGACACTCTTGGAAACACAGACCTTTCGTGACCCAGCCAGTGCACTCTCCCCGGGCTTCCCTGGCAGGAAATAAAAGCATCTACACTTCCCTTTCAGCAGAAGCTGCAGCAAAGCATCATGGGACTGGGGGTTAATTGACTCTGTGGGGAGCAGTGGCATGACTTGATGATTTTTTTGGGGAGGTGTGGAAAACGTGCATCAAGGTAGCGGAGTTGGCTGTCTCACCCCCTAGTCCTATGATCCCTTTTTGGGGGGGTGGGGTGCGGTGTTGGCTGGTTGTTGGGGCACCAGGTGTGGAGTTCAACATGTTGTTTTCCGTCAGGTTTAAAAAGCACATTAACTTCTGATTTGACTCCTGGTGTTTTTCAGTTACATATCACATCCTGCAGTTCAATGGTTCTTTTCTTCTTGGTGATGATGATGATGGTGGTGGTGGTATTGATTATAATAATGATGAAGATGTAAAAGGCGGAGGTGATCATGTTGATGATGATGATGGTTTTTATGATGGAGATGTTTCTGAGATGTTTCCTGTGAGTTTGTCTCTGTGTGTATAAGCTTGATTGTATATTAACCATGTCTCTGTCTGTCTGTCTGTGTGAATAAGGTTTCTGATGATGATGATGATGGTGTCTCCCTGTCTCTGTGTGCAGGTATAAGCTGATCCGGCGCAGGGTGATCTGGCTGGTGGGCCAGTGGATCTCAGTGAAGTTTAAATCAGACCTGCGACCCCTGCTGTATGAGGCCATCCTCAGCCTAATGCAGGACCCTGACCTGGTGGTGAGTCCCTCTAATGCACACACGCACACATACCCTCACACTCACACGTATCATTGTTATTAGGTCCTATCGCTCTTGCAGCATCTGTGTTAGCCAGGCTTTTCCCTTCCTGTCTGGTCCTGCAGTGACTTTTACTCTCCCCCCCCCCCCCCCCCCCCCCCCCCTTCCTGTCACAAACACAACCTTGTCCCCTTTCTGCAGGATCGCCCATTCTAGGACAGTGTTTTTTTTTTGTGTCATTTGGCAATTTTCACCCCACAGCAGCAGTCATCTATCACTAGGCTAGCGCCAGCCCTTGGATCCTCTCCATGAACACTTGTCCCGCTTTTTCGCTCTGTGACAGAAACACAATCTGTCAATCACGGCCGCCTTAAAATGAATTTGTCTCCCTCAAAGTTTGGTCCGGGAGCCATGCAGTGCTGCTTTGATCGCTGGGTAGAATTAGGGACGGTCGGAGCCGCTTGTGAGAGGGACTGTAAAAGTTAGACACAACGACGGCGGGGAAAAGTAATCTGAAGTTTTTAATACTCCTGCGGGACTTTCATATTGCAGTGTTCTGTGATCTAATATGAAGGAATGAATGAATTTATGTGTCACCGACTCTTGCAATTCTGCACAATAAAAGTCATGCTTTGCTTTTTTGTGATTGTTCTTGTAATACTTTTCCCAATAGTTTTTTCTCTCAATTTGGAATGCCCAATAATATTTATGAGCCAAGCTCTTTGCTGCAGGTTTTGCTCTCATCCTGTTCAGACAAGCATTGGCCATGCTTTAGACCTCACTAGTGAGCACTGAAACATGGCCATCCCTATCAGCTGTTACCCTCCCTCCCTGGGTGATGCTACAGCCAATCACGTGTTGTCCCTGCTGTGTTGCTGGGCAGAGTTGACCCAGGCCCAGTCCAGATTGGATACCAGATGGTGGGACTCAACCACTCATTGAAACAGTACCTTTAAGGCCCACTGCAGCCAAAATGACTTCCTGTTTTTATTCAGAGGACACTCTTATCCAGAGTGGCTTACAACACATAAATCATAAATCAGGGATAACAGTGCCTAAAACCCAGGCGTGGAGTCCCAAGTGCCAACATAAGATAAGGCCTCTTGAGTAGATGTAGAAATAAAAACAAACCTCGCACAAACAGGGTAATCAGACTAGTAGTAATAGAACAAATGTGGCTAAGTATAAATGGTAGTTCCATTCTGTGCTATCTTCTGCCCTTCAGCATCTTCCTTAATGGCCATAGAAGTGTATAAAATCACTCTCTACTATACGTCTAATGATCCTGCCATCAAAAAGCAAAGAAACACTCACCAGTTGAAAATTCCTTTTGCTATTTCGGATTAGATTATTCTGAAATATTGGGATTTCAGCTTTAAAATGACTCATCATTCGGGCCAAAAGTCTTCCAGAGGAGAAGAAATCTTGTACTTTTAAATTGAAAAGGGTCATGTTAGAGTTATATTCATTATCTCTAAAAAATGAAAATATTATTTCTCGTTTAAGTCTTGGAAAGCATGTATAACATTGAAAGATTCTGACAGGCTTGAAGTGGGGATGTTGTTTCCAAAAATACTTCTGTGCTGCTGCTAGAGAACTGATTTGAGAGCGGAAATATCTAACGAGCCTCATGCTTTTGAGCGCTGCGTTTGAAAGCCTCTGTCGGCACGCCTGCGTTTGTTTTGGGCAGGTGTTCTGGGGTTTATGAAACCGTTATAGTCGCGCTCGTGGCAAACGCGGAACGGTGGCGCATCTGCACCAAATGGCCCCCCTGCCCCTGATTGGTCGAGGTATCGATTACTGATTTGTACTGTCGCGGTAGTTTTTCGGAAGTCTCCTGGGTGAAGCGGTTTTATCGGGGTCGGTTGCGCTAATTGGTAATTGTCCGGGGGGCGACTGGTGGCTGATTAGCAGGGCTCCAGGTCGGAACGATCAATGGATGTTGGGGGGGGGGGGGTGGCGTAGGGGGAAGCTGTGTCCATCAGTCAAACCCCACTGGATCGTTAGCGCTCATTGATTCACCTGAAGCTTAATCTGATAACGATCTCTCAGCGATGCCCCCTGGTGGAGTCAGGCCTGACCTTGTTTGAGCTGTCATGCGATCAGGTTAGGACCCCATGCCGGGAACCTGCTCCTGTTTTTTGCTCACCGCTGGCAGTACGGGAGCGTATAAAGGGTCACATCCTAGCGCTCGTCAAGAGAAGGGTTTCTGGCTGTTCTCTTTTTTTGGGGAGGGGGGGGGGGGGGGGGGGGGGGGGGGGGTGGGGTTGCAAAACTGTAGAATCAGGCCAGCGCACATGGCAACCATGGTTGTCACGGAGGTGGCTGATTCCACAGTGGGCGCTGCAGTGTCAATCAAATGAGATGTGACAGAGGCTAAATATTACATTTTTTAAAATCTTAATTTCTTTAATTAAGCCTTGAGAGTCTGGCAGTTGACAGTTGGGGCCTGAAATCTCTGATGCTGTTCCATTACCACTGCTCCCTCACCTGATTAAGCTGTGAGTTTGACTGCTAGATTAACGAATGCCTAAATTTAACACGGGACCATATTTTTTGGACTCATCTATTATTTGTTTTCTTTCCAGAGAACTTGAGTTTTGCGTGAATGGCTTGCAGCTTAGAGGTTGCAAGTTTGATTCCGAAGTAGGACACCTCAAATTGCACAACATGAGTGAACTGTTTTTATGCTGAAGGTAGTCTGGTGACATTCCTTAATGCTTACTGAGTCAAAGAAATTGTTTTCATACACTAATTTAATATAGGTGGATATTTTAAACGGTTTGGGTGAAGTGCACGTTTCACCTCAGATAGAGTTACCTGAATTGCCCCACCCGGGAGTCAATCCTGCAACCTCTTAGTTACAACACTGACTTTTGTAGTCTTAATGCTTTTCTGTAGCCCCACAGGGCGCAGACGCTACAGGCTAGGGGTCGGGACCTTGAGTCTTTATGCTGCAGAACCGATAGCTCAACGAAAAGTTGAGTTAAAGTGCTAGTGACCCCATGTGAGTTAAATTACGAACACACTTTCTTATCACGCAGCGTGGCCTCTTTCTGACATCTCCGCTGTTCCTGCTATTGTTGGTATTGATTTTCAATTCTCCCCTCGTGTTGGGCTCTTTTCTTCAGAGTGACATACAGGAGGCCGCAGTTCAGTTCGCAGAAACACAGCGACTTCACAAAGGCAGTTTCACCTTTCAGCAAAGCAGTACGGCAATTCACTCATCCATACAGTTCCGCCATTCAACAGTGCGATACAGCAGTTCACTCATTCACAGAGACAGTTTTGCCATTCAACAAAGCAATACAACAATTCACACAGTCGCTCAGTTTCACCATTTAACCTACAGCATTCACCCATTCACACAGTTTCGCCATTCAACCTGCAGCAGTTCACCCCTTTAGACAGACCGTTTCACATTTCAGCTTACAGCTATACCACATTCACTCATTCACACAGAAAGTTCAACTATTCAAATTATGGTTGCACAAACACCATTTGTGTTCACAGACTGAAATTTTGGAAATGCAGCGCGAGGGCTTATAGTACTAGGGCTAAGAAGGCGGCTCATGGTCACACGGGACGGGGAAGTGGTTGCTGGCTTAACCCGTTCAGAGCAGCTTTACCCAAACAGACAGATTTTGCACACCTTACTCATGCAGATCTCTGCCTGGGCGGTTCAGTGTAATTGCTGAGCTCACCTTGGACTCAGACCCAAAGCATTGTGGTCACAAGGCCAGACCCTGAACCGGGGAAACACTGGCTGCACTCATTGTCTGCCGCTGTCACAAGTTTGAAATATGTATTTTTGTTTTATTTATTTAAATTTCCTCTGGCCCTTGATTAATCATTCTATCTCAAATGCTAAAACTACTGTGCCTAGCTGACTCGGAACAAAGTAATTTTTTTTCAGATTACTCGATTAATCATCAAATTAATCAATAGATTACTCAATTACCAATCTAATAATTTGTGACAGCCCTAAAATCACCGTGCACATGTGTTTTTCTCCAAATTCTGTCCTTCCCCTAAGCCAGTTGGGCAGCTGGGGGCCTGTCCCCCTCGTCCGCGGGGCCCCTCAGGGGCCACACAGAAGAGGCCTGTTTGTCTCACATGTTGCACGCAGACATGAGGGCCGATTGTAATGCGGTCTCTCTCCGCTGTGGAATATTTCACTGGATCCGTAATGACATGCACTGGGAGACAAAGCGAACCGCAAAGCTTCATCTCAGTTTCCACAGACACATTGAACCCAGATTAATGTGCCTTTTCTCTGCCCTTTTTCCCCATTCTTGCTCTTCTCGCCGCTCTGAGGTTATCAGCTGACATGCCTGGCCGAGGCGAACGAGAGCGTACAATGATTCTGTTTGTAGTTGGCTGTTCGAGATTATTAGCGCTTTATTTTTCTCTGAAGGGCTGCCTTTGCCAGTTAGAAAAATAGGAAGAATGTACGAATCAAGGCAGCGGTGTCTTTGAAGTCCCGCATGCAGCAATTAAAATCAGTGCATTCTGTCCTACAGCATTTCATCTGTTATGTAAACCAGTAATACACCAATTTACTAAATTCCCAGATATGGGACTGCAGAAAACAGCCTGAATATGAAACTCAGTTGTTTGTCTCCTGATATAATACAAGGTGAATGCTGACATGTTATTATTGTCTCTGGTCATTAGTAAGTGATTGACTGAAACAGTTGGTCATGATAACTCTAACACTAACACTATAAAACACATGCAGACACAAACGTCCACACACACAAGAATATTCATGCACTCACACACATTCAGACATGCGCATGCATTTATTCACACTCAGAGACACACACAAGCATGCACATCACTTATACATTCAAATGTAAACTCACACATACAAACTCATACACAAGCAAAAAAAATGTTGTTACTTTGACTACTCAAACAGCCGTTCATCACCTTTAAAAGCAGTGGCCGACAGTGGTCTCGTACTCCTCTTGCCTCTCGCTAAATTCAGAGAAAAATCCCTTTATAAAAGCAAACATTTGCACAGCCTCCACCTAAACCCCCCACCCCACCCCGTCGCTGTCAGTAGATGCCGGGTGACCGATGTGAACGAAATGAGCTGCATCCACGGTCTGAGCGAGGGGGCTCTCCCGGAATTTTAACTCCGCCGCTCGATACTTGTCATCTCCCGGGCCTGTTGCCTGTTGGCACAGCCGTGCAAGGTTTACAAGGTGGCGGCAGGGTTGGCTACGCTGGTGTCAAAAACACTGTGCCTGGCATGAAGGTCCATGCCTCTCAAGAAAACGCAAACGCATTGTGCAGATGTGTTCTAGAACTCCCGCCGTCGCAACCTGAACTTGCATGTATACTTGGCAGCAGTGTAATATGATGTTTAGTGCATATTTCTATTCAGTTTAAGTACTTTCAACAAGTGAGACTGCCTTCAGGTCACTGTGTTATCGTAGTGTACATCATTATTTGTTACATGCTCCAAGCTGAAAGACCTAAATGAACTCGTCAAATTTGATTCTGCCCCAGTGTTGTTTGAATTCAGATTGTGACAAAGTGTTTGATAGTGGGCGTTTTCCCTTGCGTATGTAAACAGATGAATAAATAAATAAATAAATACATAAATGCAAACATATGTGGATAAATTGCCCCGGGACATTATTTTGCCAATATGGAGAAAATGTTTTCCCTTAGCTTCTCTTCTGAAGGCAATCAAATTAAACTCCTGAAAAAACATAAAAAAAAAAAAAAAACCAATGAGCACGTTAGCATTTTTATTTCATTAAAACGCTGCAGATCAAAGCCTTATATTTTAAACAGAATCTAAAAATTTACAGAATAATTATTAAGCAAATTAATGCTGGCTTTTCAAAGCTGACACTTCTCCACCACCTACTGAGCTGCGTTTTGAAATTTCGCACATTAAATTACAAGAAAATTCATAAATCAGTTAATTCTCTTTTTGCTGTCAAGAGCCAACAGTTTATGATGTTTGGCAGTTTAAAGTCCATCTCCCGGAAATTTCAGGAAAGAAGACTTTTACGGAAATTTAGTCCCATCCTGCCCCTCCTACCCCCGCTTGGCAACATTTTGGGGGAAGGTTTTTAAGTTTACTGTATAATATTTAACAAGCCACAACACACTGGCAGTGTAGTTGCACCATAAATTTAATGTGGGTCACGGTTCACTGTAGGCCGTAATAATATGACTACCTGAATCATTCACACCGTCATTCAGCCTGCAGCATGGAATTCAATGTGGAAATTGTCTCTTCTCTTTAGGTAGAGACGTTGTGCTTATCCCAGTGATTGGTCAGTCCTGTGGTCACATGCCCCACAGAAGGCAGAAACTCCACAGTTAGCCTGGATCTGCCTCCATGATCCCTGCCCGTATGCTCCTTGCTCCCTGTTACCCGCTCCATCTCTCTTTCCACTCCGGAGACCCCCGGTGGGTATTTACCCAAGGGACAAATTGGAAAGGTGGTGAAGCAAGGGCTGAGGGGACCATCACCCCCGTCACCCCCGGTTACGCTTCCCCAAAGCAGGAAATCACACTTTCGGGACGGGGCTGCTCACTGTTCACCCAGGCATCTCCCAGAATGCAGTGGGGCAAGGGGCAGGGGCACTATCTCATTCTTTACAGATGCTAGTGTTCTGTCTGTCCTCTCTACCTCTCAACTGCAGGAGCTTTTAATTGGTAACAGGAGATTCTGGGCTGTATTACGGTACGGAGTATCCATACATAGCTGTGGTATTGTACTTGGTCATTTCCCTTAATGAATTTTAAGATGATGCATTAACTTGGGAACGTTCTGATTTCAATGTTAAGTATATGAAGCTGAGTATATAGGTGGGATTGATAGAAACAATGACAGAATTTTCAGTGCTAGGAGCAGAGAGCTGAGTAACTGGTGCATCCATAGACTGTGACAGAACTCTCAGTGTTATGATAATGGAGACGAGTACCTGATATGTCTGTAGGTAGATTCTGTCGCTGTGGATGGTATGTGAGCAGACGATCGCAGTGGGACTGTTGATGTGTTACGATTGATGGGTGGGTGGGGGGTGGGGTTCTAGATGGCGGGGGCCAGCAGGGGTGCAGCTCACTAAAATCAGGCCAGTGCGCTTGGCAGAGTTTTGCCATGGGAACTACGGCTTCCATTGCATGCACTGCGGTGTCAATCAACCAAGATGCCACAGAGGGCAACATTAAATTTTTAAAATCTTCATTTCTTAAATTGGGGCCTAATAGCTGTAACTTCGGCGGCTGGGACGGAATCCTCTCTAGGGGTTTAGTCCATGCTCCATGCAGAGATGTGTTCTCCAGTGCGTCTGCGTGAGCCAATCAGAGGAGACTCCGCCTTCAGCCTGCCAATGACCTCATTCTGTGGAACCTTGGTGAGCGCGCTGTTGCCGTGTGGGATGAGCATCAAGGCCACCAGCAGAGATTAATCTTCCAATTAAAACTCTGATCCTGATGGACAGCTGCCAATCAGAAGACAGGAAACAGACCCTTGCAGAGTCCTGGTTTAGCTTCCCCTAGTTTTGTTTTTCCTGTTTTTAACGTTTCACATTTTCGGCATTTCGCAGATGCTCTCATCTACAGCTCCTTACAGGGTTTACATTTCACATTTAGGGGATGCCGCTTAGGGGATAACTGTTAGTAGCTAGAGACATTTTATGATCCAAACTTAGCACATCATTAGCCACACTAACTCAGGACGAAGCAGCCGCACACGTGAGTCCTTTGCAAGCTTACGCATTCCCTGTGCGACATCGGTCACATGTTGACAAACACAAATGCAACATACGACCAGCTCATGATGCGCCAGGCACCTTGCTGGCCAGGGCACCCGAGAGCGATGATACTGAGTTTATCTGACTTACCCACAGTTTGAAACTGACAGAGAGACAGCTGTCTAAACCTCACCAGTGTGGACCTCCGGCCATGGTTGGAAATGACATGTCTGAGACGAACCGCTAAGAGGTGCATATGCTCCTTGAGCGACATGAAAGCTCAGAAAAATTAATTTTCATATATACACCGTTTATACAGCAGAATATTTACTGAGGCCATTCAGGTGAAGTTTCTTGCTAAAGACTGCTTCGCCCCAACCCGGGAATCAGACCTTCAACCTCCTTTTCTAATGTCATTTCCATTGCCCCATTTCTAATCATTTTCAGTTTGTATTTTTGAAATTGAATAAACCTTCTGTTTTTTAAAAACAGTTTATTTTTTGCTGTTGCTTGCGGTTGTTGTGGGAGAAGTGGCAGGGCTTGCCATATAATTTGGAGGGGGAATATTGCCACTGTGGCATGCCGAACGGGAGGAAGCCGTTGGCGGAAGATGGCACCCCAGGCGCCAATTTGTGCCTCGCTAATTAAGCCTGTTGGGCGCAGGGCGCCGATGCTTGTAGCAGTTAGCCATCTGCTACAACTTTCAGGTTTTCATGGTAACGGATCCTTCAGGTGTGGGCGCCAGGAGACTCGCACCTGGTCACCCCTGGTGATGTCTGCATTCTGCAAAATAATGAGTGGAATAACACAGGTTTGAAATCTGGCCAAAGGGGGCGCTCTGACGATCACTGGTCAGAAGCTCGCTTTTAGCATTGTAGCAATGCCTTTGGCTGTGTGCCTGACAAAACAAAAAAAAAAAAAAAACAAACAAACACATAAGTAAATATCTGTGAAGTCTGTCATGTGCGTTCAATGCCAAGAGAGGATTTGCGCTGTATTGAAACACAAAAATCCAGTCAGTGAGCTGTAACAAAATAGTGTGGTTTTTTTTTATGGACATAACAGTTGGCCCTCAAACACCAGCTGATACAAGGCTATAAAGCTTCACTGACTTCAGTCAGCCAAATGCCTAAAATCCAGAAGTTTCAGGAAATATGCAGCTGTAAAAATGATATTTTGTAAAAATGTTACGTATGTAAAGCACTCTGGAAAAGATTTGCAGAACGCAATTTGAGAAAAGAGTAACTTGTATTGGCATGACTCCTTGCTGATTGGCTATTGTTGTTTTCTCCACCTCCAGGTTCGGATTGAGACGGCCACGACCCTGAAGTTGAATATCCTTTAATTCTGGAATTGAGTTTAAGCCTTAAAGGGTTTAATTATATAGTGCATTTCATCACATTTATCTCAGGACTGGACACTGTGATGTCATAAACACCATAATAGGTGGGGCTACAATGATCTGTCAGTCAACCCAACTCTAACCAATTAAAACGCTACTCTGCAGAGAGAGACACAGTGATTGGATCAAGACAGTGTTCCACTTACTAAAAACGGTAGCTATGCCAGTTTTTTTGGCTTTATGACAGCTCATTCTCCCACCTCTTCCCCCCTCATGCCGTAAAGTAGTGGCCTCACGCTCTTTAAATGATACTGCGTGGATACAATGTACAACATTCCCCCATATCCCGGGTTTCCATAGGAACACCATCATTCACTCTTACACCTCTTCAGTCCAACTGCCTTAATGTAACTGTTACCTGTCGATGACTTTGAGTTCCGGACAGAGCAGTTCTTACCGGTAAGAGAATTTGTTTTTGTCATATAAAATGGAAGTAAAAGAAAATGTGCTTTTCCCCTGTGTAGAGAAGCTTAATGAGGCCTGGAAGATTCTAGAATGAGAGGGTGTGATCTCCAGAGAGAGAGAGAAAGCCAGACAGAGGGTGCAACAAAGGCAATTTTAATGTCCCCTCCCTCGCACTTTGGTATTAAATTGGTCCATTTTTTGGTGAAGCCGGCTATGATTTAATTGAGAGGTTTGATATTCACCTCTCTTTGCTCAGCTGAGTTTGATGCCAGCTTTTTTATGGTTCATTTTCCTGATTGGCACAATTCAAGAAGATCAGTTCAGTTAGTACCCTGGTCCTTTGGATGGCTTTCAGTGGAGTTCACTTGATTCTGATCAGTGCTATAGTTATGATTTGTACTCATCTGCAGTACTCTGTTCATGTGTAGTACTCATAACATTGTTAAATTGTGAGTAATAGTTAGATCAGTATTATTAGTGCTCTAATCAGTTTAGTATTTGTCCTTGAAACTCTGGGCAGTCATCTCATTGTGATCAACACTGACATCCATGATTGTTATTAATAAGTGTATAAGTCATTTGAACAATAATTGTTTTTAAGTGTTATATTTCGATCAGTTCTCCATATCATCTACAAATATAATTTTTGTGAGCTGTCCGTGTTCTCGTTACAAGTAATACTCCGAGCAGTAATGTCTTATGATTCTTATGGTAATAGTATGTTTGTGAGTAATACTTAACAAGCAGTGCTCCGATCAGTACTCTCGTTGTGCTTAATGTTGACATCAGTAATCTGTGTCGCTGGTTAAACCTGCTCTTGTCTGTTTTGCGGCCACAGTACCTGGAGTCCATCTTCAGCCTCCTGTTTCAGCTGCTGCAGCAGGTGACCGAGTGCGACACCAAGATGCAGGTGCTGCACGTCATCTCCTGCGTCATCGAGAGGGTCAACATCCAGGTGCGTCGCCGCTGGGGTCAGGCGTCAAAGGGTCACGGGTCAGGTGTTTATGATCATGTCCACGCATATAACAGAAGCACCAGCGGTATGTCATGATTCGTTCATATTGACAAATAGAACATTTTTTTTTTTTAAATCAGCTCTGAAAATCGCAGCTAGCCGCTCATCGAGGGAGCTCAGTGGTGGCACCCCCATACTGCCGCCTATTGCTCCTTGCACAAGTATATGCCTGTTTGCCTCAACCTTGATGTCAGACCATCATTTATTGATCTAGATCTGTGTGCGGCTCTCTATACCTCAGAAATTGACAGCCGCGGTAACCTCCTGCCATGCAGGCTTTTTTTGTATTTGTTACCTTGATACCGGTTGCTGCATTAAATTATATTTTTTTCCTAATCTCTGTTTAGGAGACTAAAGCTTCAATTCACACTCCGTGAAGTTTGTTTTTTTCCCATTTTCACTGCTATTATTGCAATTAAAACGTATTGCTCTGTCCCACGAATAAATTTATAGATCTTTCTTAATTGATTTCAACTTCCGGAGCACCATGTATGCTTAAATGTGGGCGGTTCAGGGCGTGGTAGTAGCACGCGTTCATGCACGCACAAGCATAGGACTAGTTGTTTTTTATCATAGAAAACATGCATATGTTTGGCGTACACAAGTTTTATAAATAGTAGGTTTTGTCGTACATAGCTATTTACTACGGATGGGACAATAGAGTTATTTCATGATTTGGTTCGATTTACGATATGAGGTTCACAATACTCTGCTAAGTTTGAAACGAGAGGAGTTTGAAACTCTTTACCAAACTAGTTGCTACCTGAATTTATCACTCTAGTCTACAGCCTCCTGAAGTGTCTTTCAAAGCATGTTTGCAAGGAGATGCTTTTGGTGTGAATTTTTTGACCTTTCTTTTTATCTGAAATAGAATGTCTGGGCATTACAGTTTGAGAAAATGAAAGCAAAGTCACATCCATATTCTATCAGACCTCACAGGGAATTTTTAAAACGGCCCTTTGAAAGGGCATAATGATATTTCATTTCCACCCCTCTTCAGTATTCTTGATGCTTTTTGACTTAAGTGGATTTTAAATTTAATATTTTTCTTATCTTTTTTTTAAAAGAACACTACTTTTTTTTTATTCCTTTGATGTTACATAATGCCCCCCTTAATTATGGGGTTTGCCAAGAACTTGACGGGGAAAAACAATCACAAGTGAGGGTAGGGGGGTCACGAAAGGCTGCGGGTTCAAGTCCATTGAGAGAGGGGATAGGTTCTGGCCATGCCTCTTGAGTAAGGAACTCTTCCTGCTGCAAATCATTCGCTTTCAAATCAGATACATTCACAAGAAGAGCAGACGCTATTTCAGTCACCTTTACATGTGGTACTTCAGTCGTTGCTGTGAACGTGAGACTGAGGTACCTTCTTCCTGTTGCATATGCATGCACACACACACACACACACACACATATAATGGATGCCCCTGAATTTAAACTGGACAGGAATCCCCCCCCCACCCAAATCTAAATAAATGAGTAAGTTTCTGCTCTGAATATAAGTGGGCAGAGGTGGGCTCATTTCTCATTTTCACTGTCATTACCAGCGAACCTCTGGAGTATTTAAAGTTACAGTCTGTTGTGGCAGTTACTCTCAGAATGGATGGCTTCACCCCAAGTCTGATCGATTTGTTTTTTTTCGGGGAAGGAGGCAGAATGATCCTGTCTGAGATTTTCCTCTGCCCTTCCAAAAATGCATAAAGTCAGCGTTAATGTTTGCGTTTTTGGCAGAACTTCCCTGGCGAGCCCGCCTCAGCTTTCAGAGTAGGGTTTATTCCTCCATGTTTACTGTCATGGTTATGGCCTGATAGGAAGTCTGAACTTTTTATTGTTTTGTCGTTGCGCAGTCGTCGTTTTTACAAAATGGACGTACTTAGGTAATGACTGAAAAAGTTAACTTTTTATGATTCAGTCCTCAGAAATGATTTTAATTATAAAATACAGCTGCATACTGGAAGACAGTATTACTTTGTGTAGAAGTCATTTTACTTGTTCCTCCGTAATGGAAAATAAATACAACCCGAGACAACCCAAACCATCTTGGTCATCTCTGTAGAAAATTCTAGAACAACAAACTGCTTACCATTCAGACGAGGCTTGAAAGATCAAGCATTTCTTATAGCTTATCAGCAGGATGTTTGTTCTTTGGTGGTGTGTCAGAGTCTGATGTAGTTATGGGGTTTGCTGGCATTTGGTAGTGTGTGGTTTGTCTGTGTTTTTAGTTGTCTGTGGGGACCTAGCTGTAATTGTGGGGTTTGTTATTGTTGTTTGGGGGTTGTGTTGTGACCTAGCTGTTAATGTGGAGTTTATGTCTGTTGTTTTTGGTGACCTGGCTGGGAGTGTGTGGTTCGTGGGGACCTGGCTGTGAGTGACTGGTTTGTGAGAACCTGGCTATGGGTGTGTGGTTTGTGAGGACCTAGCTGTGAGTGTCTGGTTTGTGAGGACCTGGCTATGAGTGTGTTTTGTGAGGTCCTAGCTGTGAGTGTCTGGTTTGTGAGAACCTGGCTATAAGTCTGTGGTTTGTCTCTGTCTCTGCAGATCCGGCCGTATGTGGGCTGCCTGGTGCAGTACCTCCCACTCCTGTGGAAGCAGTCAGAGGAGCACAACATGCTACGCTGTGCCATCCTGACCACCCTCATCCACCTCGTACAGGTACAGTACGGCACCCCATGAGGGACACACAGCTCCATCAATCAATGGACATGAGATTGTTGAAATTAGTGCCCTGAGTCTACCTTGTTGTGCAAATAAAGGATGGCAAAATAAAATAAGGAAGATTTTGAAACTGATCTGGGAGGGTGGAGAGAGAGAGAGAGCGAGAGAGAAAGCAAAGAAGAGAAAGAGAAAGTTAGATAGAAAGGGGAGAGTTAAGAGGAGAGACAGAGAACATAGACGGAGAAGAGGGTTATGGAGAGAGCATAGGTGTGTTCTCCTGTGGTAAATTGGACCCGTGGGGAAGGTGAGGGCCAGCCGATGCTAATGCGTTCAGACAGGTCGGACAGTCGGCGCCATCTCATGTCTGCACCTTGCAGTTATCAACCTTGTCCGCGTTCCGTATGGCGGTCGGGCGAGAGGTCAAACCGCCACGTAAGGGGCTTCCGGTCAGCCGGGTTCACGGGATGGAGCCAGGTGAGGAATTAGCCGGTGCCCTGCCCTCATCAACAGCAACTTCTCTCTCCTGCCAACCCCCCCCCCTGTCTTTTCGCTAAGAGAGTTTTCGATTTATGGAACGGCTCTGGAGGGAATGGAGCCACTTTGAGTCGATTAGCTTGGCCCCTTAAGAGGCCCAATCCCAAAAAAAACGTACTTCTTGTTATTGTTGAGAGAAATACTCATGACATGGCAGCAGACCAGTGATGGAAGAAGCAGCTGGAAAAGCAAGGCAATCTGCTCAGAAACCTTTAAAGGTTTGCTACGTAACACCTGTAAAACATACATGGAAACGTTTTAGAAAGAAGTCAGAAGATCGACTCTGACAGCCAAAACGGTCACGCTTTCAATGATGTCGGCTTTCGGACCTGCAACGTCGCGCAAAGTACCAATTTCAAACCGCGCGATGTAGCAGCCTGGAAGCGTCGGGATGAGTCAACTGGCACTTCTGCGCCGGACTCCCCCCAGACGGAGGTGCGATCTCCATTAACGCTCAGCCCCGCTGTCATTACCGCGGGCCTGAGACGGACCTCAGGCACGCGTGGAGTGCGAGACTGTTGGGAGGGTTCAGAAACGCGTGGCGACACTACGGAAACGCTACGGAAGCGCTTTCACACCGCACCTGAGTCACATCGAACTCTTAAAGGTGACTGGGATAAAAAAAGTTAAATCCCTTGTGATTTTCTGACAGACATGTACCTAACCAAAACCCGCAATCATGTTACAGAGGAGTATTTTTACTCTGAATGTTGTGAATTTATGGTGTATAAAGGGATAAAATATTTCAATTAATTATCTGACCCAGTTCTGATTACAGGCAAAATTAGGTCTCATTAATTTTTGTGTTTTTTTTTTGTTAATGTTTTATTTTTAATTATTTCACTGTCTGCTCTGCCGTTGGTGAGAAAGTGGTATCATTTCGCCAGTTTGCATCAGGTGTTCTCCATCGCATTGATGAAGTTGGAACATGAACAGTCCTCATTTTCAGATTTTGCCTGTTTTTCTGGTGCGCTCATTCCAGCCTGGTTAATTCTACAGATGAATTTCCGCTCTGGTGAAGCTCGTCCACCTAAGGGGGGGCGGGGGCAGGGCGGGGGTGAGGGGCATATCCACAGTGATGGAAGAGACATTTCCCTTTTTGTTCGCAAGGTAAAAGTCCAGTTACCTAACTGTAATTTAATGAAAACTGAAAAAGTTTTTTCAGTTGATCTGACACCAACGGGCACCAAACGTCTGATGTGATTAGCAGGGAAAGACTCAGAGATAAAGCAGTTTTTTTTTCCATTTCTGCTCCGCTCACAAGTTGGTCATTGCCATGACTACGTTAACCGGCCCGGCTTTGATCTTGTGGCCCCCGCCTCCCCCCGACCAGAGTGTGACGGCTCTCTCTGTTTCAGAGCTAAACATTCGTTCGCTCGAGCTCAAGGTTGAGCTTGCGGCTCCTTGTTATTTAACGCTGTGCCCGGCCGAAAAGGAGAGCGTTCCCCCTGCTAAGCCAGAGGACCACGGCGGCAGAGATAAAAGCTTTCTCCTCGTTTATCTAATTACATCATTCTCTCTCTCTCTCCCTCTCTCTCTGCTGAGGCATGGAGGTGTTTAGCCCAGGAGATGTGGGAGGAATTTAAAGAGGGATCATCAGCTTCATTTTTTTCCATCTTTCTCTCTCCCTCTCTTTTTCTTTCTCTCCCTCAATTCAATTAATTTCCAGAGCTTTGTTGGCATGGCATAGCATAAACAGTGATGAAGTAGAAGCACACAAAACAGGAAGTTGTTTTTTTTGTTGAATCTTGATTTTTCCCAGCAGCCCTTGCTCATAGAGTATGCTACTGTTGGCGTTCCTCCTGACCCTAACCCTTCGACGTTGTAGGCAGTCAGCGACAGTCGTCCTCATGCGTGATCAGTCAGGAGCAGTTTGAACCAAGCAAACAATTTTTCCAACTGAACCACTTTCAGTAGAAGCAGTTCATTAAAACTTATAGAAAGCCTATGCTCTCTGTCAGTATGTGTGGTGAAGACAGCTTTGATTGTACTGCTTGGTGAAAACTCTTCAGTATCCTACACTGTCTGTAATGGACAGATGTGATTGTACTTCAGTCTAGACTCAAGTTTTGAAGTGTTGAGGCCATTTAGAGACCGTTATTAGATTTCAACTGAACAGTTTCCTTGAAAACACTGTAACATAGTTTTGAGGACCAAAAAGTTTTTTCTGGGTGTTTTATGATGTCACACGAGATGTGTTTGTGATGTCGTAGTTTTTTCCTCAAATGCCACAGTTACGTGTTTGTTATGAGACAGATGTGTGTTGCTATGATGTCACAGGTATATGTTTGTGATGTCACAGGGCCTGGGGGCGGAGAGTAAGAACCTGTACCCGTTCCTTCTTCCGGTGATTCAGCTGAGCACAGACGTGTCACAGCCCCCCCACGTTTACCTGCTGGAGGATGGCCTGGAGCTCTGGTATGCTGCACCTGCCCAAGCACACGCAAAAAGCATGCTTGCGCACACACACACACACACACTCACACACACATGCTCGCATTCTCTTACACACATACACAAACACAGATGCACATTCGCGCGCGCACACACATATATTCAAACACACACTCACACACACATGCACGCACTCTCTTACATGCATACACAAACACAGGTGCACACTCACACACACAGACATATGCAAACACTCACACATATGCACGCATACACTCACACACACATGCATGCACTCTCTTACATGCATACACAAACACAGGTGCACACTCACACACAGAGACATATGCAAAAACACACACACACACACACACACTCACAGACGTCCTCAGATGCCCCCTATTCACACGCTCGTGTATGCCGTCTGGGCTCCGCTCCTCGGTTGTTTATTTTTTTAGGCTTGTGATACCCAGTTTGTGGATTAAGTCTGGATCTCTGTGAAGCTTGTTGCATCTGCTCTGACAGTGAACCCCAGCTTACAGCAGCCTTTCCCTGATAAGCAATCACAGCCCCGTCCAGACCAGCGTTTTGGTTGTCATAGAGACGCGTTTGCTGGTTGCCACGAGGAACGATTGGGAATGTTTTTGTATGTGAGATTGAGCTGTCTGCATTATTAAGCTGTTTGTCTGGTGTGGCCATTTGGAGACCTGCACTGGTTTGTGTGTCTCCCTTAGTGTATGCCTTTGTGTGTGTTTGTGGGGGTGTATTTGTGTGCATGTGTGAAGTGGTCTTTGTGTGCGCATTTGTATGTACATACATGCAATAATGTGTGTGGGTGTGTATTGTGTATGTGTGTTTGTCTGGACAATGTGTGTGTGCGTTTATATTCAGTGCGAAAGGTCTGGCTCTGTCAGACTCTGTTCTCTGTTCTGTCATTAGTCTGAAGACTTCAGCCTCTGACAGATCCTTAATTTGGCCCTTTGGCATGTATTTATCAGGCTCTGCCTCCCCCCCCATACACACACACACACACACACACACTCCTGATGAGCCCATAAACATACCCCTGTCCCCAAACCCAAGTGGGCTATTCTTCAGTTTCTGTGCCGACCATCTGAGACTGGGAAGGACATGTTACCTTGAACATGGGTGACCGTAGGATGGGTCTTTTCTGTGTGTTTGTGAGTGTTGATATGTGCAACTCTGCGTGTGGTTTTTTATTTGCGTCTCTATGTGCGTGTGTGTGTCAGTTTGCATGTGTGCATGTTGGTATGTGCATCTCTGTGTGTCTGTGTGTGGGAGAGAGAGTGTAGGTGTTGGTCATTGTTGTGTAGATTACAATGATAACCTGTCCTTGGCATCAAAGGCAAAAGTGGAACAAAAAGCCTGGTGGTTTTTAAAAGCCTTATGGTTTATTGTGCAGGACAGTTTGTCAGGGGAAAAAAGTTTTTCCCAAACACAAAAATTTAAATTAACAGTCAAAATTGCCTCACCCTAAAAACCATTTCATCTAAAATTTTTTAGATTTGGTGAAAGAGGTGAAAAAGAAAGGATAAAAGGACAGACAGATGAGCTTCATTGTGTGTTGTGTTAATGTTTTTACGCCGACTGTACTGAAGCGCTGCTTTGGGGAGCAGCTGAACGACCTCCAGAAACCCCCCCCACCTCAGGCCTGAGCTCTGCGTGCCTTCTCTTCTCCCGCTCCCGCCAGAGAGCGTGTTTACCGCTGCTTATCACCTGCAAGTGCGCCCGAACGAATCCTTATCCTTTAAACCACACCCGCAGTGCCCCCCTCCCTAAAGATGGCGGACTATTCTCTTTATTTAACCCTGATCCAGAGGCGGCCTCTGAGATCTCTCTCTCTCTCTCTCTCTCTCTGCCCTTACTATTCTCTCTCTCCATCCCTCTCTCCTCTCACACAAAAAATAAATACACATATACATACGCACACATACATTATATGTATTCACGCATATACTATACGCATACATACATACATACATATGTACATATTTATATTTCTTTTTTTCCTTTATTTATATAGATTGTCCTCATCCTGTCCCTTATACTATGGCAGGTGGCTACATATTCGGCTGCTTGTTGGGCTGTAGGCCCTTCTCCTAATATTATTGCTAATTTTTCCATATCACTCCATTTTTGAAAGTTAGGGAAGTTTATATTTTGTTAAGAGTACTTCTCTTTCTTGGTCATAATTTGTATAATGTAAAAGAAAGTGAATCTCTGTCTCTACCTCTTTGGTGTTACATCGCTCACACAGCCTGTCCTTTCTGGGCAGCCAGGTTTGTCTGTGTCGGCCCTTTTCAATGGCCAGGCTGACATAAAGAGCACTTGGTTTAATTATACTTTTTAAAATTTTAATCCGTATTTTAATAGGTGGGTTTAAACTGTAGAGCCTTCTCTTTATGGTGTAGAAAACCCTGCGGGCCTTTTCCTGCGATGCATTCACTGCCAGGTCAAACTTCCCTGACACACTGATAATCAGACCCAGGTAAGTGTAATTAGTGGTATGTTCTAGGGCAGTGTTACGTAAAGTAAAATGGAACTCATTAGCCTGAGATCTGGCCTTCTTCTGAAATATCATGACTGTGGTCTTATTCAGGTTCACTGTCAGGGCCCAAGTCTGGCAGTACTGGTCCAACAGTACTTTCTCTCTCTCTCTCTCTCTCTCTCGCTTTCTCTCTCTTTGTCCTCGCTATTCTCTCTCTCTCTCTCTATTTCAATTTCAATTTCAGTCTGCTTTATTGGCATGACCTGGGCCTTGTTGCCAAAGCAAATGGTCCAATTAACACAAATGAATGACCATTAACTACCACTTATACACTTTTCTATCCCTCTCTCAGTTTTCTCTCTTTGCTCTTCTTCTGTGCAAGCTCTTTCCTCCTCTCCCCCTCTCCTCTTGGCTTTTCTGTCTCTCTGTCCTCTCTCCATTTCTCTCTTCTTTCATCTTTTTATTTATATTAGGTATGTATACATAATTTTCCATTTTTCCTTTATTTACGCAGAAAGGACCTACTGAGACTGAGGTCCTTTTTAATTGTTACATTTTTTTTTACAACACATGTAATACAAAATTGTTAATACAGGCAACAATCAAATGATGATAAGGTCCTGGGAATGAGGCAGGTGTGTAAAGAGGAATTGAAAGTACTGGAACATTCTTCGTGCACTGCATCATGAGTCAGGTGGTTATAATCAGCTCATATAATCAGCCCATTTGTTTTGTGCTCCTTCTGCAGATTTCTCTCACAGGATGGTACTTACTGCCTGAAGGCTTCTCTCGTCTCTGGCAAAAGTTGAAATTCACATTCTGTCTTTCTCATTTCCTCTCTTTGCAACTCTCCCTTTTCCTTAAGTTTAAATTTATACTTCAATCTTTGTCTTTCTTTTGTCTGTGAAATTAAATTTTAAATGTACACTACATAGTCGAATGTGGATGGATTGTTTTTTTTTTTATACCAGTTATTTTTTTTTTTGATGTACAGTGTCTCTCTCTCACACTGTTATCACTTTCTTGTTCTTGTATTCTTTGTACGTTTCTCCACGACTCTGTTTTTCCTCACTCTACTCTGCTCATCTCTTCGTTTGTATTCTTTGCCCTCTTTCTCTCTCTGAATCTTTCAGTTCCCATCTCTCGTTCCTCCATCTCTTTGTAACGGGCATTCCGTAGCCCTTGCACTTTCTTTCACTGTCTCTTTCTCTTCCACTCTCCCCCCTTTATCTCTCTCTCTCTCTGTCTCTCTCTGCCTGTCCATTTATCCCTCTGTCCATCCTGTTATATTTTCCCTGGCTCTGCGGTTTTATACTGAAGATTAATACTCTGTCAGAGGTAATCGATTTGTTTGCAGTCAGGCCTCCCCGCTGCTCCTTGCCTTAATGGCGTCTATAAGGAGCTCAAGCCGCCCCGGCTTCGATCATCGGTTCCGGCCCAAATTCCATCCTCTGTCCATCTCGTTAGACCCGGGCATGCCCCCCCCCCCCCCCCCCCCCCCCCCTCACAGTCTACTGTGTGCATTGTCCGTGGAAGGGGTTTATAATGTATGTGCTCTCTGCTCGGTCCCGTTAACATAATATCACTCGGGCGGGGTGAGGTCAACTTGTAAGTAACGGTAATTTTTTTTTTTCTAAATTCTCGGAAGGTTTGGGAATGTAGGAGATGGGGGAAGGGATGGATGGATTGTGCGGTTCGATGGTGACCCGTGGAGTAACCTCCACCAATCACGGCTCTCCCAGGAGTCGGGCTCTGGCACCGCGCCGTCTAATCAGCACCAAATGCGCCATTACATCATCAGTTATTCATTATAATTGGACAGAATAAACTTTTACATTGACGCGGGCCCTGAGGTTATTTGCATTGATTTTACACGAGAGAAAAAACAAGCGCATACACACTCACAAAATCACACACACCCAGTCAGTTATGTACACAATATGCATGACTAAGGGCACGCTGTGACAAAAGAGGTGGATCAAAAGAGAGTGTTGAACCGTATGCTTTTTTTATAGCACAAATAAATAAAAAGTTTTATCGCTGTACCTCAGCTGCCTTTCTGATTAGCGTTATTGTCCCTCCTCTCCGCAGGTTGGTGACTCTTGAGAACAGCCCGTCCATTACCCCGGAGCTCCTCAGAATCTTCCAGAACATGTCTGCCCTCCTCGGTGAGTGCCCCCCGGACCCCCCTGGGCCCCAGACTGGAATGGAGCCAGTGTCTCTGAGCTCCCTGCTGGGGGTGCAGCCCATGGCTGAGCTGTTTGTTTTGTGCTGTGACCAGGCTGTCTGGCCCCGGCCTCGCCCGCAGGCCTGTTTGATCAGATGGAAGGGCTCCTGTCATTAGCGTCCACTGCTGGAGTGCGCTGGTGTTTGTGTGTGTGTGTGTGTGTGTGTCTTCATATGAAAGAGTTGAGTGTGTATTCATGATTGTGTGTTCACAAGGGTGTGTGTGTGTGTGCACCCAATTGTGTGTGTGTATGCACCATTTGATCTCTAGTGTAGCTGTTGTTTGTGGTTATTATACATATAAAATACTGGGTATTTTATCCCTGTACCTTCTGGGATTCAAACCTGCAATCTCAGAGTTACAGGCCTAGCACCATAACTCTACACTGCCGTCCACAAACGGGCAGCATAATTGGGTGTTATCAGTGATTGACATGACCGCTCACCAATTACAGGTGGAGTTTTGGTTTAAATCAGCTCGTCTGATTGGCTCTTCCTGTGATGGAGCTGATTGATTTTCATTGGCAGGTTGTGTGAGGAAAGTTTCAGGACGATATCGATTTTTAAGACTTGGATTGTTAAAGGGGTTTGGAGAATCCAAAGTGAACGTTACGATTTAGACTTCTCGTGACTTTCTGACGGCGCGGGGAAAGTGACAGCAAGCTTACAACATCCCTCTTTTCCTTTTTTCTTCTCTTTTTTAACAGTTGTTATCTGAAGTATGATGTCTTTTTCAGAATGCTGTGTTTTGTCAGCTGTCTGGTTGTGTTCTGGCCATTTGACATATAAAATATTGTTCATTTTTCCCTGAATTGTATTTCAGGATCTGATTTTGATAGTATTTTTCTGTTTTCTGTTATCATATATAAATGTGAATTGGCTTTGCAACAGCTCAGGCAGGCATGGTTTTTGGGCTGCCTAGTCTCGGGGGACAGAGGGGGGCAGGGGAAGGGGGCAGGGGTGCGTTGCCCCCTCATTGAGTTCTCTGCAGTTTCCTGAAAATCCACCAATTTTTTTTTTTTTTATAACTGAAAAATCAAGATCGCTCAAGGATGTTGCTTGTACAGTCCCCTTATCTACAGACTATTACACATAATATAAAAGTTTTGGGGAAAAAAAAGAATAGTATATGACAATATGTGAATGTAGTTATGATAATGGAAGCCGTCCGTTCCTCACAGTGTAGCTGTCGTTGTGCTATTGTGTGCTGATGTTGTTGGTTGATTGGCTCACTCTCTGGTGTGTTTATTAAGTCCTCTGCCAAAAGTCATTAGCGGCGGCTACATGCTGCCAAGCATCCCGACAGATGCACTTTTATTCAGATGACGGGCCCCAGGAAGGAATTCCAGCCTGGGTGAAGAGCCAGGTCTTTCTAGAACACACTGAATAGCAGAAAATGAGCAAAAAATGAGCACCAAAAGTCTGAAAAACATTTGCATACAGTCTGACGTCTATGCTTGAAATGACATGAGAAAAGTCATGAAAAAATTAGTCCGGGTCATGAATACTGCAAGCAAGACACTTTTGTGTGTTCTTACAAGATTGAAAGCTTCTTACTGGAAGAAATTTGAATTTGAATATTAAAATATTTATGTTTGATATTTGTAGAGTAGTTTCGCTCTGTAGTCCCCCCAGTTATGTTTTCTGTTTATTTGAGGCTTTAACTTCATAAAAGGGATTAACAACAAGAACTACAGAGGATTTTGCAGGGAGGATTTTGCCAGAAGAACAACGGGGCATCAATGGAAACTTGTCAGGGCATTTGTAATTCAGTGTAAACAGATTTCGCATAGCGAGATTGTTTGAGCACACGTTTTATTTTTGTATTTAAGACAAGAAAACGTGCGATCAAAACGTGCGACACATTTTGAATGTGTTCTTTTCGTTTTGAGATTTCGTTATGGATGTCTTTGATATGCCCTTAAAAAGGCCGAGGTCTGTTTCGATTGACTTACATATGGTCGTAAAGAGGCCTTTTCTTGTCACATAAAGATCATTGACCGCTAATGAAAAAGTGACTTCCCATCCTTAATGAAGAGTTTGACAGCTCTTTTAATGAGCTCCTGCTTAATGTGAAATGGTTCCTGCGATTGGAGCCAGCCCAGCCTCATCAATTATGCGCACGCTCATATTTTAGCCTGTTAGCATTTGCATTTGCAGAATTAGCCATTTTTTAACTGAATGTAAATTCAGTTAAAAAAATGAATGAATTGAATAAATAGGTTAAACGCGGTTTAGAGTTAGGTTCAAATACTAAGTTTTATTTCTGGTCTATTTTTAGTGGTGCGTCATAGCTGCATTGTGGCAAGGAATGTGGAGATTGTGCTTGGTTGGCAAAACCTGCATTTTAAAGAAGTATCGTAGTATGTTGGGTAGCGAACTGGGCCCTGAAGTCAGAGGTCACGAGATCGATTCCCAGACGGGGCACAGCCAATGAGTAAGGGTGCTTCACCTGAATTGCTCCAATAAAATATCAGTAAAATATGAATGAATAGCATGTCTTAAAAATGTAAGTTCTTGTGGATGAAGGCCGGATGTAATTGCAGATTTCCCCACAGAGAGGAGGGGCTGTCAGTCTCAGCCATTTTGATGAAAAGATCATAACTTGTGAGGAAATGAGGCATATAATATCTTAGGTTAATGGTGGGAGAACAAGCACTTATGAAGTGGGCGGAACCGTCACTTATCAGTTACACACCATTTGGATTGAAATCTTCTGATTGGTTGATGCTAGAGTTGGGGGATTGAGGTTCCATTGAACCAAAAATGGGAGGGGCTACCATATAGTCTCATTGGTTTGGACCAATGACGGCATTGGCTACATTTTTGATTGAGACAAACAAGTCGATGATTGACAGTGCAACTGTACCCTAGCAGGGGTTCCTGAAACCTCATTCCGACTGGCAATAGCGGATTAAAACCAAGGCTTTGTGACCTTGTGATAGCCCCACTCATTACAAGCTTCATGAGGTAGTAACGGACACATTCAATTGAGTCATGGATGTTCTAGCCTCGCTGTCAAATCCATAGATACAAATCACAGTTTCACTTCATTATCTGAAATGACCGAACTGAAATTGAGTTAGCTCCAATCCCTGTCGCTAAGAATAATTCCTTTGGCAAAAACTAGAGGAGTGGGGGGGGGGGGGGGATATACGTTGCACATATTTCAAATTGTGTCATTACATTGTAATGTAAATTATATTATGTCATTGCGAAGGCTGTGCCATTAAAACCTTTTAAACATTAATCAGGTAATGAGGGCAGTGTTATCTCTCATTAGCCTGGGTTTAAATCCCTGTTCCAGGGGTAATCTATCCTCTGTCTCCCCACGTAGCTCCTTCACAGTGTTCTCTCTTATTTTAGGTCATGGGCATAGAATATACTGAAGTATACCATGAATATATGGCGGTTACCTTCGCAATTTATTGAAGATGCACTGCAGTATATTACATGACGATAAGATGAAGAGCTAAATGAATGTAACACACTGCACTTACCACAGGAGCCAAGCAATAGAAGTGCAATGCTTACAGTTACTTCATACAGGAGACTACCAGTGGAACTGCAGCAGTCTTAGCTGCATGTTCACTTTCTAGAAAGGAGTGCTGAAACACAGGTGTGTATCACAAGTGGATAGTGTCTTTTTAAAAAAATGCAATGCAGCATAAATACTACTTCCTATTGGAGACCAGTGTACTTGTTATAGTAACTCACCATAGAAGACCTGCAGCAGTACTGAAGTGTGGTAGTCCTCGTTTTGTGTGTTTAACTCTATGGTATGGAAGTGTAGTTACTCAGGTATGTATCACTGTTGTTCATATAACTCATGTTGATACACATGTTAGCTCTCTCTGTAAGTCGCATCGGATAAGAGCATCTGCAGAATTAATGTAACGTAACGGAACGTACAGCGCCCCACATTACGACCTGAAAGGTCATCGACCCCGAGGCTGAGCAAGGTGCATGCTGGGATATCTTCCAGGTGAAGGAAACCCTACTGTGCTTGGTGTCAAGATCAATTAAGGCTATAAACAGAACCAAACATGTATTAAAAGTGTTTCCATGGTATCGACTTTTTTTCCTGAATAGGTAGTAGGTTTGGCTCGCTGCGAATCAAATTCTACTCCTAAGACAGTCTTTGGAAGCATGGTGGAAAAAGGGGCGGAGTCAGACTGCAGTGGGAATCTAACCTTGTGTTCTTTATCTTCTGTTGGTCCTACTATTGTCTGCTTTGCTGGCACTGGCAGATGTAGATAAAACACTCTTATCCCATGCTTTTATTTTGCTATACGTATATAAATATCTCCGGTTGTGCGCGTGGCTCCAGTGTTCCACGTTGGCGGAGGGCTCGTCGGCTGCTGTCTCCGTAAGCCTGTGTCTCTGGATGATAACCAGGCTTGTAAAGGGTTTTAATGGGGAATTAACTGTGTGCACTGCAGTTATATCGCTCTGAGAAAACAGCGCAGTGTACTGGCCCTAGATCAAATACGCTGACATTATCAGAGAGAGAGTGAGAGAGACCGTGTCCTCTCTCTCTCCTGCTCGGAAGCAAATAAGTACACTTACGCTTTTAAAAACTTGTTTTATGACCCTGCTACCGGTCATTGCCCCAAATTACAGCAGACAGTCAGTATTCCTGATCCTGCACGCGCTCGGTCGGCTCAGTCCAGAGAATCTCAGACTGGAGCACCAGGGCGGTCTGGAGTAGGTTCCAAGCACACACTTTATCACCAGCCAGAAGTTTGAAATGATGTTTACTTTGGTTTAACAGTAAATTGGATGCTTGAACATGTTTTACCCTCAGAGTGTTGTCACCAACTTGCAATTTTTGTCAGACCGTAAGAATTTTTTAAAAGCATCAACTAGCTTTTAGCACCTGAATATAACTGTGAGGGTAAGTAGCTGAAACCCTGTCTGATAATCATGTGCCAGAGCCCGACACACAGAGAAATGACTTTCCAACGTGATTAAACTTTTTTCGAAGCTGTGAAGTAAAGCCTTTTTATTATGGTCACTTGGTTTAAACCTTCACCAATCTTCACAGTGGTGATTTGGCCTAAAATGATCAGTTATTGCAAATTTTGTGATTGTGACAGCCGTACCTCTGGAAATGACTGAGAACTGCACTTTTTGGAGAGAATTCCAGTAGCTGAGAAACTGAATTTGTAATGAGAAATAGAGTTTAATTAAATGTCAACAAAGACACAGAAGAGGGTGGGATAGGGGAAACGGTGTGGGGGGGGGGGGGGGGGTGGTGGTTGTGTACTTGTGGTGTTTGCTATAGCTTGCTTTAGCTGGGTGTAGCTATGCTCTGTTTACTGTGGATTTCTGGCTGGTGCTGGCAAACCGAGGTTCATCCAGCCATCTGTGGGCCGCCATGCACTGAAACACAGAACCCCCCCACCAGGGATGACTTCTCTGATGAGATGATGAGACATTTTGTTTTTAGTTGCTTTTTTCTTCCCCATCTTTTGTTTGTGTTTGTAGTGTCGTAAGGTACACAGTGATCAATATCAATGTACTCACACACACACACACACACACTCTCTTTCTCTCTCTCACACACACACACAATTTCTCTTTCTCTCTCACACATACACACACACTCTCTTTTTCTCTTTCTCACACATACACTCTCTCACACACGCACACACACACACTCTGTCTCTTTCTCACACACTCACACACTCTCTCTCTTTCTCACACACACACACACACACACTTTTTCTCAGACACTCAAACTTGCACACTCTCTCTTTCTCACGCACAAACTCAGACACTCTTTCTTTCTCATACGCACAGACTCACACACTCTCTTTTTCTCACACACACAAACACACACACTCTCTCTCCCACACTCACACACAAACTCACACACTCTCTTTTTCACACACACGTGCACACACACTCTCTCTCTCTCTCTCTCACACACACTCACACCCAGCTGCGTAGCTGCCTGGGGTCGGCTCTCTCTGACAGCCCATCTGCCCGACGCTGCAGCCTGTCAGGGTTACCGGCTCCACAGCCCAGGGAAAGGGCACGATGACAGCCCCCCAGCCCCGTATACACCCCCCTCACCCCCACCACCACCCCCACCCCCACCCCCCCAAACACCGCCCACCAACCCCAGGGGAGATCCTCACCCACATTGCCCTCACAAACAGCCACTTCCCAGGCATCAGTCACCTACCTGCTGCCCCGTACTGCTGTTCTGTTCTGCATGCTGAGGCATTTAGCATATGCTCTCATCCACAGCCATAGGCACAACTTACCATTTTAGGCACTGTCCGTTTATACAGCCACATTATTTACCAAAGCAGCTCGCGTGTAGCACTGTGCTCGATGGAACAACAGCGGTTCCCCTAAGCTGGAATCAAACCTGTAACCCTTCTGTTCCGAGCCACCTTCATTACTAGGTGTCCTCATTTCATGGTGGCCATTTTGGTTAAAATGTTTACACAATGTCCACAGTTTATACAGATTTATATTTTACTGAAGTTATTCAGGCGAACCTTGCTAGTACATTGGGAATTGAACCTGCAGTCTCTGTGTGTCAAGCCCAGCTCCCTTACCATAATACTACCCTGTCACCCCCTTATCTAGAGTATCATTTCCATCCATACTACAGGATATTCACAGAAAATAATCGTCCTTATGTTCAGTAACTCATACGCCACTCTGCCCCCTGGAGGTGGGGAGGGGGACATCCAAGTGTGAGCGTTCAGTGGGTATTTTTTTTTATACATGCGGTCTGTTAATGAAGTTCAGTTATGAAATAACTTATGTTGTTTCATCTTGTTTCTATGACGATGTCTCGCCCACTTCAGCACAGGCTGGCAAATTTAGGCCATGTAGGGCACCGGCGATAAGCCATGTCCGCACCTGTTTTCTGCAGCTCCCCGGCAACAGCGAGAGCAGGGGGAAAATTACACCTGCCCCGGCAATCTGGTATGATTCTGAAACCGTGGAAACGGTCGCCAGGGCCAGCTAGCACGCCCCAGGCTTTTCCTCCGCTGTTGACACTGAAGAGGCCCGAAGTGGAATCCTCCTCCTTCTGTCTGTGATTTCTACACACACTCAAACACACACACACACACACACACGCGCTAGGGAAGGGGCGCCAAAAATCAGCTTGCTGTTAAGGAGGGCTATGCTTTTGACCTTTTCTCTTCCTTACAGACAGTTAATGATGATAATCCCTTCAGAGAGAGACGATTTAATCTGCTCTCTCCTGAACTTCCTCATGAATATGTATCTCATCAGGAGAACGCGGCGACGTCTGGAGAGCTCCGCTTTGTGTAAATCGGAAGGCAGTGAGCACATTAGCACGTTAGGACGTTTCTGTGTGTATTCAGAGTGTGCAGGCATTATGTATATATGTGCGTGTGCTTTGGTTCGTGTCTGTGTGCTTTCATATGACTGTAATCATATATACACATGTCCACAGGTATTGTACGTACACCAGCACATAAACATACACTTGTTTTGTGTTTGTATGTCAAATATGTGTCAACGTACATGAGTTCGTCTTTGTATATTTCACATGTGCTCGTTTTAGATCCCATCAAACGTTTTCAATCCTTGTGCCTGGCCCAGCCGCTTCAATTTGCATTCCTGCGTCTGCTCAAAGGAAAGCGATAAATTTTCAGGAAGGATTATGACACACCTGCCAGCAGTGTGTCAGACAGAGGTACCTTTATTTATCTAATGGGGGTTTAGGAACCCCACGTTCATAATCTGCGCATTCATCGCGTCTCCCGGACAACCTTCGAGAAGGCAGCTGTCATCTTTCCCTTTCATGCCCGGAATTTCAAAACCTGAAAGCCGACGGCGGATCATTTCGCTTCAGGGCTCTCCGGATTCGTAGTGACCTTCCCCCGGATTCGTGCGGAAAAGCAGAAACTGTTCTGGCCTTTAAATCAAGGCTTAAAAGTCACCCTTTTAAATCACCCTCTCACACAAGGCCCGTCCCCCATAATCTAAGTCTGTACCCCGCTTCTGTCCGGTTTTCTTAAACTACTTACAGCCTGTCAATCACTGTTGTCACCAGGCCGGCCGGAGATTGATGTGAACTTGAACGATTCATTGATTGATTATGGTATAGCTCATTGCGGTTTGAAATGGGGCTTACCTGTTAACATCCCAGGTAAGCTGTGGCTGTACTCAAGTGTAAGTTACTTAATTTTAATGTATCCAGAAAAATATTCTCTGCATTTAAAAAAATAAATAAATTTTGTGCTGTTTGTCTGCATACATGAATTCTGTTCCCTGTAATCCATTTCTGTACTGTGCTTCAGTCAGGCTTTTCTTAAGCACTTTAATGCCTTTATAGGCGGTCTTGTCACCAGGCCAACCGTTGATTTGAATAATTGATTGATTAATTAATTGATTTTACCTCTGTGATCTGTGACTGCACCCTAACGGTAGTTACTTCATGTTGATCTCTTCAGGAAAAAAAAAACATCCACCTGAATTTCAAAGATGTTTTTGTTTGTTTGTATTTGTTTGTGTTAGGGTAAGCTAATTCACATGTGGGGTGGAAAATACAAACATCACACAAATCAGCGTGATGGCCGTCCCGCTGGCTCTGGGACGCAGCATCGGCGGCGTACGGCTCGGATACAGCGTTCCCGCCGTAGACGAGTCACGCAGTCGGAGTTAATAAACAGGAGAATGGGGTCGTTAATGCCATTACCTGGGCCTATTTCACACACTAATTTAATGGCGGCGCTTTGCGAAGCTGTAAAATCTAATATTTATGGATCCGTGTTTTTCCCCTGTTGGGGAGTAAACTGTCGTGAGAGTCTTTAGGGAGGGCTGGGTGGGGACAACAAACACAAACGCACAAAAAAAAACGCAAAAAATAAAAGTAGCATTAATCACCCAGAAAACTATTTAATATCCTTTTTTTATGAGTTCAAATGAAGCGAGAGCACATCGATCCTCTTTAGCCTCTTAATCGATATCGTCCCATCCTTTAATAACTTGCTGCCTCGCCGCTAATTGTCTAATTTTATTTCCCGCGGGTCTGTCGATCGTCCCTTGTCTCGAAACAGGTAACCAAAGCAATCAGGTCGTCTATAAAAAAGAATAACATCAGAAGGCTGAACAAACAACAGAAAAAAGAAAACTCAAAACAAAATGATCGATTTTATGTGGGTTATATTTCAGACAATAAAATAACCTTTTTTTTTTTCAACACTTGACCCAATGCCACCAACTGTTGGTATCCGATTAAAGATTACGTTCGTGTTCGGGGAAAGTGTTCAGAATACTACCTTGGCCATAATCAAAATTTCGACTTGACAGAAAAGTATAACTGGGGAAAGAAGGATACAGCGACACCAAGCATATTTTAATTACATTCTAATTTAAGTCTTCGCACACCCTGCTTCAACTTCTCTCTGATTTAGACAAAAAAACATCTGGACTGGAGAGATTACACAAAAGGACAGGAACCATTTGTTTTATTCATGTGATTTATGTCCCACTAAAAACAAGACATTTTGTCCTGGAACCCTAACAATTAACAGACAACAATAAAGCGCGGAACACACACAGTTCAAATCGGGTAATTTTTTTTTCATTTTTTAAATGATTTTAATTTCATCATACATCAACATTTTCTCTGGCAGTTGAATATAGAGCGCACAAAATGAGCTGGGCTGGATGTCCGGCAGTTCCAAATGGCCTTTTTATAAAGTTAGTCAAAGCGGAGGTATCTTTGAGGGATGATCAATCAACGTGTTTTTACGGGGGTTTTGGCATCACTTCGGCGAAGTGGCGAACATTGCCAGATGCGACGAGATCTCCGCCTGGGGGGAAAGTGGCGGGAAGTGAGGAGATGGCATGCGTGCCGTCAGAATATCGCGTATGATTGATGTTACCGGAACATCGAGGAAGACAGAGGAAACATTTCAAACAGGCAGCCCCCCGGAGGACGGGGGAAAAAGTCCAGCTGTAATTTATCAGTTTTAAAAAGGGCTAGGCCATTCATTCAGGGTGCACCAACACTTCTGTTTTATCTGTAAATTTTACAGGATTCATTAAAATGCTTGGTGATAATAATAATAATAATGTTTTTTATTTCGTTTTGGAACATTGCTTAGTCATAATGCATACTTTATTCAAAGGAAAACTCCACACTTATCAGTTAAGCAGCTTAGGGAATTAGGTCTAGGTGCAAACTTCCTATTGTCCTGTTTTTAAGGTATAAATTATCTTTTGGTTGATGATAATGATAACTTCCTATTTTTGCCCTCTAAGGCAAGCGAATTTTAATTTAATCACAAATCTTTTACAACACAGAGCTTCATGTAAGTGCTTTACAGGGACGCTTTGAAAGGCACAATTGGGGTGTCGATGAGGTGTCAGGGCAGAATGAGAATTTCAATCACCCCCCCCCCCCCACCCCGGTTTTACGATAAGTGCCCTGGGATCTTTAATGACCACAGTGAGCTAGGACCTCGTTTAACGTCTCAGCCAGTAACAGACAGATTAGTTCTCCTTCAGTTTAGCCGCTCCTCTGCTCTTCTGCCAGCCACCTTAACCGCAAATGCCTTTGCAGAAACAGTTCCAGCGCTTATGAAGTTTCGGTGCCTTTGCGATGAGTGGAGGATTATGACACCCCTGACAAATGAGCCGTTTATTTTGTTTCCTGCCGCATGTGTATGTGCATTTACACACTCCCGTTGCAGCTCAATCCACTGAATGATCGATTTTAGCACCGAGAGTGCTTGAACCAAACCCGGGAGCATTCTCCAGTGATTGGACCTGATCCGTACATGAGCCGATGACATCACAATCCTTACCCATGCTCACCGCTCAAACGACCGTTTCCCAGGCCCTTCGTACCCGCCAAACACCCTCAACCGTGAACTATAGCACGCTGAATCCAGCCGTTTAGTGGCGTGGCGAGGTCTCAAACCTGCTGTTTCAAGGCTCACGTCTGATTCCGGAATGAGCTACTTTGATGCTCGAGCCACCCAGAGCCAGAATATGGATTCTGATCTAAGATCAGTTCTATCAGGGCATACCTCATGAATATAATTCACTTCTGAATACAGTACATGAACATTCTGCTTTTCAAGGTGAATGCCAAAGTCTCTCAACAGAAAATTAAAGCAATTTAAAATACCTCTGTGATAAAAATGGTGTTCTTTTTAAGAATTCCACCTTGTGATTTTTTTTTTTTTTTTTAATTTTCTCAATTTGAGAACTTTCAAGGATTTTCAAGGAGCATATTAAACCATTCTGGGACACCTGCCAAGTTCTGGAACAACATTACGCTCAATTAAAATTATATGCTCTCATATTATGTGACAAAACGTTATGACCAGGAGTGCTTCGATCAAAAGGATTTGGGAAACTGCCATGCTTAATGGTAAAGATAAAGGCTTTTTGCTGCTGGCAGCTAAGGCCCCCCTTAATATCTGCATTGTCTTAAGCCACACCACTGGAATATTCATGTCCAAAGACCAACACCGGCCAGACTTACTTCCTGACCTCACCTGAAGAAACACTCGTAAAACGCAACCAGAGGGCGATGACTTACGACTTTTCAGACCATTTCAGACTGAGCGGAGAGCTCAGTTTCTGTCAGGACCATATCAGTCCCTTTCCCAGTGTGTGTGATTCTTAGCATCTGAGTGCAACTCTCAGCTGGATCTCCATACAGACAACCATATCGTTTCGAAATTTGAAGCTGGCATCTAAACCAAGGAGGGGAGGGAGGAAAAGAGAAGGAAAAACACTTGGCAGTTTTATATCGGGAAAATGAGAGGACAAAAAAAACAGATGAAATTCACAGATATTATGTTTTCTCATATACATATTTTCTTTTGATGTGTCGGGTTTAAATGCCTGATTTCGCCTGGCGATAGCGGGTTCCTGGGAGACCGCCAACCTCCAAACTCTCTCCGATTCCCCTCCAAGAGGCGCTGTGAAATGTGACTTGAGGTCCCTGTGGAACGGCACGCAGCTCAGAACAACAAATCGAGAGCTCTCCTCTCCTCGACATCCCCCTCTCCTCTCCTCTCCTATCCTCTCCTCTCTGATGATGAATGCTATCAATCTCTTGCTCAGAATAGGCCTTTCAAAGCATTCTTGTGTACTCACTCAGTCACTCATAAGCTCTTCTGAGAGAAGTGCACCCTTTCCCCCTACCCCCCCCCCCACACCCCTGTCCTCACAAACCCCCCCCCCCCCCCCCCCCCAGGGCTGTTTAAAAGCTCAGTTAATGCTAAGGACCACGAACTTTGAAAGTTGATGAAAGCTACCCTCATCCCAAGTGGGTGCAAGTGGGGGGGTGGGGTTGGTGGGGGGGGGGGGGAGGGTTGGGGGGTTGACTGAAGGCTCCAGGCCTCTGGCGGTGTGCAGAGCCGGCAGGGGTGGGTGGGTGATTGAGCGAGAGACCAATGAACCTAGCCCGGGGGGGGGCACTGGCAGAATTGTGAGTTTGTGGGTCTCCGCTCGACGTAGTGATGGCGTGAGCCATCAGCTGGCGATCTTCTGTCCCGATCAAAGAATGAAAGCATTCCGGCAAAGGGAATGCTGTACTGTAGGAGACCTGTGACTGACTGTTGTGTCGTTAGCGTAGCGCTCCATTGGAAAACTGGCCGAGTTCCTCCAGGCTGTCCCTAATGATAATGAAACATCTAATAAAGTCCTTTAACGTAATGTAATGCAATGTAATCTGAAACAGTGTAACTAGAGGCACTGCAGCAGAGGGCTTTTATTGAGGTCTCCTCTGTCAGAGTGTTTTTTTTTTTTGTAACCGATACATCACTCTGCAGTGGACGGGAGAAGGAGAGAGAGCAGAGTGAGAAAATAGTGATGGCTGGAAAAGAGAGGAAGAGGGGAAGGAGAGAGAGAGGGAGAGAAAGTGGGAGCAAACAAGGAAAATGCCTGGGAGCGTAGGAGATACACATCAGAGCGCCAACGAGCCTCTACCTTGTCAGCTTGCATCACTCTCTTCCTCTGTAGCCCTGATCTTATCATAGCTGACTTATTATTTCATTTTATTTCAGACTCTTTTGTTCTACCTGACCGAGACAGAGAGAGATTCAGTGATCCAGTGGACCAACATGGGTGGGCTCGGCCTCCCCTGGCTACGTTTGTTTGGGCATTTTGGGGGTGAGGGGGAGACCATATGGTTGGCAGCGAGGAGGCCAAAAGCAGGGGAGGAGGCGGGGTGGAGGGAATGGGGGTGCGGACGGGGACAGATGGGAAACTCGTTCAGGGTTCAGTGACGCTGTCACAGAAACTGGTTCCTCTGCAGGAAGGAGAAAGAGAGAGAGAGAGGGAAGGAGGGAGCAGGTGTGAAAGAGAGGTATAGATAAGGTATGGAAAAATACTGCTGGGGGAAGAAAGAGGGAGGGAGCTGAGAGGTGGAAAAAGAGGGGACGTGGAGGGAGAACGAAAGAATTTATTTTGAATTGAAAGTGTGCCGTATTTACCTCAGTCATGGGTACAGATTTAGCCAGTATAGAGGCACAGAAAGATAAACGTATGTTTTTCCGTAGTGCATAAATGAAATGGGAAGGGAGTGTTATGAAGCAGAAAAGAGGGCGAGAGAGAGAGGGAAAGAGAGAGAATCGGGAGAAAAGAGAGAGAATTGGGGAAAGAAAACGATGGGAATCTGTCCTGAGACCCACAGACACCACAAACACACGAGCAATAGCACCAGCACCGTGAGATAGGGGAATGAGGAAGATCAGAGGATGAGGAGTAAAGAGAGAGAGAGATGTAGAGCGAGATTTTGTGGGGAAAAAAGTTAAAAAAAAAAAAAAAGTTTGTAAGGTAGCAGCAAAGTACAGCTTCTTACGACCGTGACGAGCTCCGATCATGTCACGGTTATCACCGGTGCTCTCGTTAACAGAATAACTTCATCTCTGCCGTTTCCCCACAATCCAACTCAATCTGGCGTGTCTCCAGCTGCCGCTGGCTCATCAAAGGGTTGATAAGGAGGGTGTGAGGTGGGGGGGGGGGGGGGGGGGTGACGAGGGAGTTCAAAGAAAAGCTAAATCAAAGTCGTCTTCCCTCAGACCAGGGACGAGGTTCCGTTTGCAAACTCTTTGATTCATTAAGTAAGTAACCTTTATTCAACCGGATATGGCCGCTGAGGACTCGGTTCTCACTTGTGGTGACTACCTGGGGGATCAGTGAGAGACTGGGAACGCCAGGGATTGAGTTAGCACGTTAGCCAGGATGTTAGAGAGGCGGAGGATTAAATCGCCAGATGGTGAGCCAGATTTTTATAGGTGGGGGATTTGACAAGAATGCCAGGGTTAACACCTCTGCTAATTTCAAAAAGCCCCATAAAAATCCCGCCTCTTCGCATCTGGGTATTTTTCATGACCATAATGAGTAAGGTCATTTTTTTAAAGGGGTGTTTCACCCAATTGTATATTTACTTGTTAAGTGATTTAGGCATTTCTTAGCGAAGTGCTGGCTGGGTCTACATAGGCAATCACTGTGTCGCAAGCGATGGTTCTATAATACAAGAAGGTGGCTCATCATGGACACTCCCTGCTGGTGTGTAGATTATCTGCAGAGAATGTGATGCATTGTAGAAATAGAAAATAGGAAGTTTGAGTGTGGTGTCTCTTTAACGTCTTATCTGAGGGCCGGCGACCTTTGATCTTTTACGGGTTCAGCTGCCCCCTCAAAGGCCTTGCGAACCAGTCTCGAACGGAGAGGGGGTGATAAAACGCTGGTGAGAAACGGTGCGAAAAGAGTGCGAAAACAGCAGGGTGAGGAGGGAGAATCTTCACATGTGGGTCCTCTGGCCGCCTGGTGTCTGTGGGGAGGGGAAAGATGCCAGTGGGCGGAGTTGGGGGGTTACCTCAGATGACCCCCTCCCTGACACCAAACTGGTTGCTTCGGCAACCTCACTCATCGGGCTCACAGTAGTCTTGACTGCAGACACATCATCTCTGATTGACATCACGTTTGCATATCTTTGCCAGATTTTTTTGCCCTTTGCTTTCTGTGATCTGATTGGTGGCAGCAGATTTGAGATGGTGGATTTGGATTTGTGCATATTTTAATTTTATGCTCCCAATAGAAACTGATTGTTGGTTCTGTATCCTGGAAGCTTGGCTTCTAAGTTTTTCTACATTACATCTACATTACACATCAGAATGCAAAGTCACTCAGGCTCATTATGATGGCATAGCAATGAGACCCACGATTGAGACAAAGCTCACATCTGTGACATCATAACTGTGAGCCAGGGTACCTTCTCACTCTTATATGGTATGACTCTGCCCATGACAGTAAATAAATATATTTATCATCTTTGAAAATGGTTGCTTTTTAAAATTTTTCTTAGAGCGCAATCACTAAGGAACAATTTTAAATATTAAGGCCCATTTTTGAGTTGACCATCTTTTTGAATGGAAATCACCATCACCTCAAACACACACACACACACCCTCAGTGGACAGCTATATCATCCTCCAGTGGTTCTATGAATATTAATATGAAGTTAAATTGCTTTATAGGGAGAGATTAAAATTCGGTTTCATTGCAAATGGAAAGAGATAATTGGAACTAAACTTAATGCGGCCCTTTCTGCTGTTTGGAAAGTTCCCCACAGGTTTGGGGTGGGGGCACCAGTCTCTATTTTTTAAGATTCATGTGGATTGTGTATGGAAACGGTTTCTGGTATGTTAATATTTGTGCATTTATGTGGATCTAAATGTGGTTTTAATTTGTGTGTTTGTGTGATTATATGTTCGTGTGCCTGTTTGTATAAGTGTGTGTGTGAACAAGCTTGCATTTGTAGGTGTATCTGTGTGTCTCTAAGTGTATACGTGTGTGTGTGTGTGTGTGTGTGTGTGTGTGTAGGTCTGTGTGTGTGTCTGTATTTGTGTTTGTGTTTCTGTGTGTGTGTGTGTTCTCCGGACTCCTCTCTCTGTGCCTGTTGGCTCAGCAGAGGGAAGCTGCTTCTGTCAGTAGCCCTGTGTGTGTGTCTGTGTATGTGTAAGTGTGTGTGTGTCTGTATTTGTGTGTGTATGTCTCTGTAAGTGTGTGTGTGTGTGTGTGTGTGTGTGTCTGTATTTGTGTGTGTATGTCTCTGTAAGTGTGTGTGTGTCTGTATTTGTGTGTGTATGTCTCTGTAAGTGTGTGTGTGTATGTGTGTCTGTCTGGCTCTGTATTTGTGTGTGTATGTCTCTGTAATTGTGTGTGTGTGTATGTGTGTGTGTGTCTCTGTAAGTGTGTGTGCGTCCCTCTGTATGTGTGTGTTCTCCGTTCCCCTCTCTCTGTGCCTGAGGTTGGCTCAGCAGTGGGAATCTGCTCCTGTCAGTAGCCCTGCCACAGCGCATTACTGTGAAGGCTGAGATCTGCCCTCCACCCAGCCGTCTGGGACAGAGACTCAGAATCAGAGAAACGCCCCTGCCCCCTCCACCCGCCACCCCACCACACCCAGAGAGATGCTTCGTTCTCTCAGCCGTAACTGCCATTTGACATCAGTCCCCCGCCCCCCAAAAGCTAACGCACAAGTGGGTCCCCTTCCTTCACAGCTCTGACTGGACTTCCGCTACGAGGCGAACATCGCGGTATCACATTTCAGCCCGTGTGCTGCTGCCATTAACTCTCGTCTCCACTCCCGTCGCCTTCGTTTGTGGCTTTGTTCTTCATATTTTCACCGTTTTTCTCCATTTTTTTAACTGGAGCGATCGAGCTGATATAGCACCTTGCTCAAGGGGGATGAGAGCTGTCTGATTCTGGATTTGAACTGACAGCTCATCAAAAAAAATTTCCAAAAAAAGAGGTCCAGAGGTCTTCTCTTGACCCCTACTTCAGGCTGCTGTGGGCCAGTCTCTTCCCAAATAGTAGGTCACCACACATTAAACAAAACAATTTTAGCCAAGTCCTTGCTGCCTCCACTTACCGGTTACCGGTTGCATAATCCATCAGAATTAACTGTGTCAGGATCTCTAACTCAAGTCCAAAGTGGCTGAAGGTTTTGGTTTTGGTTTCTTCTCAACCAGCTGCAAGTTCAGTGGCCCTGAACTTAAGTTGTGTTTTGAAACCCGAAACTTGAAATGCAAACGTATTTGTATGTGTTTGTGTGTGATGTGTGCATTTGTGTTTGTAAGGGTGCAGGTGTAACACTATACACTGGGGTCCTCCAAGATTTGAGTTCCTGGTCCCTCAGGCAGCCTCAGCAACCACACAACATTCCAACAAACAGGTTCTGAACCCAGTGAACTGCTGCCAAAATGGCTTCTTGGAAACTTGCTACTAGTTAGGAAGACATAAAACACCACTACATGATTTTCCTGTGCTATTCCGAGGTCCGTTGGAACTGTTCGATCTCCTTGCGACAAGCAGTCGGCTCTTTTTAGGTTTTGGGCGGTTCACTGTCAGTGAATTATTTACGCAGGCTCGGAGAGACCGCAAAATCTGTTTGGCTTCACTTTGCTTTACGACATGAAAAGATGATTAAGAACTTAATGATAATTTAACCGCGTTCGTATTTTTATGGACCTCGGCCAGTTGCCATGGGTGTAAATAACCCCCCCCCCGCTGCTCCAGGTTTCAGGTCTATAAATATAAACGTTTGGCTTCGGCAGAGCAGGCCGTATCTTCATGGTAGCACAGAGACACTGAAAGCTGATAGCTGCACTGCTTTCTTTCAGATTCTTTCCACTGTATGGTCAGAAACATTCATCTGTGCTATTTGAAAGTCGGTATTCACATAAAGACATAAGAGCATATGATGACGCCAGCAGGATATTCAGTCCAACCAGGCTCGCCACTTACCTGCTATCTGTGGAGTAACATTAAATTTATTAAGTGAAACACTTCACTGGTGTCTGGAGGTGAATAGAAAAGAACAGTGAGTGGAAAAACCGCTGCTATGAAAAACCTACAAAGTCCACCTTTAGCGTGTGACCCCATATTGAGAGCCACAGAGTCCGTCTTTATCCCAGTTCTGACCCCAGTAACAACACCCCAGCCTCAGGGCTCAACGACAGTTGTTTTTTGCACCCTCCATCCCCCCAGGCCGTTCGCATTCCTGAAAACGAACCGACTGTGAGAGCGTGTACCTCTGCCGCTGTCTCTGTCGGCACAGACCAAAGTGCCGTAACTGTCATCGCCGTGGCGCTGCCACCGCTGTGCTGTTATCTCCTCTCTCGTACAAGATGGCTGCTCGTGAATAAGCACTTCATCGTATTTCATACACTTTTATTAGTCATAAACCTGAACTTCACCTTTCCCCCCCCCCCCCCCCCACACACACACACACACACACACTCATCCAGACCTATAAAAAGCCATGAAATAAACAGAAATATATAACAGTAATGATTGGCTTGCATGGGAATGTACTGAGCGTGGTCGTTTTGGTTAAGAGTGTCCTCCATTAGCCGCAGAGCTCTGGTCAGGAGGCCACTGGAGAGGCACTTGTTTTGAGACCCAGTTCATGAGATTACGGCTCGCAGAGCCTCCGCGCTCAGCACTCCAGCTTTATATTTACATTCAGGTATTTAAGCGGACGCGCTCTTGTCCAGAGCGGCTTTCGAGCGCGCGTGTACAACGAGGCGAGGAGAACCGCACTAGACCTGAAAAATCGATGAAGTCACAGACGCGTCTCAGTTAATTGTAGAGACAAGTGTTGGAACAAGTTTTCCTTTTTTTTTTTCCCCCCCCCGCGCTGCAAAAACTGCTTCACAGCGAACTCATCCATGACTCTGGGCTCATGAGAACACTACGTACAGACTGCGTTAATAAAGTTACTGGTTTCTGATGGACCTGTGATGCACAGTCCATTAGACCGACGATGAGGCACGGTGTACGGCAGTGCGGTGGGCACCCCTGACCCCGGAGCGGCAGAGATGTTTTCTGGGATCGGTTCCAGTTCCAGCTCCCGGTTGCAGTTGAGCAGTTATTGAGTGCATTTTCAGAGGCTGAGTGGTGAGACTCCAACCTCCAGCTCAAGCAAACGGTTCACCGGCGATAATTAAACCACGTAATTGATGAGATTATGAAGTGAGTCTCAGAGAGTTCCTGGGTAAGTCTGGTGTGAGGTTTTCTGGCATCTTCCCTCGTCGCTGATGTGATTCTCCATTTTCCCCCTTCAGAACTCAGCTCTGAAAACCTCCGCACCTGTTTCCAGATCATCAACGCCTACACATACCTGTCAGCCACTGAATTCTTACAGGTGAGCACAGAAACTGAAGATAAAAGCACAAGCACTGTGAATAGAACAAGTATTGTAAACAGTCTGAATCTAGCTTCCTTACAGTGATTAAAAGCTTATTAAAACACTTTATAGTGCAATCTGGGAAACTGAGTTTGGAGCTCCACTTTACCCTGTAGCATGAGCTCCCACTCTTGCAAACAGTCCACTCACTGACAGCCTCAGGAGTCACCTGACATTCTACTCCAATCACAAGCAAGCCTAAAAAAAACCCTGATATTCTCCTCCAATCGTAGGCAGCCCCAGGAGCTATGTGACATTTTGCTCCAGTCACAATCTCAGCTGGCATTCTAACAAACACACTCAGAAACCCAGAGACATGCTGCTCCAACGACCGAGCTACAGTCATGCTTCTCCAATGAGCAAGCTGTAGTTATGGTCATAAATGTGCCAGGACCATGCTGTGGTTCTGCTTTATTCTGTGACTAAAGGCTTGGCCTCTCCTTGTCTCAGTTCTTTTAGCTCTCTCTCTCTCTTTCTCAGTTCTTTTTGTCTGTCTCTCTCAGTTCTGACTGTCTGTCTCTCTCTCTCTGCCAGCCTGCTTCGCCATCTTGATGCAGGAACGAGGTGACAGGAAACAGCAACAAACAACAATTAATTATGCAGCTAAACTGACAGCTGTCACCCCCTTTCTCCTTCTGCCGGTCCCTCTTTTCATCTCTCTCTGCCCCTCTCCCCCCATCCCTCTCTCTCTCTCTCTGTAGAACTACGCAGAGTCGCTGTGTCGTTCCTTCTGTGACCTGCTGAAAGACATCACCACAGAGGGGCAGGTCCAAGTGCTGAAGGTAGAGCGATACACACAAACACTTGCTTATACACTTGTTGTAGGGCTGCACGATAAGCCTTTAAAATGTTATCACAATAACTTTAGACATTTTGGTGATAACGATAACATATCCCAATAAAATCTGCGGTCTCTAGTCTGAATGACACACGGCCAACTTTCAACAGATACAAATAGAGATCAAGTCAAACACATCACTCAGTAAACCGACTGATGTGTTTACCGAATGCAACTTTCTTTTTGGGATTCAATCATTAACGTCACCATCTGTAACTTAGCTTGTCCCGCTCTCTATTTTCACCAGCAAGTTACCTTCCATGCTGTCCTACACAGTTCTCTTGAGGCAATAGACTAGATCTTGTGAAGTAGGCTACGAAGCACAATTAAAGCTACATCAAGCTAAATGCATATATATCGTGGTTAAATTACTGTCTATCGTGAAGAATGAATGAATGAAATATCGTCATACCAGTGATATTGTGTAGCCCTAACTTACTGTATGCACACATACACACATGCAGACAGACTTTCACACACATTTGTCTGCCTTACTCAATCATTCTCAAACATGTGCGCAGGCACACACATGCACACGGACACACACACACACAGTTGTGCTTGTACACTTATGTATACACACATGCAGACACTCTCACACACATACTGTCTGACCTCCATGCATGACATCCTTCCTCCAGCCAATCAGAACACAGAAGCAATGGAAAACTCAAGTCTCTGTCTGAATAGGTTTCCTTTTCTCAGTATTTACTTTGTGTGTGGGTGTGTGTTTGTTGTCCGTGTGTGGGTGTAATGAAACAAGATCCTTATTGCATTTGAGAGGAGAGAAAGTATGGCCATTACTGCCTTTAGCTGTATTAATATTTGATCTTGTGTATGTAGACAATGCAATGTTTAGAGAGAGAAATGATAATGGAAATACATGTTGAACTTCCTCACCCACTCCCTATCTCCCCTTTACCCAGAATCCTCCTTACCCACTCCGTATCTCCCCTTTACCCAGAATCCTCCTCACCCTCTCCCTATTCCCCCTTTACCCAGAATCCTCCTCACCCTATCCCTACCCCCCCTTTACCCAGAATTCTTACCCACTCCCTACCCCCCTGTTACCCAGAATCCTCCTTACCCACTCCCTATCTCCCCTTTACCCAGAATCCTCTTCACCCACTCCCTATCCCCCCTTTACCCAGAATCCTATTCACCCATTCCCTATCCTCCCTTCCCCAAGAATCCCCACTGGTGTGACAAGTGGCACCTCTGTGGGCCCCATGTTTATTTTATTCAACAGAATTAGCTTATCCTGTTCTGAGCCACCAACACTCTCCCCACGTGGCTTGACTCCTTGCGGTGAAACTCTGTGGTACACATTGGCACAACGTTTGCGGCTTAGATCCACATCTGTCCCATCCCTCGCCCCCCCCGCCCCCCCTTCAGAGACTGATCTTTTGAGAACAGGCCGGCAGCCATGCAGTGATTGACAGATACTGGAATCGTTTGTACGCAAAAGAGAACTTCTCTGACCCTCTTGGAGAGAGGAGGGGCAAAATAAATATATAAATATAGCTGCAAGCAGCAATGAGGGGACTGAGCAGTCCAACCGAGCAGAGTCGCCATGGCAACTTGAGCTGATCATGTTAAATGCGTGGCTGTAAACACTGACAGGAAGTTTTATGTCAGTTGAGTGTAACTGGGTGTAACTGAGATACGACCTCATGTCCTGTTTGGGTTGTTTGCCTTTGATTTGGCCAATTTGGTGGCTGCATCAATTGGGTAGACATGACAGGTTGTATGGGAGAACGTGTTCTTGCTTATTGCAGTGCCCCCCAGAGGTGAAATGAAGGCAAATTTTTTTGCGCATCCTTGGGAAGGGGTCCTGAGTCCACGTAGCAAGGTTGATATCGACACATCATATATGATATGACTTCTGCCAATTTTGGATGAAGATTGGACAAAATTTGTGGCCTGTGAAGAATTTTTAAACTTTTTCATAAAATCCAATATGGCGGAAATTGATGTCACAGGGTGACCCGGCATGATCCAAAGAATACAAGGAATTCCAAACCAAGGAACCCCGTGGCACTTCATTTTTGAAAATCGGGCATACGGTTCAAAAGTTACATACGTAAACACACCTCCAGATTTGACCTGTTAGTGGCACCAGAGTGCTCGAAGTGCAGACATGAAACGTGGTGAAAAGAATCTGGGGACTGTCCCCGTCAGTCTGCCAAGTTTCAAAACTTTTTACCATACGGTTCAAGGGACTGCACTAGACTTCAATGACAGAAGAAGATGATTATGCATAATAATAATAAAAGGTAGAAACCCAATGGATGCCTCTGCAGCTTGCCCCCCAAAAATATGCAGATCTATAAAAAATCTCTCTCTGAGGGGAAAAAAAGTAAAAGAATTAAATTTAAAAAGTTTAATAAAAATTTAAATATATTTTTGTGGCCTTGAAGACTTTCCATTGTGGGGGAGAGGGGGTGTCTTTTGGTTTATGTTTGTTTTGCATATTTATGGATTAAGGTCAGTCCCTGTCCTATGACCTTTTGCCTCCACTTGAGGCCAGTTGGGGTTGGGCTGTGGGTACACAAATTGTTAAAAACTGTTATTTTTCTGTTATTCACATATATTCTCTTTTTTGAGTGCTCTTCATTCGTTCCCCTGAGGGAAGTGTGTTCATTTTGTATTCCATTTCAGCTGGAAAAAAAGCAGATGAGTGAGAAAGGAAGCTTTTGGGTCTCTGGTGAAGCTTGTTTTCGTAGTCTGGGAGCATTGTGGGAAACGTAGTCTGAATAAGGAGGGCATTGGAGCAAAAGAGTGCAGTGAAAAGATCTGGTCATTGAACCTGTCTGGGATTCTACCAAAAATGTAGAGCAGGGACCTCCAGTCCTATTTGAGAAACTCCGGAAGGAGGCCGCATTTTGTTCGAGCCATGCTCTAGTCAAGTGAATCAGTTGTATGAGGATTACTAGTTTAGTCACTTTTTCTGCAATGATTTAGCAGTACTGAGGAGTGCTGTGGGTTAGGATTAGTGCTAGCGAGTCAGACTTGCCAGATTAGCATTAGCGCTGGTGGGTTAGAGGAAGCCTTAGCGCTACAGCTAGCGGCTCAGTTAGTTTTAGCACTAGTGCCAGCAGCCTAGGATTAGCATTATCGTTGGTGTTCGGGATGGAGTGACAGGTGGTCTGGTGGGAGGGGCTGATGGAGCAGGATGCGTTAAATTTTTTATTGTTATTTTTTCTTCTAAGCTGAGCTGAGATGGAGTCATGGGGGACACCCACAGGGCGTGAATAGTTAGGGGCGATGCATGTTGCCTATCTCCTGCCTCGAAGGCAGACACTCTGAACAGCCAGGAGCAATGAGCTACGATGGGGCTTTTGTTCAAAGCCTACGTGTCCTTTTTTACTTTCCTTCTTTATGACCAGAGATTATATTGATATCAAATTGAAGGTTGGCGCATGAGACACAGGGCTGGATTCAGTCAAAGGCTCGTAGTTTCTTTATTTGGCGTGTTCATGACTTCAGTCTCTGTGAAGACATATGCCATTCTATTTTTTAATTAACAACAATAGACATGTTTGCTTATCTCCAATAAAATATAAGACATTCAAAGAAAATTATGATTTAGTGTAAAGCCTGGTTCCAGCTCTACAGTGGGAAAGGGGGTGTAATGAGCCAGTCTGGTTCCAGCTCTACAGTGGGAAAGGGGGTATAATGAGCCAGCCTGGTTCCAGCTCTACAGTGGGAAAGGGGGTATAATGAGCCAGCCTGGTTCCAGCTCTACAGTGGGAAAGGGGGTATAATGAGCCGGCCTGGTTCCAGCTCTACAGTGGGAAAGGGGGTATAATGAGCCAGCCTGGTTCCAGCTCTACAGTGGGAAAGGGGGTATAATGAGCCAGCCTGGTTCCAGCTCTACTGTGGGAAAGGGGGTATAATGAGCCAGCCTGGTTCCAGCTCTACAGTGGGAAAGGGGGTATAATGAGCCAGCCTGGTTCCAGCTCTACAGTGGGAAAGGGGGTATAATGAGCCAGCCTGGTTCCAGCTCTACAGTGGGAAAGGGGGTATAATGAGCCAGCCTGGTTCCAGCTCTACAGTGGGAAAGGGGGTATAATGAGCCAGCCTGGTTCCAGCTCTACAGTGGGAAAGGGGGTATAATGAGCCAGCCTGGTTCCAGCTCTACAGTGGGAAAGGGGGTATAATGAGCCAGCCTGGTTCCAGCTCTACAGTGGGAAAGGGGGTATAATGAGCCAGCCTGGTTCCAGTTCTACAGTGGGAAAGGGGGTATAATGAGCCAGCCTGGTTCCAACTCTACAGTGGGAAAGGGGGTATAATGAGCTAACTGTGTATAACTGTATATTTGGCCAGTACATTTTGAAAGTAATTTGACTGTCCTGACCTTGAACCTTTTTCTTTCCATTGTGTGCTGAGAAATCCACCCAGAGTCAGTCAGAGACTGAGCATTGATTTTTTTTTTCAATCAGCTAAGTAATTAAATATTTAAGTTAATAAAGTGATTTATTTAATAAAGCAGCGTCTGAAGGCCACAATGCCTTTCATTAATGCATTTTTAATTACTCAAGTAAATCACATCTGACTGGCACTCCAAGTAAAACAGCAAACTTAATTTTGTGATTCAGTATTTATGTCAGTGAAATTGTGATTTTTGCTGGTATTCATTTTATTAATTATTATTATATTATTTTTTTAACAAAATTTTGACCTCTGTAGGGCTCATGATCTTTTCTATTTTTGGATTGTTTTCATGTTTGTCATATTTTGAAAATAGGCTTTTTATTAACTAGGAGCACTAACCTCTGAAAATAAAGCAATTATGTTATAGAGGCGACCATAGGGATTTGTTACCTCCAGATATACTTTTGTTTGTCTGTCTTGTGAGTATCTTAACATCCTGGGAAGAAAAATAAAAACAGTTATTACAATTTTGGATTTTTGTTTCAGACCAGGTATCTGCCTGCAGGTAGTTCACAGTGTAAAGACACTCGTTCTGAAATGGCAGATGGTGGGCCCTGCAGCGAGTTGTCTGGGTCACGGTTGTTCTATGGCCAGAGGGCCAAGCCTTGCTCGGGAACGATAGGGGCTTAGTGGGCTAGGCTCATTGCTCTCTAGCGGCCACTCCTGGTCATGACCGGCGCCTGCACATGCACAGATTGAGTATATACCGGCCTCATGATCCTCCGGCAGCATGGACAGCGTGAAATTGCTGGTGGCATCTGCTGTGCGGACAGAAGTGAGAACACTCTTCACGTGAGTCCGAAGAGTTGCGCGCCGGCGGTTCTCTTGGAACTGAGAACTTCATTTGAAAATAAAAACCAGACGGAAACTGCAGCTTTCTGGGACTAAGAGTAGGGGCTGATGCTGTCCAGAAAAGGATTTCCAGAAAACGACATGTCCTTTGACCCGAGTTTTTTGAGCTTTATCACTACAGATGATGTCCGGTCTCGTTCAATTCATGAGGGAAATATAATGAGATATCCCTTGTTTTGTTTCCAGATTGGCACATTTAGTGGTACCCGGGGCTCTATACAGGCTAATTTATTAAAAGAACTGTGCTAGGGATTTTAGGATGCTCCCAACTGCCCTGATCTTCAGATCGCATTAGCCTCAACATGTCCGGATAACAGAAACATGTTTTGTTTCTAAAAAAAAAAACCTTCTGCCGCCTCCTGTCTGACATGTCTGCCATGAAGCCGCTTGTCTCGTCCTAGTGCCGTTTGTGCCGAAGTGCTGAGGCAGAAAAGTGTGAAGAAGTTTTTGAGCGGAAGGTTTTCCATTTTAATTGCTAGCCTGCTCTTGCGTTGGAGGGTAAATACTCCCCCGAGCCTTGGTCCTGTCACTTGATCATCACGGGAACTGTTATTGGAATTCATTATGTAAAGTGCATTTGATTTGCATTCATTTAACAGAGACGAAACTTGCATTTTATATATATATATATATATATATTTTTTTTTTTTCAAATAAGAAGACTGCCTCCGGTGGTGCTTGTTGTGCCATGGTAATGAGGAGAGGAAACAGCCTCTAAAGACAAAGCTGTCAAAACCAAGACTCTCATTAAATGTTAAATTGGTTTGACTCCAATGGCACTTGTGACTGGTCTGAGTGATAGGCTTTGACGAGCTGCTGTCACCGTTGGTAACCACGGTGATCTGCATTTTAGGGTCAAATCGTCACGGCAGCGGTGTGATCTTGAGATTCAGTTGCCGAAATATGTTCAGTGATTATTTCCTCCTTTTGTTTGTGGCGCTGTGTCTCTAGGTGGATGTTTTTTTCCTCTTGATTTAAGGGAAATCATTCTGGATGGAAAAAAAGAGAAAGTTTAGCCATCATGGGAAATTACTTCAGCAAAATTAAATATGGGGCCATCTTTTTTGCCAAGATAGTGCCCGAGCCACAGAGTGGTGTAAATGTGTTTTTGAATAATTTGTTTACTATTCGGCAGATGCCTTTGATTTAAACACGCTCGGGGACTTTGCTGTTTCGATAAACACTTTCGGAGTCTGGTCCCACAAGTTCCCCATGGAAATATTCCCGGGCCTTCAGGCCCCTGGCTCTACAGTGTCAGCTTCTCATCAAAATGCAGATTTTCCGCTCACAAACCAAGACCCGAATTTGGAGTCGACTCGATTCCACCGCATGCCTGGAGAAGGAGTATGTTTCAGCGGAAGAAATCTGTCAATTTTTGGTGTGATTGCTAATATTTTGTAACCCATTACATCAAATCTGTGCTCGTGGGTCTGAGGAGAGAGATACCAATTCATACAGGTGATTCAAATGTAAATTATGAGTGATAAGTGAGAGGCCCAGAACAATGGCAATGACCAATGTCCCTAGTTTACTAGGCCCGGTTTTTACACAGACAAAGGGTCAATCTTGTAAGTCTCTTCATTGTGGAAATGTTGGCAGCCTAGTCTTTAGTGTAGATTCTCATTTTATTCACATATAACCACAATATTCACATGTTTTTATTTTATTTACATCTAGCAGACACACTGTCCATACGATCCCATTACGGCCAAGTTCCTTGCTGCAGGGTGCATCAGGTGTGCCCTGAACCCACCACCTCTGTGTTGAAAGACCAGCTCCTTAACCTTCATACTACACCACTGTCCTTATACACTGCAGTATTTAAAACTGAGCCTCTCAAGTTAAGTTATGACTGGTCTGATTTTTACATCTTGCTCTATAAACTGTGGAGGGTAGCATCCTGTCCTTGCATGCTAGAAAATTAGAAAACATAATTCTTTTATGTTTTTATTTTTTTATTCTCTTACCCCCGTGGCGCATTGAATATGACTTGCCCCTGGAAGTTTGTATGCAAGCGCCGTTTGTTGCGAAGGGAAGAGGGACCATCGTGCTGTAATTTCTCGCCGGACGACAGCCTCCAATTTCGCTGATGTTGACGCATCAAGGCTGCGGGATCGGGGCGGGGTGATCTGTCTGTGTCACAGGCGTCGGAAGGCAGGAGCTGTTTAAAAAAATGACACCCGCTAATTCACCCCCTTCCTTGAGGTGGAGGTGATATTTAACGCGGTGAGATCAGCCCGTCCTGGAAAAATGTCCCCCCCCTGGCATTTGTTCTCATCCATCATGAGGTCAGACACTCCAAAGGTACACAGTATAGAAACGTGTTTTACTTTATCACCCAGGAGGTGCTATAGATGTAAGCAGGGAGGTGTGGCTAAGGCTATCGATGTCATCAGGGAGGTGTGGCTAAAGGCTGTTGGCATCGTCAGGGAGGTTTGACGAATAGTATTGCTGCCAGCAGGGGAGTTGTGGGTTACAATTTATGACTTGATATTTGGCAAGAAGGTGAGGCTATTGAATCAATGTCATCAGGGAGGTGTGGCCAAGGGGTAATAATGAGAGAGAATTTTGAAATTTGACAATTTGAAAAGTCTTTCAGCAAATTCTTGAAAGGCAAATGCAGTCAGCCAACAGTTTCTTCTTGACTCCACTTTTAGGGGTAAAAAATGATCAAGTTTGTTTTGTAACTGCTCCCATATGCTTGGAGCAAGGTGTGCTAAATGCTAAATGGTGGTATGGATGATGACCAAAACTAATTCCTGGGATTGTAAATGAAAATTATTTGAGGACATGGAGTATAAGTAAGTGTGAAGTTGTACTTAAGTTTCCCTACCAATGAAAAGGACCAATGATCGTCTACAGGAGCCTAAACAAACAGCAGCCAAAATATACAGGTCCATTACTGTTGTGTTACATTAGTGTTTTGTGCTTCATCTCCTCCACACTGTACTGCGGTTGTGTTGAATAGATTATTATTGATAATAATCATCATTATCATCATCATAATAGAATCAACCTCCTACACTGTTACCGTGGAGGTAATTTTCGATTCTGCATTCTCAGTGTTTTGGAATGCTATTGCCTGCAGATAGCGCTCGTTTGTCTAATGGACAATCTTTCCCGTAAAATGCCGGATGGATCCTTTGTTTTCGCTTTGTTTACTGAAGGCTGGCTCGTGTTCCTGTCGTTGGCGGCCGTGAAAATATGCATTTCATAAAGCCTAATTAGGGCTTTGAGAATGTGTTTTCTGATGAGCTCTGGGTTGCGGTCTCATCTTGCCGCACGTGTATCTTTTAAAGGAGGGAGTGAGAGAATCAGAGAGAGAGAGAGAGATAGGGAGTAATGGAAGGTGGGAGGTTGAGTGTCTGAGACCGAGAGGGAGGGAGAGAGACAGCAAATGAAGGAGGAAAAGGCAGAGAGAAAGATGGAGGAGGAGAAGTACAGAGAGGGAGGAAGATGGAGATGCGGCAGAATGAGGGAGGGAGAGAAAGAGAGGTAGAAGCAGGCAGAGAGGAAGAGAGCTGGAGAGGGAAAGAGAGAGAGCGAGGAGATGGGGAGCACTTGTAAGAATAATGTCATAGACTTAGTATTCTCACAGTGTCCTTGAGTCATCTGGAGCACCAGTGACACCAGGAGAAACACGGAGGTCCTGCCCCCTACCCCACAGCCCACCCGAAACCCCACCGCAGTTCTGCTGCTGGCTCTCACAGATTAAAAAATTATTCATTTGATTCATAGATTTATATCTTAAAGAGTTGGGCTGCCTGCCCCCCAGAGACTCCCTTAGGGCCCAATGTCGCCGCGGTGTCAGAAAGTGGCGAGGCTTCAAAGGAAACCGCTGTGGATGACAGAGAAACGGCGAGGAACGCTTTGATCTCTCTCTCTCCTTGTCCATCCCTCCCTTTTCACGATTTGTCACTACGCCTCCCGCGTTTTTATGACCTTCATAGGCTTTCTCCTACTTTTTAAACGTGGCAGAAATTTACATGCGACGTGTATAAAAATCTCACTGTCTGAGTGACAAACGGCCTCATGAGGAAGCAACATAAAACTGTGTGTATAAAACACTTTGAAGAAAACGAGCAACGTGCTTTACGCAGATTGGGAGTTCTCATCCAGCGCTGAGAGCAGTAAATACTTCAGTAACCCAGTTACTCAGCAGAGCTGCTTCATAGGCTCGAGTGACTGTACACCACTGTGTTGGAGAGCGTTCTGTGGGCCGCGGCGATCCTTTGACTCTCGTCATGTAGATGGAGGAGGTTCTCCTTCAGCTGGCTCACTCTGCCAGGCCAGCTAGTCATCCCAGAGTTTAATTGGCCAAATGAATTCCTCCCTCACCGAACTCACACAGTGTGATGTGTGTGGGGTGAGAGCTCTGGCACAAAATGGCCGCCAGGCATAACCAAGGTGGGGCTGCATTTAGACGGCTGATGGCTAAGGTGACTGATAAGAAAAACCAGCTTTTCATGATATCTATCAGGACAAATCTCATCTATGAATTATTGATTTTTTACCACCAAACACCCTCCAATCCCATACCCCCCCCCCAATTGAATGCTTGTTTGTTTGGCTGTTGATGTTGGGGGGGGAGGCAGGGGGACAATGATGGACAGCTTTGACATTCTTGAAGAGCATTCAGAAGCTTGTGAATTATCCTCCAAGACATCGGTTCTATCTGTTCGTTGGCTGTTACATCACTTCCTCTGCGGCCGCAGCCCGGGTCAGGGCCAGCGGTAGATAATGCGTTTTAAGAGCTCTGACCGCCGCTGCCAGCTCTCACTCCTCCTGAACGAGGCGCTCGGAGGAGGGGGGGGGGTCTTCTAATGACTCTGACCTGGATGAGTGACGGTTTTTTTTCACATGTTCAGGTGGTACGATCCCGCAGCTTCGCCGTCTTAAGGAGGCCAGGGGCCGCCGCCGCAGCTGGTGAGGTTAAGCGGTTTACGCCGCTGCTGGCGGATGGATGGAGTGGGTGTGGCCAAAGAGCTGTGCTATCTCTCTCTCGCTCTCTCTTCCCTCCTCCTGTCTGCATTTTTTTATCCCTATACATCGCTGAAAATTGCACACTTCTCAGGATTTCCAGAAACATGTTCTGAAACATCATGATATGACCAGTCCCTTGGGGTCTTGAACCAAAAAGCATCCGTGTCAAACCCAGTTTCCCAGCCACTTCACCTCACTGCTGGTTTGTCTCTTTGTGTGTTGTCTGTACTCATGTGAACGTTATTAAAATGAATATATAATGCTTAAAGGGCGATATCAGGAATAAAAATAACTGCCCAAAGGCGCCAACGCAGTGCAGCGTGTTCCAAAATCGTGATCGACCTTTCGCAGCCGGCAGGAAAGGGGTTAACGTGGCGGCTATTCTCTTTTTACCGTTTCACATTTTGCATGGGAAAAAAGTATTACAGCTTATGATGAATATTGTAATTTTACTTTTTTTTATTCTCACTGATCCTTAAGAGAGTCTTTTAAGAGGAGAGAAAGAGGTGGCCGAGAGCAAGAGCGGGGAGAGAACAGAACGGCTTCACAGGGCAGGAAATATAGATGCGAAGGTCGCGACCCCCCTCGCTCAGATCGTCTGGAACACAGTGTAATGAAGCAAGTGCCCTCTCCAGGCTCTCCCTCGCTCCCTCTCTCCCTCTCTTTCTCTCACTCTCTCTTTCTCTCTCATTTTCTCCATTTCAGTATTCCCGCTAGCTGATCACCCAGAGGATTAATTAGCCGTTTGTGCCCAGGCGCCCACAAGCTGGCAGATTAAAACTCCGGGGAACCCTCCCCCCCCTCCACGCCCCCCCACACTTAAACGGGCTTCCATCAGAGTCTCTCTCATTGTCCAGCACTTTCCAATGCCCACTCCTGCTCCTCTAATCCGCGCCAAAAGACTTAAGGGAAAAAAAAGAAAGAAAAAAACAGAAGTTGACTTGGCACACACTGTTAGAATGAAATGAAAGCTTTTATATATTTAAAAGAAAAAAAAAACTCTCCGCCTTCTGCCTTCGCATGCTCTCTCTCTCTCTATCTCTCTGTATAACTACTGTACAGATTTTTCTTTTCTTTTTTTATGTCTATAATCTCCTTTTGTCAGGACATACAGTGGAGGTTTAATATGCCTCCATAACCCCCCACCCCCCGCAGTGATTTAGCATGCGGTTTAATATTCAGCTCCTGGCGCTGGCCGTGACTATTATAAATGTTTAAAGTCTGCCCCGCTGCTGGGATGGTTTGTTTCTTTGCGAGGCATGGGTCCACGTAGGAAAACTTGCTGCTGCTGTAGTTTACTTACTAGTTTTTCTCTTTTTTTAAATCCTGTTTAAAATGAGACATGCTGTTCTATTGCATATTTGAACAAAAGCATTTTCTGTGAAGAAAAAAAAAAAAAAAACAAGGCAGGCCACTCGCGTATCCAGAGCGTATGCTCTGTACGCATGCAGAAGAGAAATTCTTAAATCTGTCAGTGTGCCAAATTATTTATATCAAACACTGCAGAGTTACAACTAAACTTTCCCCAGTATGCATAACTAATCCAGCAATGTTCCAAAGCAATGCTGGCCACGTTTTCATGAGCCACTTGGGTCTGTGATTCTTCCAACATGATATGAAATATTTGACGAACTCTGTCTGAAGCTGTGCAATCTGTAACATGTATTGCAGTATGATTTTATTAATCATTAATGTGTGTATGTGTGCGCTTGTGTTTGCATGTGTGTGATTGGACATATCTGTGCCTATTTTTGAAATAGGTAATTCCTTATGAGATATCTTCAGTAGTGAGGGATAGCAAGGTTTCCTGTGTGTGTTTCACCCTTGTGCTCAGAGCCTTCACAAAGTCTCCATGCATTACTCTTCTCACACCACTTATGAACACCTATTTCACAGATGTCCCTCACAGTCTCACAGACCAGCTCCATACCGCTGTTGCTGCTCTCTGGCCGCTTCGAATGCTAGTGTTCCTTACTTTCATACTGAATCCAGTGCTTATCTTTTCTTCTTTCCTCCTTTCTGTGCTCTCTTCTTTTCCTCCACCCTTCCTCCACTCCTCTGCACAGGTAGTAGAGATCGCCATAAAGGTGAGCCCTGTCCAGGCATCCCACATGTTCCAGCAGCTCTTACCTGCCGTGCTGAGGGGGATCCTGGATGGAGAGGTAAGATGTGTGAGAAATCAAAATGGCCGCTCGCCTAGAATAACCGTTGACAGGGCTAGGCCTGGACTGGATTCCATATGAAGCTGCCCAGAAGAAACCAGTGATGTCATGCACCCATAATGGGTGGAACCACTATAATATATCGACCAATCAAAAGCCTGGAAACTGAAATGTTCCGGGTTAGAGTTCCAGGAGTAATTGCATTAAATTTTGAAACTTTGCATGTTTGTATCTTATTATAAACTTATCATCACTGTTTTGATCACCGACTTTTCCCTTCTCCAAGCAAACAGTTTCTGCCGAAACACTAAATCCCACCGAGTTCGAGACAGAGCTGGGTGGTATTTCTCTGTGGGATTACAGACTTATCCGGCTACATTTCGTAAATATTTTGTATCGGATGAAATTTAGCTGGATGAAATCCTTAGTTTTTTTCCAGAACTATTATTCTGAAAGTTAGCTATTTAATGCCTTAATCCAGCTTTATGAAATCACCCCTGATTTTATGATTAGTTTTGCTGTTTTTATTGTTGATATTATTGTTGATTATGTTGTATTGCTGTTTTTAATGTATTGTTACTTTTTTTTTTTTCTGTATACTGTTCTGGTTTGTCATTGATGGTATTTGTGTTGCTGCTGTTGTGATTGTTACAGTTGTTGCTAAAAGCAAACCCTGTTTGTGCGTTTATGCTTTGCAGAGGTATCCTGTAGTCATGTCCACATACCTGGGTGTGACAGGAAGAGTGCTTCTGCAGAATTCCAGCTTTTTCTTCTCCCTGCTCTCTCAAATGGCCGCAGACTTGCACCAAGAGGTAGGGGGCGCTGTTTCTCACTGCCAGGCCTTTGACCTTTATTTGTTATTTATTCTTTTTAATACTGCACTCCAGTTGATGTTAGTGGGTGAAACGTCCATGTGATTGCACAGTAAAACATCACATTCAATAGCAGTGTCGTATCTATCGCCCAATTAAAGGGCTTACACTTTTACAGACCCTTCCAGTTTTAAAGCTGGATATTTTACTGAAGCAATTAAAATACTCTGCAGTGCCCCTCATGGGAGTTGAACCTGGAACCTCTAAGTTACAAGCTCAGTAGTTTAATCATTACACCATGCTATGTTCACTGCCCACTACTCCACACTCTATTTCAGGATATGCATGGATAATTTTCCTTGTCCTTTGTCCTTGCTGAGCTCTGGACCAGTTCCTGCTTAAAATAACTTTTTGGTAGAGAATTCAAATCGATTTTGTTCAGGATTGTTTTTACTGAGGGTGGGATTTGGGTTCTGTGTGAGCGGTCAGCAGTGGGATTGTTGAACCTTTATTTTTTTAAAAATCTCATCGTCACATCTAGATTAAAGGTATAAGAATATGCATAGATTCAGAGAGCTTTGTGAGGGAGGCATCATGGGACAGGTGTGTAGAGTTACCTGTGCAGGTAGGCCCAACACTTCTAGCGCTGTCTGAGGCGGCAGCCAAGATCACTCTCTTTCCTTTATACTGTTTTACTTTTCATCTAATTATAGTAACTTTTGTCCTTTTCTACTTTTAATTTTAATTGGAGAAGTGTATTCCTAGGTGACAATGTGGCTTTAGCAGACATTTGCCGCTTGTCACACTTGGTACTTTTTTTGTCGCAACCAATCAACCTCGTAGAAGCAACGAACGCTACTGTTTACCCCGGGGATAAGCTGGATCTATGCCAGCACGCATCGGCTGTCGGGGGACCCGAAAGTGACAGGGAGCTGAGGAGAAAATACCGATGATTTAGGGCTATTTAAGGACAATGGACAAAGAGGAGGAGATACGAGCCGTATCTTCCTTCCGTAATCATGGGAAATGTAAGAACGTTCAGCAATAAGATGGGACAAACTGCGGCGGTAAGGACAGAGAGGATGTTTCCTGAGAGTTCTATTATGTGCTTCACGGAGACACGGCTGCATAAGGATACTCTGGACCGTTATGTGGCTCTGGACAACTTTCAGTGTGTGCGACTGGACTGGAGTTACAGCGTGGACGGTAAGAGGAGAAGGGGGAGGTCTTGCCATCCTTGTGAATGAACGACGGTGTAATCCGGGTCGCTTTACAGTTAAGGGACGCGTTTGCAGTCCAGACGTTGATTTGTTTGCCAAGAGTTTTCCCATGCCCTTATTGTTTACGTTCCTCTCTCGGACAACACGAGGCTGCCGTTCTGATGTCACCCACACAACCACCGCGAGACTTCAGTCGCTTCACCCAACAATAACAAGGGACCTTAATCATGGGAATCTGGATACAACTCTTCCCAATTTTAAGCGGTTTGTTGACTGAACACAAGGGACAATAAGATACTGGACTTCACCCCCTGGGAAAATCAGATCACAACCTGGTCTGCATTCAGCCCCTACATAAGGCTCTTGCTCAACGCCAGCCTCAATCTATGAAGAGACGGTTACAGGAAACCAATGAGGCTCTGCAGGGTTGCTGCAAAGCGACGGACTGTACTTCCTGAGGAGACTCCGATCAACCGATGTCCGCAGGACTGCGTCACAGATGTTGTATCACTCTGTGGTGGCCAGCATTGTATTTTACTCTGTTGTCTCTTGGGGCAGCAGGGTGAAGGCAGCTGACGGCAAGATGATTCAAATGCTCATCAGGAGGGCTGGATCCATCCTGGGAGTGGAGCTGGACACTCTGGTGGTTATGTCTGGGAGGAGGATGCTGCAGGAGCTACTCGGCATTATGGGAAATCCATCTCACCCCTCCATTACACGCTGCTCAAACATAGGAGCACCTTCATCAGTTGACCCGTCCCGCCGATGTGCACCGCTGAACACCAGAGATCCTTCATTCCTGTGGCTTTAAGACTATGTACCTCCTCCATCTTCTGCCGGTAGCGAAATATATACAGTGGTTAAATCACTGTATGATTTATATCTCAATTCTTTGCTGCTATCTGCAATGTGCATATAAAATATCTTTTTAGCTCAACTCGCTTATTTTTGGTTCAGTTCATGTATAATTTTTATCTCTTTCTCTACTTATCTATTTATATTGTAATTTGCAAATTGACATACTCGTGGTTTGCTCTTTGCATCTCGTATTTTATACTCTGTAATGTGCACTTAAGCTTTGACTGACCTTGCAACAATAATTTCCTTCGGGATTAATAAAGTTAATCTTATCTTAACTTATCTTAGAGCTGGGCTTGATTTTACTCTGGAGGAATTCCCCTCAGAAATAACAGGAAAAAAATCAGGAATGAGAGAGAGAGAGCAAGACAGGGGGGGAGAAAGCAAGTAAGAGGGAGAGAGAGAGAAAATTCAGTTTTTGGGTAGATGTGTTAGTTGGAATAGGATTGGGGAGGGAGGTTTTTTGGAGTGGGGGGGGGTTGTCATGGTGGTAGGGGGAGGGGTTATAGTGATAGCTGGAGCAGCACTAGTTAATTCATATTTCTAAAGATAATGAATTGAACTGAGAGACAGACAGTGGTTTCTGTTCAGTCATATGTACCTCTCTGTAGACCACTGGTTCTTAACCTGGGTTCGATCGAACCCCAGGGGTTCGGTGAGTCAGTCTCAGGGGTTCGGCGGAGGTCAAGACACACACCCGACTCATATGATCCGTGATGACATGCCCCGCTTGGCCATCAAGAAGGGTTCGGTGAATGCGCATATGAAACTGGTGGGGTTCAGAACCTCCAACAAGGTTAAGAACCACTGCTGTAGACTCACCACTGGTGTTAGCGCCGCATGTCTGATACAATGCGAAATGAGATATCGCTGGATTCTCATTCGTATCACCCGGCTCTCCTGGAGCTGGACTTCTGACCCCGCTATAGAATATTAGAGAGGGTTCACCGCACTCACACACACAGCTGTTCAAAAATGCATTTGTGTGTGCATGAGTGTATATGTGTTCCTGTGTGTTGGTGTGTTTGTGTGTGTGAAATATGCTCCAAGTGGTTCATCGTGTGTGTGTGTGTGTGTGTTAGCTCTATGTCCTTCACTGCACTGCAACTTGACTGTTGATTTTTGTGGTGGATCCCTGGTTTATGCGGTTTAATTGTAGATGTGTATGTGCTCACTGTAGATTGATGTGTCTGTCTTGAATTGGTGTGACTTCGACCATTGTTGTAGTTTGACCACAGACCTGTGATTTCACTGTAGATGGGTGCGTTGTGATCGTGGTTTGTTGTTTGTTTTAACCGTGTTTTTCCTGTTTTGACAGGCAGATCAGCTTCTCGGGAGCCTTATTGAGATGTGGGTGGACCGCATGGACAACATCACACAGCCCGAGAGGAGAAAGCTCTCATCCCTCGCCCTGCTGTCTCTCCTACCCTCCGATAACAGGTGAGTGACCACACCCGCTCACCTAGACTGCAGGTAGCCACCCCTATTCACCTTGGATACAGGTAAATACTCCTGTTCGCCTTGTGGGCAAGTGCCAGAACCCAGACAGTTGTCACAAATAGGTTCTGTAGCAGAAGAATTGCTACCATTTCATGAAATCCACACCCTTACGGAGTCTGTGTTGCCAAAACGTGTTGGCGTCAACTTGTTTGGAATTTTAATGCTTTCCATCAAATACGCCAGCTTTACAAAGGCACTTCTTTCTCCTCCTCGTCTCTCACAAAGCGTCCTATGCCGCAGGGGACGTAAGCCCAGTTTTACGCTTCGTCTTTCCCAAAAACAGCACCTGTGGTTCTTCCCTCGCTCTTCAGTCCTCTGCCTCTCTCTGGCGGAAACGCTGATGTATCTCTTTAGCGCAGTCACAGCGTCGACCACTCGATGGCTCCCCATCCGATCCACGTCGCACATAACAAAGCTTGTCTCGTCTGGGCCACAGGGGGCCTTCCCACCCCTCACACGCAGTCCTCACCCTGTCTGCACTTGGAAGAAAAAGATAGGAACTCTCCCCCTGAAACACAGCCGGCGGCGTCTCACGAATCCTAATTGAGCCAAAAAACGCAAGTTTTTTTGAATGACCAGAACACCCGATTTACCGTTTTCGGGAGTTTGGCTTCAAGCCGTCTTTGCCGGGATTAGTTAGGCGAATCAGAGGGGCTCCTGAAATGGGGTTGTAATGGGGGAGGGGGGGTGAACCATGATATGATGCGTTACACACCTTGGAATAAACCACCCCCCTCAGTTCTCCTCCATTTTTAAAAGATTCGATTAGGTTTGTCCTTAATTTTCGCTCATGGTTAAAAGCTGGTGTTCATTTTCATCTTCACTGAAGCAGTTCTGCGAGTCCAGCGGCCATGAAAGTATAAATTCTTGTAGAGAAAAAGCATAACACTTATTCATTTGTGAGTAAAAGTTAAGGACACATGTTGAATGAATCACTTGTTGTCTTTATCAGTACTTGAGTTGAATCTCTGAGCTCCGCAATTAATCGTGGAGCAAAATTTTGATTGAACATGAAGTTCTCTTAAAAAAAAAAAAAAAAAGGTTCCTTTTTTGTCATTTTATTCACAGGTAAGATTTGGTGGTCATGACCCTGAATTGCAAATACATACAGCTTGTAAAATTTTGTTATTTGCGTGTTTTACACAGTCATCCGTACCTGTAGTTTGAAAGTATTTGCAAGGATTAAATATCACAATTGAGAAGTCAAGAGATTTTTGTCGTGATTCAGAAACATATTTAATTTGACTTGCATTTGGCAGGCAAACAAAAAACACCTCTCCAAAACAGTATTGATAAAATGAGACTGGCAGACTGTTGCAAAAATTGTTCTGAAATGGAAAAGAACACATAATCGTTCAGTTGCCTACACTGAAATAGCTGTTGCCTCGGTGTTGCTGTTCGGTCAAGAACATCGGCAGCCATAACATGTAACTCAGGAATTCAATTAAGTGTTATCGCTGCTCTGTCTCCTTTGGAACTGAGAATTGTAATATGACATAAACGAATAGTCGGAAGTGTGCCTCTCTGACCGGAGGAATTCCATAGATGTGCTACTTTATCATCTCTTTACGGTGAAAAGCTATAACCCCAAGGGAGTTGAATGCGCAAAAAACGCTCAATAAAGGTGAATAAGACAAGGCAACATCTCTCCAAACAGTCTCGTCTTTTTGCGTTCTCTCCCGTATCTACACGGCCTGCTGGTGGCTTGGGAGCTTCTGAAATGAGTTACGCCAATGGAAGAAACCCCAGCGAGCTTCACTATATGATATTGCAGGGAGATCAAATGTTTTTTTGTGTTTTTTAAAGTCATTATTATTTATTTATACTTTACTGACCAATGCAGGAGGCTTATTTTTATTTTTTTTTTTTTTATGTAGTAAATATTTTTATGTACATTTACTTGAATCATTTTTCAGAACAAGTTGAGTAGTCAAACAAGGCTCTTGAGTCTTTTATTGCTCCTTTACTGAATGAGTCAGTCTGCTCCTCAACTTACTGTGCCACTCAGTATTTTTAAACTGAGCTACTCTACTCTTCTGTTGACAGATGGGAGCTTCTTCTGGACCGAATGAGCCACTCAGTGCGTTAAGACTGAGCTGCTTTTTTCCTCTATCTACTGATTCAGGCTTCTTCTGTACTGACTGAGCTACTCTGTTCATTTAGACTAACCCAGTCTACTCGTCTGTTGACTGATCCACTTCTGCAGTGACTGAGCTACTGTAGTATTTTACTGACTGGGTCGCTCTACTCATTTAGAGACTGAGTCACTCACTGTTGTGTTCCGCTGAGCCTCTCAGTGCTTTGACTGACTGTACTCTTCTACTGATTCAGCCACACTCCTGTTTGGCTGACCGAGCCACTCAAATCCTCTCTTCATTGAGCTACTCATTAGCTGGACCGACTGGCTTAGATTTATATTCTGTCTAAAAGCATAAGGACAATACCATGCTGAAGGTCAGCTTTTATCTCTGTCTAATACATTCATTCACCTTCATATGTACGGTCGAGCTAAACTCTCACATCCATGAGTGAGTCAAAGAAAACATTTTTCTAAGAGTCAGGCTTTGGAAGAGATTTGGTGGGCGCATGCTAATTGAGCACTAGCAAGATATGCAGAGCGGTTCAAACAATGATTGTCTGTTTTCATTCTTTGATACTCTCTTGCATGTAGCTCTCTTGTGTCAGCTGCTTTTTTTGCATGCCTTTTTTCTGTCAGCTGGGTTTTTCCAGAGATCTAATTTGATGTAATTGTGGATGAGAATGATCCCTCGTTTACTTTGTACGTTGCTTTTGATGTTTTTCACTGCGATGGAACAACAGACGTGTGTCTGAGCATGTGCGTGTGCATGTGCGATTTCAGCATTTCGTTTCAGCATTCCCGTAGTGAATATTCGTAAGTGTGAATTGTTGAGGCGTTTGTGCCGTTGTGAAGGTCCTCAGGTGGTTGCTAAGGAGCCCAAAACGAAAGGAAACGATCTGACGATGCCCCCATTCCCCCGGGTGCGGACGTTTCTCTTACATCACCATCCCACGCCAATTCTGCTGGCCGATCAGGCCCATTTCTGTTTTATTTAGCATTTATTTCACTGGGACTTTTCTGGAGATTGAGACGCTTTTTAAGACGGACCCGGGAGGAAAGCCTGCAAAGGAGAATTTCAGTTCAGTTTGTGCAGAGGACAGTTATCGTACATGGGAGGACAAAATAATGACCAAGAATATGTCTATTTTCAATAATTATTAACCTGTCCATCTTGCAAGATTTGAAAAAATGTTGTGTCAAAATATTTCTGTTTATTAAGTTTCAAGTCAAGTGATAATACTTTTTCTTCTGAGGTTGTCAAACTCCAGTCCTGGAGGTCTGCGGTGTGATGTTTTCGTGGCTGTCTTTCAGTGCACAGCCATTTCAGGATTTGGATACCAGGTGTGAGGTATCTTCACACAGTCATTGATTTAAATTAATCAAAGTGCTGAAGCAGACCAGTGACCAGCAGACACTGCGGCCCTCCAGGACTGGATTCTGACTCCTCTACTCGAAGTTAAGAGTATTTTGTGAAGGCGCGATCGAGGTACATTATGGGTAAATACTTGTTTTCCCATCTCCATTCCAAAGCCGGGAACAATTAAAGGTATTAGTGACTGTGAGTTCAGAATATAGTAATGACAATTTGTATAGCACCTGTTGTACATTGATATGTATCACAAAGTACTTCACAAACACAAAAGCCTGATCATAAAAAAATCACACTTCATATGGCAAAAAACTGTGATTAAAGAAGGAAACAGAGTGGTCAGTGCTCTCTACAGCATTATTGTATTTTAAAATAAATATTTGTGCTTTCACACCAGCATTGACTTTCGGTATTGACGTGTTCCGTGTGTTTAAGTTTACCTCCATCCCAACTCTGTGTCTGTCGACTGAGTTGACCGCGTAACCTTGCCGTGTCCGTGTGGACTGTTAGCACAGGCACATTGGTACGCGGTGAAGGTCACTGAGCTGCTCTAAAATAGCTTTCAGTTTAACTCGGAGTCACAACTTCAAGGGCACATTTTCATGGCACGGCCAAGCAGGGTCCCACAGCAGGGAGCTCGGGTCCCGAGTGCGCCATTATCGGCTGTGACCGGAGGACCTCGTTAGCGAGGCAGTGATTGGCCGGGCATCACCAGGGAAACGTCAGGGGTAAGCCCAGTTGACATCATCAGTCCCATCGCTCTCTACTGACATCTGCTGGTCGGCCTGGTACCTGCAGGTTTGTGAACTGAACTGCATGGTTGGTTTGACCTCTGCATAGCAAAGGCCGTTTGTCACCTGAGTCGTAGGGGTCGAGATTGCGGTCACTTTCTTCTGAATCTGTAAGGAACTTCACTTGCTGGGGCTGAAATCACAGTTCAGTGCAGATTGGGGGAAACACAAAACAGGAAAAATTAAATGGGGGGGGTGGGGAGGTCACTTTAGTAGTCACTCAGGGCTACTAAGGAAGACTCAAAAATAGGATCCAAGGGACTTTGGTGTTTGTTGCTGTGATGACCCCAACCTGTCTATGGGAAGGTATACAGTTTTATTGTGTTGTTCTCTGTGAAGTAGCGGGTCTGTCGGTCGCAGAAGTTGGTGAATCTTTGGTTTTTAACGGCTTTAATGGCCGAGCACTCAGAACAGTAAACAAAGGCAGTGACAGTTTGTGAAATAGATTGTAGCGCTTCGTATCCATTTAGAAATATATAAAATCAAACCCGACAATGAGAATAAATTGCTTTCTTCCTTTTCCGTCGGAAACTTTATTGGATTTGTATCGGTTACCCTGTAATTTAAAAAAAAGTTTTGAAATACAAATACGTGCTTTTTTTTTATTCTCACAATGAGACAAGCTTGTTGGGGCAAAATATGAATCATAGTACAGTCAATTACATGGAAGAGAGAGCAAGGATAATCAAAACTGGCAAATAAAAAGAGATTCGTTTTTTATGGCAAACGTTATTCACCCACAGTGTTTCCGCACGCCAGCCCTGGAAATGAAGTCTGAAGAGCTGTATTTTTTCCCCATTTATTTCTTTCTCTTTTTTTTATTTATTTATTTTTTTTACAACAGAAGATGGAAAAAATTAATAAATGGAAAAATTCTGAAAAGATACTTTATTGCATTTTGAGAACACCGCTTCATGTTTCTGAATATTGAAGTTTTTTTTTTTTTTTTTGATGAAGTAGCCGCGCTTATTCGCTGTGAAGTCTGCGCAGAGAAAGGCCATCGGGCTGACATGGGTAGGTAGCTTTCAGAAAGGCTATCAGCCTCAATTCCGGAACGTTTGTTCAAGCGGACACGCTTTTGGGGCGATGCGGAAGTGAATTAACTCTGAAGTTCTGAGTTGTTAAGGACCCATGAATAGGCGACTTCGGCGTTTCTGTTCAGAAGACTCTTCTATGTCCGTTTCCTTGCCAGCAGTACTTTGGTCTGTTGGTTGCTTCCAACATTTCACCTCCAAACCCGCAGGTGGATTTTGGCAGAGGGTTGAGCTCTTTCACAGCCCAAAGCTCTTTTAAAAAAAATACGTTCCAAAAAGTCAGTCTTGGCATTCGGCTTCATTCCGGGTACATCTCCGTAACGGTCAAATAAAATGGAAGAGAGAAGAAACCAGAAAGAAACCTTGTGCAAGTTTTCAGAACAACTGATCTGATTCAGTTGCGGATATACCTGTAGAGGAAGGGAGAAACACTAAAGAGACACAGGTTTTTTTGTGTCTGGTTCAGTTTATTCCCAGGGGGATATATTGCAGCTTGTTCTGCCCTGTGGTACAGGAACATAGTGTAATTCCTATGGGAATCCGGAACTTTCTGTAAAGTTATATTGTCTTATGGGGTTGTTTGTAGTGACTCCTTCTCACTGCACAAGAAACCAACAACAGACCCTGGCTTGGTAGCCTTGGAAACCTAGATGGTAAGAACCTGAGAAATCTCGAAGCACTCTCTCCTTACCATCTGGTATCTGCCCTTACTAAAGCAGGGGTCGCCATGCCAGAGTCGCGAGACATCGAGCAGACGCTTTATAGGGTCGTAGTCGAGGTTTACCAAAGTATGATGTATCTGTCATGCACCTCCTGACTATTAAATCACTTCTGTTTATTTCATAGTTTATCTTTGCATCACCGCCTTTTATTCCATTCTACCTTCACGACTGAGTTGTTACGTTTATAAAATATTATGTTGTTAGGTCATGAAATGTACATGGGTTTGTTACTCTGAACGTTACTGTATTCACTTACGGTTATGGACATATAAATAAACCAGGCATGGGAGTTAGCGGTAGCCATGCTGCGTTGCTTGAGAGCTGTTGAGGCCATATGTGCTGGATTGAGACAGCAGCAGCTAGTCAAAAGGTAAGAGAATGATTTAAATGTATTTAGGTGAGCCTTCATACTGATTTTGTGGAAAATATGAAGTGTTATGAGTCAGGCTTAATGTGAATCCCAAAAGAAAACTGGGGAAGCCACCTTCATCCACTATGCGCCAAAATTGTGGAGCCGTCTGCCAAAAGGTAATAGGGGTATTGCCTCTGTAGACATGTTTAAGCGACAGCTGAAGACATATCTATTTAATCGGGCATACATACACTAATATCCTTTTTTTACTCTTTTTACCTTTCTCCTTGATTATTTTATATTTCTGTTGTAGTTGTTTTTATTCATTGCTCTTGCTTGTTTTAGTTATTGTTTTTATTCGTAGTGTTTTTTTTGTTTCGTTTTATTCATTGCTCCTTTTAATTGTTTTGTCTTATGTCTATGACTTGATTTTATTGTGTTGGAATGATATGCCCACACTGAAGTGTCGAAGCACTTTGAGCTACATATTCTGTATGAAAAGTGCTATATAAATAAAAGTATTATTATTATTATTATTATTAACGGTGAATAGCGTTTGTGCTCCCTGTTTCCTTTTTGGTATGGTGACAGCCCACAGAGTGATAAGATTGAAGCTCCTTCTCAGCCTACTGTTGAATTTCACAGTTGTCTTTTCGTCAGTTCGGCTCACATTTCAGACCTCCAAGTTTCAGACGGATTTTCTTTTCCCATGCCAGTTCTGGAGTTCAAACCCAGTTAATGTGCTGCTCCGTTTGGATCAAGCCTGGCTCTTCTGTGTGGCCCGGCTGTCTCAACTCTGCACGGATCAACCGGGTTTGCTCCAAAGTCCCAGGGAAGGCGCTGCCAAAAAGAGATGCTCTCCCGACCTTAAAGACCCCCCGCCCCCCCCCCCCCCCCACCCCGAAACAGAAAGTGACAAAGTAGGCGCTCACAGCTGGAAAAGCAGAGCTGCCTCCTTTTCTCTGGAACCTCCTGAACAGGCTAGCTACATCACATCCGTGATACATGCAAGAATGTATGTTGCGGCACGAAATAGATTTCAGTGTCAGGTTGAGAAATTTTATTTGCCATAAAAAATGCTCATACTGTGACTAAAAAGTGAAATTTCATCTTTGTGTGACACCATTGTCATACTGAATGAGAAACATCAGCAGTAAAATGTCAAGTGAGCCTTTGACTTGTTCGTATTTCCTTCTAAAAGTGTTGTGTGCCAGACTGTTTTGAATGACTGGCCACACTTTTGATCTTTTTTTTTTCGCTGCATGGCAAAGGGTTCGATTTCGCATTGGGAAAACGTTGTTGCCATAGAGATACGAAGGCCAGCTTTATGACACAAGCTCACCTTTTGCCCAGTTTTTTTGTGCGGTTATTTCTCAATATTTCTGTTAGTTTTCACAGTTTTGATCAGAATATGACCCTCAGTCGCGCTCTGCAGAGTTTGGTCAATCCTTTTCCTGAGAGACCAGGTTTCGCCCCTCCTTAAGTTAATGATGATACTGGAAAATGTGACCTGATTTAATTATTCATTTTTCTCATTAGATCAGGTCTAATACGATCATTAATGTTAATAATAACTGTAGTAAATGTTTGACCTGTGTACTGTCTCACAAGGAAAAAAAATATGTAATTCATAATCTTTTAATGTATATTTCTGCTCCTCCGGCTACATGACGCACTTCATTTTCCTGTTTTTCTGCAGCCATTTCCTGCAGAAAGATGAGGGATAACCAAAAGGTGGCCTCCCCTGATGTGTACTCAGTATAATGAATGAATGTATTTTAATTGTATTGTTTTTTTTTTGTTTTTTTTTGGCGCGGTCCGCAGTGTGATCCAGGATAAATTCTGTGGCATCATCAACATCTGCGTGGAAGCGTTGCATGACGTGATGTCAGAGGACCCAGAGTCGGGAACGTTTAAAGAGTGAGTACGACATCAGATGCCACACCCTCACCTGATACTTGGCTCTGTGTTCTTAACGCTAACTGTTCTGTCACATTTTTTATATGCTCACCAGATACTCTGCTTTGCATTCTTAACCCTGGCTGTTCTGTCAGAGTTTCGACACAATCAACCAGATACTCTGTAGTCGTAAGGCAGATGGTCCTGTCAACATATCCTGCACACGCACTAGATACTCAGCTCTGTATTTTCAACATTGACAGTCGTCTCAGGTTCAGCAGACCCGCTTTTAAGATCTGTATTCGTAACATTCTTTATAGTTACTCATTCTTTATAGTCATTTGATATTCAACTCAGCTTTCTTCACACTGGAAGTTGTGTCAGCCTACTGTTGAAGATGAAACCAGGAAGTTTGGTAAAAAGAGGTAGGGGAGAAGTTTGGAAGAAAATTGTTAAAAGAGGATGACCAAGGGCATCACTTTGGCTGGGAACAATTGGTTATATTCAATAAAGTTCTGGAACCTTCTGTGACCAACAAAAACATCCTGCATTAAAGGAGCCAGGTCACTGACGTGGCTACAGAATCTGAGCTGCTGGTTCTGGTTAACGCTGGTGACGCGGGGCTTTCCATTTATGTTCGATGGAGCTGTTGAAAGTCCTCAAAATGGCCGCTTCCATCTGACTCATCCAGTGTGGATGCAGTTTGGACTGTAGTCTATATTACACCAATGAGCTGTGAAATTTCATAGTGACAACAGTGTTGCTACCAATCCAGTAGGAGAACCTGAGGTAACTTCGCATAAGCCATGAATGTTTGCCAATCGGTTTTATTTCTGTGTGACACATCCAATGACAAGCTTGTTGTTGACACCGCCCACTTTTTCTGGAGGATGCAGAGCTGTCAGGAGTCGTTGGAAAATTCTGGATTCTGTGCTTTGTCAGTGCAAAGAGCACATCTTGGGCAAGTCTAAGGGGACGGAAACATGGCTCGTGTAACAGGCTTTTTCTAAGCAGTCGATAGCCGCCAAACACCGGGGCTTTCTGAGGCAGAGTTCACACTCCACAGAAACAGGAAACGATGTGAAAGTGTCCTTTTAAATAAATAACCATTTCCTTTCTCTACATGCAATTGAATAATCCCCCCCCCCCCCCCCCCCCCTCCAATTTCTCGTACCCCCCAATCGAATGTAATTTATGGCGGAGCCCTTCCAGGGCTGTGAGAGGTTGTTGTGAATTGCAGAACTGGTCATGCATGTGATGGAAGTTGCAGGTAATGAAAGTGGACCCCCCCCCCCCCCCACACACACACACACACACACACACACACAGAGGCAAATCATGGCTTTTAGTGGCTTCCATCTCTGCTTCCTGCGAAACCCCAGGCAGCGCAGTGTGGAAATGTGTCTTACGGGGGCAAAAATCGATAGCGCCACATTGCACGGATCATGCGTTCGTTTCAGGAGTAAATGTGCTTGGCCGTGTGACGGTGCGTTGGGGGGGGGTGTCGCAGGGAGTAGCGCCGGCAGCAGAAGTGGTTTTTCACGCGCCCAGCCTGGTCGTATTTCACAGGTACGAGCCCCGGTTGCTGAATTAGCATCGAGAGGTAGCCTGAAGGGATCTGTCTCTCTGTCTCTGTCATATTTCAAAAAAAAAAAAAAAAAAAGGAGAAGGAAAGAAAGGTAGATTAAACACAGGGTTATAAATCACGTGGTGGAATGGATTACCTGGGGTGTGTGTGTGCATGGGTGCGTACGTGTACGTATGAGTGTGTGCCTGCGTGTCCATGCTTACATATGTGTGTGTTCGTGTGTGTGTGTGTGTGTGTGTTTACGTGCACATGTACATCTGTAATAGTCTGCATATTTGTGTCTTTGCGTATATAAATTATGTGTCTGTGCATTTGTGATAGAGAGAAATTGTGTGTGTGCGTATGTACATTTATGTTTGCTGTTCTCTGATGAACTGCCTCAGTAGGTGAGACAGATAAGTCAGGCCTTGAGTCTCAGTGTTATTGTTTATAGTCAAGGTGAGAACTGTGGGGTGTCTGACCCAGCTGAATTGCTCTAGAGGAACTGATCTTTTGTCTTAGTACATGATACATTGAGTAAACTATGAGCAGTTCATGATATGCATACATACATACATACATGTATACAATTATAGATACATATTCATATAGCGTAACTGTGCTCTGTGTCTGCACTACATTTGCATGGTGGTCAGTGGAAAACACTGTTACGCTCTGCTCCTCTTTCCAGCTGTATGCTGATGTCCAGCTTGGAGGAGCCGAAGCTGACGGACGACGAGGAGCCGCCCACGGAACAGGACAAGAGGAAGAAGCTGGTGAGTCCCAGCCAATTGGCCCAGTCACTTGCTAAGGTCATGTCAAGGTCATGCACTAAGGTCAACCAGAGTTCACATGCTCAGGCCGTCCCAAGGTCATACACTAAGGTCAACCAGAGTTCACATGCTCAGGCCGTCCCAAGGTCATACACTAAGGTCAACCAGAGTTCACATGCTCAGGCCGTCCCAAGGTCATACACTAAGGTCAACTTGAGTTCACATGGTAAAGGGCATCTCAAGGTCACATGCTAATGTGCTCCCAAGGTCATGTAAAGCAAAAGAAAGAAAAATGAATACACACCATAGTATTTTTATAAGGTGTTGGTGATCTTTCAGTTGATGACTGAAAGAAAGGATGAATAGAGGATGCTAAAGATCTATATATTCACTGTTAGCTTACCAATATTGGTAATGTCTCGGGGTGAGGTCGTCCCAAGATCAAACCAATACGTAGGAGTATGCCTACAGGGACTTCAACAGGAAGTGGATGTGCAGGCCTGGGAAATTCTCAGGTGAATCTTGGGTAATAAATTTACACACTAACCACACCTTCCTGGATGAAAACTATCCAACCACCATTGAGTGTGATTCACCCTGAAAGCCAGTGTGTTTGGATAAAAATCTAATACTGTTTGACTTTGTGCCCAGCAGACTGTTGGAAAATGGTCTGACTGGCTCAATGGCCCGTTCTCATCATTATCTACTCAATGTATGGTTTTATAACATTCAAAATTTTGTCACTTTATTTGTTTTATGTTTCTCATTGTAATGAGCAGTTCGGCTGCTTTTTTGGCTGGAGAGATTTCTCATTTTGCAAAAGGCATATCACATCATAAAAAGTCTTACCTCATTAAAACAAAAGGTTAAATGAAATAGAAAATAAAATTCCTGAATTCTTATAAAGCCACTCTAAGCATCCTTGGATTGCCTCATAAACAGAAACCGCACTAAAAACTGGGAGAGCTGGGTTAGCTAAACCTGGACTGGAGGTCGGTTTTGGCGTTTGCGAGGAACGTCCCTTTGGCCGGCCTGGTGAATAGTCCAGGGCTGCAGGTAGCGGCTCGTACCTGCTGGAATGGATTAGCTTTAGCAAACATGAGTCTGAGTTCGCGTCCACTTGCCCTGTCAGCGGTGACCTTTTCCTGGGTGAGCGCTGGCGTCTGGCCCCCTGGGGTCTGAAGGCCTCACCTGCGGCTACTCGCAGCTTCATTTGACACCTTCCACTGCCCTTTTTATTTTTTAATTATTATTTTTTTTAAGGGAGGATTTTTGCCGCTACAGAGCTAGTAGTACGGTACATAAGCGTAGCGTATGGTCTGTTTGCTCTGAAAGACATGTCACTGTTTGTCATTTTAATGCCAGCCTGCACTTGGACACAGAAATGATTACCGTTATACATTTAAATGGCACTTTAGCTGGTCTGTTTGTTCTGTTTGCTCAGAGAGACATATCACTGCTTGTCCTTTACTGCAGAAATTAAAGTTGTATTTAGACATTTAAAAGGTATATGAGCTGGGTGAGACCTATTTCAGGTGGCCTGAAAAGTTCCTCCACCGTAGCAGAAGTCTCCGACGTCGCACCGCTAGATAATTGGGTTAAATCTGCTAACTGCGCAACTGCAAGATATTCAGCGACTCGCCCCGAGCTATTCTGCGAGGTGCACAGGCTGTAGCTCTCTTTATCCTCTTATAGCACCTGAAATGGAGGGAGGGGGTAATACAAAAAAAGAGATCTCACAATATGTAGGGCGCAGCCATACAAATTCAATCCGATGTTTCCTGAACTTTCTCAAAAAGAACCCCCGCGGAGAGCTCAGCAGGCCTTCCCGACCGCATGCATTTATACCCACAGGCTTCATCCTCACGCAGGACGGCGGCGTGGTAAAACAGGAGGCATGCTGGGACAGCCTTAATCAGTGCTGAGGGTGATGTCTGACAGGCCCTTGTGTTCAAAACAGCCTGAAACTATGCGGGAAACAGCAGCCTCATATTCTTTTCATTTCTGCCGTAAGCATGGAGACGGATTAGGAAAAGAGCTATATGTCCATCATATTCCATATGAATATTCAGTGATGAAGTATGCTGACTCACTAATCTGAAGCTTTGACTAATATTTATTAAAGCCCCCCCCAACAAAATGAATGATGTCAGCACCCCTCCCCCCCCCCGAACCCTCCCATGGACTCAGGTGGAAGCAGCCACACTAGTGAAAAGGTAATGCTGTTTCTCCAAACTGCAGGTGCGACTCTAATCACATATTCATTACCAGTTAACACATAGTTAGGAGTTAACACATATTCTGTTCGCAAACCTGCAGGAGTTGGTTATTTCTGATACGTACAACGACAACAAAATGACATCATGCTGTAAAGTATGTCCTGTCTAGTAACGGCAGGAAGTATACAGAATGTAAGACAGCCCTAATTTTCCACAGGAAGAGGAAGTGACATGTCAGTGAGTATGGACTGGGCTTCAGGAAGTACTTGGGCAGTGCAGAACACACTGGTGGAAATGTGTAAATACTGTAGATACTTAAGGAAGTTCCTGGACAGTTACCTCAGTGTAGCACATTTCTGCATTCACAGCAGACTGAGAGTTCTTTGATCTCTTCCAGGATGGTGTGATAGTTTGCCCCCCAGAATATTTTGTCTACGTTATGTATTCCATGTGTTACTCCGCACAGCACTCCACATATTAATTAAACACAACTTCTGCCGACACCTGGGCTCCCCTGTGACAGCGCGCCATTTTCTAACAGCCAGACAACAAAAGATTTCTTTTCCTGTGAATAATTCATAACCATTGAGTATAAGTGTATTTTCTTAAATCGGACCATTCCTCTTGTCATCGATAATTTAGGAGGGGATTTGAAATTAATAACGGCCATGGAGGTTTCCTTCCTTTTTGGAGTTTTTTATCTTTGATTTTGTTCCCCCCTCCCCCTGCTATGTCTGTAGTTAATAAAAAGGCAGTCTTTAAGCTCGCACCCCTGTGGTTTGGTCCTAATTTGAACTTCCTTATAAAGCTTTGATATTCAGCGTCATCACGAGTGGGTCCCAGCTCGTGTCTCCATAGCAATAAGTGAGTAGACAGATGAGGTAACAGCGGGGATAGCGGAGGTCAAAACGCATTTGATACACAAGTGATGTCCTTGGCATATAGCTGATGCTCATAATCCAGCTGTCAGTTACTACGTCTGATTACTCATGATCTTTTGGTCTGATGAGATTTCAGTTAGAAGCAGATATTCAGAGCTGGAAGACTAGGCCCAGCTAGCCAAGCCCACTCTCAGAAATCAAAGGGCTAATCAGGTACCTCGGAGATGACTGAACATCTTGAGTCAGGAATTTATGCCAGCAGACTTGGTATAATTTTGTTGGCTGGGGCGGTTTGTCATTTAACTCACCCACAGAGACTCATAGTAATGAGGCCGCTGTTAGCACGTATCATCACTTTTAAGATCTAAGATGTGCCAGAAATGTGCTAACGTGCTAACAGACGCCCTCACATTAATAATCGCTCCAGTGCTTTAAATAGGGCAGTCGAGTCAAGAAAGGATGAAAAATTATCTCTCCTCCCTCCTCCTAAATCATCCTTTGACATATGATCTTCCCAGTCATGATCCAAATTTTTGTAACTGTTGCATTCAACTACTTATTCTGTCTGTTGCGTTTTATGCTGTTTCTTCTTCCTCATGTTTCTCATGTCAAGAGGGGTTTTTTTCCCTTGGATCTGTTCTCCAGTTTCACTCTGAAATACAGCGATGTCAGATCTCAGCAGGACTACCTGCCCGTAAATAATGAAATGTCCAGAGTATCCGAGTGATGAGAACGAAAACGTAAATGCCATTAAATCAGTTGCGTGTTTCCAGTGATGTGGCCAGTCTCCTTAGGGGTTCAAACCCACAGGTTTGCCTTTGCATTCTTGGGACGAAATGGCAGACATGAAACAAGAGGGGAAAACACAAACCACCAACAGGTTAATTGACCCATGCACACAAACACACACGTTGTATCCACACTGGTCCAAGCACGTTTTCATTCCCACACATGTCATTACCACAATGGTCTGGTCCTGAGTGCACACTCACAAAAAATATGTTGGCTCAGAATATATACAGATACACTTTCGTTTTCAGTTCTTGTGGATGCTTTTGTTCAGAACGATTTGCAAATATGACTGGCAACTATAAGCACCAGAGCAGAATAAACAGATAAATGCTGAACAGAAATTTAGAGCAAATCGTTTTGTACCGAGCAACTGCACAGGTGAATGACGTAAGACATTGAAGTGAATCTGTACGTACAAAATATGTCTACACACATACGTACATGTACAAGTAAACTTGAAAACAAGCTAGTACAGACGTACACACACACACACCCTCTACCACAGAGGTCATGGCCTGACAGTTGCTCCTTTGGGTAAAACATTTAATTAAAAACTTAAGAGCAGGCGTTTGTAGCGATTATTCACCAGTCCCTTAGCTTTGAAAGCACGTAGATAAAAAGGAGCAGAAAAAGGATGGATAGACCAGAGAGTAAAGTGCATTGGGCGTGGGCGGTGTGGGGGGGGGGGGGGGGGGGGGGCTGAGGTAGAATTTGTGAGATGAATGGGGTACAGACTCCATCCAGACAGGTGATTGAAGAGAGGTCCCTTCCAGCAGAGTCTTGACGCGTATTTATGGCTCTGCTCTTAGTCTTATATCCGTTACACTGTCTATTTGTTCATTCTTGGGGTTTTTTTTTGTTTTGTTTTTCTTTTTTGTAAATTTTCCTCTGGTTCAGCACCTTACCATAAATCAGTGTTGAAGAGGAGTGTCAGTATCAGGTTGCCCATTTTGACCATGGAATCTGAAATGTTCAAATAACTGACCGATGGATTGAAATACTGAGGCTAAACGACTCAGCAGATAAACTGCCGATTGAGATAAATGCTCAGAACCCAGAACCTATTTCGTAGATTGATATACAGTGACCAATTCTTCTCTCTCCTATTGTATTCTCTTCACGCAGAAAAGAAATGCTCATGGTCCTCCCTCCATAGAGCATCTTAAATTTTGTTACGTTGTTTTCAACGGGTCCTTATGTTTCTTCTTCTTCTGTTCAGCCTCATGCTTCGGCCTTAATGCAGTTGGATCTAAGTGCATATTTCATCAGTAAGCCGAGTTAATTGAATAGTTTTGAAGGACATTTTGATCAAATTCTAATGACCGTCAAAGGGTAGAGAGAAAGAGAGAGCGTAGAGAGAAGTATATATAAAGCAATTGAATTGATATAACAATTGCATGTGTGCAGCTAGCAGATACTCCTATCCAGGGATACACAGCTTTTACAAATCGTCCATTTATACTGCTGGATATTTGAGGAGGCTAGCAGGTTAAGCTACTTCCCCAGGGGTTCAGTAACACAGCCTTATCCAGAATTCAAACCTGAAACGCTCATAGATTTTTACATGTGTCTGCATTATTTAATACTGGGATCTAATCAAATTAACTCCATCTCTTTATGGACACATGCAATTAACTCAGAAAAGGACATATGCTTGTCTGTTTTTGGAGTACAAGTACAAATGAGGAAATACTCAAAGAAAGTTATGTTTTAATGTAAAGTCTCTTTTGAGCGATATGCGTATGTCATTGACGAGACTAAGTGAGCCTGATTGTGCCTAAAAAGGACAAGCCTGGATGGCAGGATGGATGACCAGAGAGAGAAAATAATTGCTGTGACTTGTGAACTTGGCTGTTAAGTGCTCGAGCTGTCAGATGAGTCATGAAACGAGACAGGTCAAGAGACTTCAGAGTTGGTCCTGTCGATGAAACTGAGCGAAAGGGTTTAGATGAGAGTGTGGAGCGCTTTCTTTTATCAAGACCTGACTTCATGACCTCCAACTGACCACAGGCGACAAAATATACACACACACCAACACGCACTCAAGCATTCACGCACATGCACACACACATGCTTCATAACCACAAGTGTGTGGGGGCGGAGCCTTTCTCTTAAATTGTGTACATGTCACATTGTACATGTCTGACTCTGTAAGCTGACAAATACATCATAATATTGAGCTATGGAAATCTCCCTGTATAAAGGTAAACAGTAAACAGATGACTGAAGCTATAATCCCTTTACGTTAGAGGCGACAGAGCGTAAACAGAAACTTTATGCTTCGAGGAAGATGAAGAACCTGCTTCCGTTTGAGGCTGGCCGGAGATTTAGTCCCGACACCCCTGCATCGTTCTGGCCAATCAGAAAAGAGGAAGAGTTTTCTGCACAGACATTGGTGGGTTTTGAGAGCGCAAAGTAAGGGTTTTTACGCCCTCATCCAGAGCTGACAAGGCCCATGTGGGGGGGGGAGTAAGAGCAGAGCCGAGGGGGATTAAAGGAAACGTCCCCCACAGGGAAGAACAAAGCGCAGAGCTTTTTCTCTGTCTATCTCTCTCTACAGTTACTTTTTATCATAGTGCTCCAGAGTGATTTGTCTGTTCCTCCTGAAAGTCCATTAGCAAGCTGTGGGGGGGGGGAACCATCATAGTGGTTTTCCTCTGTAAGAGTAAGGATGGGCTTTGGAGCCGGAGGGGGGGGGGGGGGTGGTTTGGGAGAGGGGTGCGTAGGCCTCACAGGCTGTACAGGGCATTCTGTTCTTCTGGGTCCATCAACCCTAGAAGCTGTCTTTTGATTGGCTATCTTTCTCTTTCCTCTGAGCGACTCCTTTTCTCCGCTCTCAGGTCGGACAGTTTATTTGGTTTTTTTTTTTCAATCCATATATACGGGTTTTTAATCCCCCCAACTTCTGTTCTCATCCTCTTTCCCCTCTGGGAGGGTGGTGTGCTCCTTCAGAAGGCTTTTAGCATCAAACCGCCAGCAACTTTAAAAAAGAGAATAATTGGATCTTTATCCATATAATTTTACATCAGATTGCTTCATGTTGTTGGCTTTGGGGTTTGCTCTAAGCAGCGGCGCAGGAGAGATTTTTGAAGTGGGGGGGGGGGGACCAAACTGTGAGAAAAGGGTCTGAACTTTTAAACTTATTCTCTATATATATATATATATATATAATCGGGGTCCCTATGAAACTGGGGGGAACATATTCCCCTGTCCCACACCGCCCCCCCCCCCCCCGCCTTCTGCGCCCCTGGCTCTATGGTCATCCCCCTCCCCCACCCCAAGCAACAAGCCACATTTCCTATCTACTACGGAAAAAAAACACATCCCATTACTGGATAAGATTTCGCCAAGCAACCTGCCGTCAAGGTCATGTGACCAGGAAGTTCAGCCGATTTGTAAAGCAACCAAAACCTTCCAGGTTTAAATGCAGAGGTTGGGTCACATTGAAAGCTGTGAGTGGCTGTTTTTGTACCATTATGGGTCTCTAATGTTTTTGCCTTTTCCATGGTAGGGTGCTACCATGGAAGCTGTTCAGCTGTTCAGTCCAGCCTGGTTCTTATGCTCAGGGAACGTTCTAGAGTATTGGTGAGCAATAAGGAAACTGAGTTCCCCTGGAGTCATTCCTGAACCCTGGAGCAAATTCACCTTAATAGACTGGGAGTGGGATCCGTGTTCCCAGAGGGCCTAATCCATTTCTGGATTTCATGCTGACTTCTGCTCTTGATTATGTAAGCTATGTGCGTGAGCTGACAGCTGCTTATAGACTTTTAGGCCGTCAGTGGCAGTTTAAGACTGTGATTGTGTCTCTGTATCAGACGCTGTACGGTGTCTCTGATCTACACTGAACCAGCTTTGGTCTGTCCGGTCAATTGGCTCGCAGAGTCCTTAGCATTCTGGGCCAGGTGCGGGTGATTGATCAGCACCGCAATTAGGCGGAATAAAAACCCACTCCTGTCCTCCTCTGATAAGATTGGATAAGTCTGTCCTGTAGTTTTTTTTCTGCATGCCTGTCCTCAGAAGCACCTCACCTTGTTACAGTTTGCTATTCACTCCCTCAGTAAATATACAGCTGTAAAAATGGATAGCGTGTAATGGATAGCATGTGGAAAAAAGTACAAGCTTAGCAAGTCGTTCTGTGTCTGAAATGTAGGTACTTCTCAGTACACTGGGTTTGTCGCGAACAACATTTGTTTGATTTGATTGGTGGCCACCCTCCGCATGCTTTGTGGGCTGTAATGTGATTGGTCACTACATGGATCAGTGGCACAGGCCAGTGGATGGCTGGTTTATACTACGTTGAGCGACTGTCCCTTGACTGAAATCGCAGAATGTTCACGAACATTCTAATGTCACCTGACATTGACGATTGTCGTTGTCATTCACAAAAAGTATAATCACACTTCAGTGACATTCCAGCGACATCAATAATGGAGGAAGGCTAATATGCAAGACGTTCACATTACTAGCAAGCTAACAGACTTTCTGTTTTTTGCCGTCATCTTTATCGTCTGCCCGGTCATAGAAATAAATACACGGGTATCCAACCACAGTACTTTTAACACGACTCTTCCATTGGTAATTGTACTGGGGATAAGCAATTAAAGGCTTGTAAGCGAAGTATGGAGTTGAAGACTCAGTGCAAGACAAACGTTACCATAACAACAGAGCCGGTGACCAGGTCAGTGTTCAATGTATTTTAACTCATGCAACAAGGTCAGCGGTGGTCCCAGCGACCACTGAACGACTGTTGCCCGAAGTATAAACTGAATGTCCTTGCGACTGGTAATGTCGCTGGTAGCAGCGACAAGTCTCCCGATAGATTATAAACCAGCTTTAACTCTGAGTTATAGTTATGTACCCAGCTGCTTCTGGAAACATCCGGCTAACTGAATGGATACTGGAAAAGTCGGGTTAAGGGCCGTCTATGAGAGGCAATACAAAGAAACTTCAAAAATATGAGCAATGAATAAACTAAAAATGCTTTTGGTCGGCGGCTGCTAAACTTTGCAGCTTAGCAATGTAATCAAATAAAATCCATTTTTAAGGTGGTAAGACAGGACTGTGTCGGGAGGAGGTTTTTGAAAGTCTCAGGGGGTGTGTTTTAAATGGCACTACCTGGAGTCATTTATCCACACAGATCCTTGGAGGGTGTGTTTGGCAACACACTTCGCCACTCTGACTTTAATTTATGCCCTCAGTCCGGTAGCAGTTTGTATTATTAATGCTGTGGGCTCGGTCTCACCTTTTGGGGAAGACATTTTTTCCCAACCTCAGGGGGTTGGGTAATTACAGAATGAAGGTCGTTCGGTTTGGGAGGGGGGTGGGCCATAAATTGTGCTACGCACAGGAAGGGAAGCAGGTGACCTCAGTGACCCCACCTCAGTGTTCACCAGTGTTCATGATTCTGCGCCAAATTGCCCAAAAAAAAAAAACACATTTTTGAAAAAGTTACCTATGGGGTGTCATTGGTGATTATGTTCAGCATTCATGAGCGCAAACCGGACCCTCAGTGTTTGAAACATTAAATACAGTCACCCCCCAAGACCTTCGTCATGCCCCCCTAAGGGGTTATAACACCTTTTTCACTTGAAAAAGGTGTTTGTTGGATCTTTGAATGTTTTGCTAGCTTCATTTTCGTTCATTTTAAACATGGTTTCTGGGTCATTAAAAAGAAGTCCCCTGTAGCAGTTCAAATGCTTTCCATCAAAGCCAGTTCAAAATTATGCGCATTTCCTCGGTTTCAAAAAAAAAAACATTCATGACTTTTAAAAAAGTTGGACACATTCAGAAGTAATCTTCAAACAGTCTTTTAATTCGTCATGTCTCACAATCAGAGCCCAGAATTTTCACAGCCCAACACTTGAGTTTCCCCACACGCCACCATTAATCTCTGCTACTCTTCATGGCGAAGGTGTGTGTTTTCCTCAGCTAGTCTGTCAATCACTCAAACAGCCAATCAGGTGTGTCTAAGAGAGCACCTTTTATCCCAACACTCTATGTTGTCTGTTGTTGCACATGGGACTTTTACTCCACTCCAGGACCCCTTACTCCTCTGAGCACTCTCATCCCTGACTTTTTCGATCCCTGAACTTTTTGATCCCCGACTTTTGTGACTTCACTTTGAGTTGTAAGTCGCTCTGGATAAGAGCATCTGATAAAAGCCTGTAATGTAATGTTTTTCAGACAATTAAGAGTCTATTACATGCTGTAAAAGGCTTCTGTAGCTACAGCCAACACCAGAATCCATAGAGGTTTCACTGAGTCTGTAAACCAGAAACTGGCTGTAAGACTTCAATACCCATAACGCATTACATACGTTGTTGAAGGCAGCCACTCCTCTACATGCTGGGGGTGGATGTGGCAGTTATCAGCAGCCACATATATAAATCCATGAAAAACGCATGTGCTGTGAAAGGTGAAACACAGTATATCGTGTTTTACTGGAGGAGGTCACCTCTATGTGCTCACTCGTAATGGCCACTGCTAGACGAGGACTTTTGAATTTATAGGACTTTATTGCTGCTTTAATCACCCCTTTTCCTGACAGCGTGCAGTCTGTGTGTGATCCCAGCGGCCAAATTAGGGTTAAAGTCAGCCTCGAGGCTCGGAGGTGATGCATGATTAATTCCTGTCCATCTTTTTTTCATGTTGCAGCGTCTACAGTTCGAGCCAACGGCTTTGGCATAGCGCGCTTCCATCACATGACACAAAGCCGCACTCTCTGACTCTGAAATGACCCCGTTCAGCATTGCTGTCTCCAGCATTTGTCCAGTGTGTTCCGTCATCGAGAAGCGGCCTGTCTAAGTCTAGATTTGTTGACATTGAACACGTTTGAAGCAGACGTGCTAGCAATGGAGCGTAACTGTAGTTTATTATGATCTGATTGTAGTGATGGTAAAGGGGGGGGGTTCTCATCCCTAAATGAATTATGGGAAACATTGACAACCATTATGTGTCTGACAGCCTGTGAACGCCATGTGTTTGTACGCCATGTGAAGTTGTCACATCTCTTTTCTTTCTTTCTGTCCTTCTCTATCACACTCGCTTTCTGTCTCCTCTATTTTCTCTTGACAACCCTCTTCCGCCCATTTTCAAAACGAGAGAAAGACCAAGGAAGAAGAGAAAAGAGAAACGGGATAAGCAACAGAGGTAGAGAGGTAGAGACACAGGTGGGGGTACACAAAAAGTAAGAGACATTGTAGGAAAGCCATCATGAGGACAGAAGAAGAAGGGAGGAACAACAAAGAGAGAAAAAGGTAAAAGAGGTTTGGAGGTAAGTGTATGTGTATGCTCTCTAGAGGCGGTCTCTCTGTTCTCTGGGGGGGGGGGGGGGTCTGGTTCCCCCGTCAAAACGCCTGAAGCTTAGCGTCGGTGCGGGCTGATCTGAGCCGTGGTAATGTCTCAGTGTGCGGTCCCTGTCATGCCGGATTCGCCAAAAAAACCCTAAAAAAAAACGGAAACAGCGGCTTTCATTAGCCGCTGGAATGCAAAGTATCGCTTGAAGAGCAATAGAAGAGACTTCTTCTGTAAACATATTCTTCAATCATACATAAGGCTGCTTATTCATAACTCATTCTAGGCTTGTTTCTTATTAAAATGTGCTTTTTTTCCTCCTTTTATCTTCTCTGGCAGATATTAGCCCTTTGTGTTATAGGGGCTCGGATGTTTTTGGTGGCATTAGTTGTGTTTTCATTTGAAAGGACGACAGCGGGATGTGTGTGTTTGTCTTAAGATGGTAGTTTTTGGTCCTGTATTTTTTTGTTTGATGTGGTATTTGTGATTGATTTATGCCTCGGGTGTCACTCTGCTGGAGGCTGGCTGCTGAACACCAAGGTATTAACATGAAAGTTATGCTGAAAAATTAACAATAAAAAGAGTAAACATGCGCATATCCGCTTATTGGAGGGTGTAAGACACAAAAATGGGTCAATAGGTATTTCTCATAGGAAAGTACTAATTGAGTAAACTTGAGTAAACAAGTTTAAGATGAGTTTTAACACCATGACTTAAGACTTAAAATATAAATGAAATTGTCTGTATTTTTTTTAAAAAAATGTTGCCTTGCGCTCTATCGTTTTTACGGCAGATTTCCGTGCAAACTTACGTTTTTTTGATAAACCTGCTTTCTGAAACACCCCCGTGGTGGATCTCATTCTTTGCTCTGATGTGTCACGGGATTCCAGCGTTCGCAGAGCGCATTTCACTCGTGGTCTTACCTCAGATGAGCGAGCGGAGGGTATTTTCTTCTCATTCCGTCAACGTGTATGCAGCGTCTTCCCCTGTCTTCATTATACAACGTCTTCATTATACAAACCCACAACTTTATTTCTGACAGAACAGTTGACATAACATTTCCAGGAATTTAGTGGGAAGGAGGGAGAGAAAAAGAGATTAACAAACATTTATATTGCAGTTTAACCTTTCCAAATACTGGACCTCATATGACCGCATACTAGTAACACAGGGAATCAGATAAAAAAAACTAGACAGCAAAGCAAACAAAAATAGCACAAAACAAAAAAAACAAAGCAAGTGGTATCCTAGCTCCAGTTAAAAAGTAAATCATTTGTAATTTCAGGTCACGTTGATAGTCCCAAACGTGCTAACCACAGAGAGATAGGAGAGAGGGGGTGATGAAAGAGAGTAACAGAAGAAAGAGGGAAGGAGGGTCCCAGTCATTTATTAACAGCAGAGATTTCGATTGAGAAGCCATCATTGTTTTTACTCCCTCGGAGATGAGATCTTCCCGGAGCTTCTCGATCTCACATTCGCCCCTTGCTGTCACCAAGCCTGGCAACCATCGCCAAGCGACTGCCATTAATTGCGTGCCATTACGAAGTCTTTTTTCAGCTTCTGTTGTGAACTCTGTTTATTTTCAGAGAGAGAAATATTGTTTGTCTCTGAGAATTGGTTTTTTTTTTTTGTTATTTTTGTTTAGCTCAAACATAAACCTTTTTCCCCCTGCACGTTGTTATGGACATTGTTTATCCTCTTGAAGTGTTTTTTTTTTTCCCTCACCAGCAGACCTGTGAAGTCCATTTAATGAGATATTTTTGCCTTTATTTATTTGTTGATTTATTGTTTCCCATTTGTTTTTCCTGGAGTATTTTTTCCACAGAATCTGGAATAGTATTTGCTATTTCACATATATTTGCTTGCCCAAAACAAATCCAATAACAATCATGTCAAAAAAAAAGTTATTTTTCATAGCCTTTTAGGAAATTGAAAACTTTGTGTTTGTTTTTGTGTGTGTGTGTGTGTGTGTGTGTGTGTGTGTGTGTGTATGTATGTGGGTGGGTGCGTGCACACGTTTGCACGCACATCTGAACGTGTTCATTCTATACTTGTGTGTCTGTGTGTGGTGACATCATGCATGTGACATGTATCCAGAGACACTCTGATAGGTCAGCATTGCCGCCAGTCACATTTACCCCGCCCACACCACCGACAAACAACCAATGCCCTTGCCCTGCGCTCCACTGCCTCCATGCAGCACACACCCTCTTTACACACTCTCCCCTGCACCAAAATCATGTTACCCCCGAGGATGAGTCGTGTTTCTGCCTGATAAAAAAAGATCAATTAAACCCCCCACCCCCACGCTCTTAGCGTTATCTTTCAAAAACCTGCTGTGGGAGAGAAATCACCTTCCTTAAGACAGACAAGATATTACAGCAGGATATTAAAAAGGTGTTTGAAAAAACAGAAACAGACAGGTGTCACTCAGGTGAGGGCTGACAGGCAGATCCAAAGACTACCTCAGGGACTCGAGGACCCCCCCCAGCCCTCGCAGCGTTCTCAGATGTCTAGACTGCTATATGTCTTTCCGCTTTCTGTCTGCCAAAAATGAAGTGTCCTTTGTTATTGTGTGAAACTTTTCATCATTTTTGACATGCGTCTGGTTATGTTCCAATATGAGAACAAGAGTAATTTTGTTTTAGAAAATTGCAGCAACAGATGTACACATGATCCAGAAATAAATAAATAAATAAATAGCTGCAATTCATGACTGGAGTGCACTTAGTCTGGGCATATCCTTTATATTACAACATGTGGTACCTGACTAGAGGTAGCAGGAAGTACCATTTAATTTTTTCCATTTAAAAAAAAAAAAAAAAACTTCCTGTAACTTACTGGAGAAAGCAGGAGGTACGTTCTTGCAGTAGGGCAAGCTTCATCCTTTCACACGTAATTAGTTTTTTAATGAGCCCTTTGCGGTTCACATGGAAACCGACGAACTCCGGTGGTTCCCTGAATGGGATAGGGGAATAAACGAGGACGACGGGAAGCACTCCTCAGCGGGCAGATTTTGCCCGTCCGCGCACTTGAGCGCCCCTCTGATTCTTATTCATTCTGATAGGGTAGATACAACCAATGAGTGGGGTACGCTGTTGGGAACTTTGCAGGGGGGTTAAAACGCAAATCAATAGCCAATTGTCTCCCGTCATGTCTATAGGATTGCGTTACTGCAGCGATGAAAATGGTCCTCTTCATCGCGAATGGTGGAGGAAAAACGAGAAGCAGCAGTAATTTCTCCACCTTTGAAAATGATGGTATGGCAGTCCTACACAGTTAGTTTCTCAGACTGATGAAGACCTTATTTCAATCAATTGATCAACCAATCAATAAGCTTAATTGTCTATCAAGTCATAACAGAAAATTGCCTTTGATATGGCTCAGTAAATATTTACATGCAATTTACGACAAAGTAAATGTTCAAATATGGCAATGTAAAAATGACATTTAGATTAATTTGTGTGAAACAGTATCACTGATAGCAGTATAAAACACATAATTGAAATGTGAATGAAAAAAAAAATGACACACGCAGGAGATGAAAAGAACTCCCAGATGCTTGTGCACACACTAACCCCACCAGAAATATGTACATTTAAAAAAAAAAAAATCAATAATAAGTAAATCTGAGAAGTGGCAACTTTAATGTCATGCTGACGTATGTCCAGAGCCCTACAAAAGAAAATTAGGAGAACATATGGATGATTTTCAGTGTCATTTCCCAATCTGAAATCTTTCATTTTATTTCACTGCGAGATGCTTTATTGTTCACCAATAAATTACAAAATTGATTTGTCGGTGTAGGGGGCGAGTAGCGGTTTTTCATTTTTTCCTGACCCCGCTGCTCTATGTAAAGCTGTAGGGCCATTTTTAATTTGAGGGTTTTTGTTAGCACGTTAGCACGTTTAGATCAGTAGGTGTGTTAAGTCTGCCCAACTCTACAGCAAACCACTGTGCCCCTAACTGAAGCTTCTGTCACTAACACTTGCACAATAAATAAATACATAAATAAAACGAATGACTCAAATATGAACAAAAATTTGTATTTATTAATTGATTTTGCAATAAGCAGGATTAATATTTAAATTGGAGTTTATTTTACCCTCCTCGTGTTGTTTATCTGCTTTGCCTCGTGCACCAAATTAATAGCACTTTTTCGCCCTCCCATAGAAGGAGGCATCCTCAGAGGCGATTGGCTGTCGCAGGTCACTTCATGCAGTTAGCTGAGTACACTCAGAGTAATTAGGCGATGGTGTTACGCACATGTCAGGGGGAGGCAGACAAAGCAGGAAGGAGAAGAGAGGATAGCAGTGAGCGCGGATGGAAAGAGCGAGAGATAACAGGAAGAGAAGAGGGAGTCGGACAGAGTGAAGGGAGATGGGAAGAGAGGTTGCCAGAGGCCAGCCCACAGGTGGAATCGGCGGGACTGAATCTTTTATCGAGGAAGATTCACGAGCAGCTCAGGTGACAGCGAGGCAGGTTAAGTAATTACTGAATTGTAAATACGCTTGTCGTTCCTGCCCTCGCTACACTCCAGCTGACAGACAGTATTTCACACGCTGTAGTTTTTTTAACCTGAGAGGCTCTGCTATTCTAGATGGTGAGACGACAGAGCTTTTAACTGCGTTCCCCTCCTGGCAATATCCTGATTTTCAAGGAGGAAGATGCAAGGGAAGCATTATGTCCCCAATTCATCAAATCCTTTAGCACGTTAACATTTTTACACATGTGACATGATTTGTGATTGGACCAAGTGAACTCCTCGACCAATCACATGCCCTCTTAGTCTTTTGCACCAGTCATATGCTCGCTTAGTCTTTTTGCACCAATCGCATGCTCTGTATTTGCACCAAGAAAGCAGTTTTGCATGTAATAAATGCTTGGTTAAAACGAGTAGTAAGCCAGGCCCTGTATGCACCAAAGCATTAGTAATTAAATTAGGGTACTGTTTGAGGGTATCCAATGGTTTATGTTAGTAGTTACAAGTTAATCTTTGCGTTCCACCTGCCAAAATAGTTTGCCCAACCCTATCTGAAGCATGCAGCAAGTCTGAATTTTCCTTTGTCTTGAAATTCTTACTACTCTTGTAAGCATAGTTTTAAAATATCATTTGATGTTCCTTTCTGTTGAAGCATGTGATACATTTTATGGTTTGAAAATGAGTCATAGTTAAATTGCTTACATTGTGTGTCCAGTGAATACATGACGCAACAAGGGCTGCAGGACTGAAATCGGCATGAAAAAAAACCTTTGTCTTAGTTTAATGATTTTTCTCTGAACTGTCCATATGAAGGTGACCTTTCACTTAACGATAAATAGAATGATCTATCTGCAAATCCACCATCTGTCAAAGTACAGGTACAATTCAATAACTGCTTACGAAAGGTTGAACAAAACCTAATTCCGTCTTGCACTTGAAAAGGGCTTATAGACTGTTTTTGAAAGAGTATCAATGAGAAGCATGAGTTGATATCGATCACCTGGTGGGAAACAACACACTTGGTTGACGTGTTTAAGTAACTCTGACAGGTAACCTGGGGAGGAATCTTTTCACACTCCGTTATAGATATGCTGCACTCAGGCACTGACAGGTAGGCTGAAAGAAGTTCAGAAACGTAGACACTGCCTCAGGTTACGAACTGGGAAAAAAATCTGTCATATGTTATCTGACAGCCGAGATTAAAGAACAGCAACCCTCAAACTGGCATGCAGAAAGCTAACGGCCTCAAGCAACTGAAACGCATTGGAGCCGATGCAAAAAGGCTACCTTGGGTTAGCCGGTCATCAATTAGCATGTGTGTAGGCTAATGCTCCGTGATTATTTTAGACTGTATGGTGATGTATGATAATTTCTCCAACGGACGCATGCACATTTGCGTAATTGTGTTTGCCCACACCCTTCTCCCCCCAAATCCCCTCCTTTGTGAGATCAACACATGCCCTGACTACCTTTCTTTCCCCAAGGAATTTAAATTGGGCTTTGAATTCATATTTAAGCTGTGCATTATAATGACTTCTTGACATGTGTCACATTATAGCTGGATATTAATACAAATCTATATAAATTTACATAAAACCATGGCCTGGCTTCCAACTACATGATTCTGTAGGAAGGAGAAGGAGCTCACCCTGAGTGAATTGTTCATTCATTGTTCAAAGTTGTAAACGTAGCTTCGCCTGACCTTTTTTGTACTTCTTTTAAGCTGTTAGTTTTTCTGCCCCTTATTCTACAAAATGAGTCGGACTTCTGTAATCCACAGCATGGCAGCTTTCGCCATGAGGCATCGAAATGCATTTTCACACGCGCTTCCTCTAATTTCGGCGCAGACATCACACTCGCATGAATTTGAATCACCCGCAAGTTAAAAGCATTCTAACAAGACTCCTCGCTGAAAATGATTGGGGTCATTATGAATTGTAATTTTCGGCGCTTCCTGAAATCGGAAATGTGAATGGGAGTGGGCACCTACACAGTGGGTGAGCCGTGACCTCATCGTAAATGGGCCCAGAACAGCTGGCACAAATTGCGCAGTGCTGGGCAGCGCTCTCACTCATGCCGGAATGTTCTCCCAGACAACATGCATCTTTTCATGCGTCATTAATTTCCTGCACTTTCTCCACTCTGTAGTCCATTGCCATGTTCTGTTAGCACCCTGCCTGCTAAAGGAGCTGCCATTTTCAGGGCAGGAAGAAGAAATAGAGAATTTTAATGGCATTTAAAAAAAAACACTAGACCTTACCTGAGCAAGCTCACTGTGTGTGTGTGTGTGTGTGTGCCTGTCTGTCTGTGTGTGTGTGTGTCATTTGTGTCCGTGTCAGTTTCGATGTGCAATCTCCGTGCATGTGTGTGAGAGAGAGAAAGTGGCTTCAAAATGTGTGTGTGTGTGTTCTGATGTGCATGTTTCTAATGTGAATGCTTTTACTGAAAGAAATTCTCCTGTCATTATGTTTGTTTTGTCAGTCTTTTCTGGTTGTCACTGGCACTTTGCCTGTATCAGGTGAATTAAATACCTCCATACAAAAGGGGATTACTTTAAACCCTTGGAGGAAATCTCTCATGTTTGACTGATGTTTCCCCACTCACCAGCAGCACAAAAAATCCACGCTTTGTTCATAAAAGCCACAGTGAATATCTTAAGTGCAGTTGTCTGACTCAGCCATACCTGATGTCTGTGTTTCCCTGATATAGAACATCCTCAAAAAAAAAGCTCCCCATCGTTACTTTCGACTGCTTCTCATCAGAACAGATCAAAGTTCAGCGATTCCTCTGTTTGGTGAACAAAAGAGAGGTGAAATGAAATTCCCCTCCCCCCCACCCCCCCACTCTCTCTTCAAATGGAGCGAGATTGGCAGATGAGCAGAGTGTGGAGGTAGCGGGGACAGTCTGCGTCTGTACCTCAGCGCCGTGTCGCCTCGGGTTTGGCAGAGAGCGGAGTCATGACTGAGAGACAGTAACGTTTTTAACCCGGCGAGAAGGGAACCAAGCTGAGCCTTGCCTCGCCAGGGGGACACTGTCAATATTCAAACACCTGAAACGTTCTTCTTTGTATTTCAAAAAATGAATAAAGCTAGATAAAGATAAAGCAAGAAATCCAAGGGGTTTTGTTCAACAATAAATATCCTTGTGAAATTCTCGATCACAACCAGTTGGTGCCAGTGGTCCCCATCTCAGCGTTAGAGGCAGTTTGGTAGATTTGACATGATGAGTTATTTGTTTAGTTCAGTGATGTCAATTTGCAACTGTGTGTGTAGAACAACCCTGCGGTTTTGCGTTTATAACTATTTGGTGGTTCAAAGTGCACTGTGAATCTTTTGTTCTTAAGAACTTTACACTGTGGGTGTTTAGTTCCTAGTCTCAAAAATGAGCTTTGTTTCTCTCTGTGTGTAAGTTGAAGTATTATGTGATCAAAGGAGGTACATAACCTAATTTAGAGTAATGTCTCTGGGAGTTTCTGTGTTGTGTGTTATTTTCGATTGTTGTGTTTCATTGTAGAGCTTTCACTTTTTAACTCCCTGTAAGTGGGACCTGAATGTGCTTTCACGACCAGCAGCACATTAAACGATTGTACAGAAATGCGATTGGGGATCTCAATCGGTCTCCGATCTCCCTGAATCAAGTTTGAGTCTTCTCGTACCCCTGTCCCTCTTGCAGTCCTTCCCAGCAAGGGGTGAGATAATGGAATGGATTAGATAATGTGTCTGACAGACTGGAGACTAAGCCGTAAGCTCACTGAATATCTCTGACTCGTTGCTATTTTTCTCTAAACTCTCTCTCTCTCTCTAAAATTCAAATTCAGACATACTTTTTTGACTTTATTGTATGTTATATGTACTTCATTGAGTGTGTACATATACACTCTCTCTCTCTGTCACTCTCCGTCCCTGTTCGTGGTGCGTCCATAGGTCCCCCAGGTCTGTGTTTGGGTCCCAGCCCCCAATTCACTGTACACTGGTGAGGCAACCATTACCCCAGCCTCACTGGAGGGAGAATAGGGGTTAAGTCGGTTAAACTCATCTCTCTCCGGCGACCTCTCCCTGCCAACTGGGCACCTGCAAGATTCGTGAAGTGTGCTTTTGTTGACTTTGTGATCCCTGAAAGGCATGGATCACGTGATCGGTTTACCTGCTGCAGCGTGGAAAGAAGGAATGGCCGGTCATGACATGAATCAGAACAAATCGTGTAGTTTCAGCACAGTGGGGCTGAGAGAATAATTTTATGAGGAAAAAGGGTGGGGAAAAAAGGCGGAAATCCAAGAAAAAAGTGCTTTATTGGTGTGGCATATTTACAAAGAGCAAACAGCAATCCATGTAAAGAAGCGAGAAATTGGGGGACTCTGTGTCAGTGAGGATGCTGTGTTCAGGTCCATTAAGTAATAGACATTGTGCTTTGAGTGCGACAGAAAATTGAGTGTTTTTCCCCCTGGCTCAGACTTTAGCATTTCAAAGCTTTAATCATTTGGGAGAGATAGGGGTCATTTTTTTAATTAAATGTGCCCAAATTGGTGTTTTTGGATGTTTGACTGTTAGCTCGGGGGTGGGAACATTTTTCAAAGGGTTGTCCAGACTAAGTGGAGCTCTGTTATGACCCCTTTAACGTGAGGGTGTCTGAGCTCAGCCTGTGCGCTTTGGGGTGACGGACTGGGCCCTGCTGGCTGACTGGTCGCTCCTCAGGTGCAGCATGTGTGAATGACTCAATAAGAGATGGGTTGTCATGGTGAACCTTCAGTTTAGAGGCCCACCCGTAGTCATCCTGCTATGTGTCAAAGAGGGAAACGGACTTGCGCAATTATCCGGATCTGACAAATCAACATGTCAGCGAAGGCGTTCGTATTTCAGCCAGAGAAGTCAATCGTTGGTCTTAAATGATGCGCAGAAGTACGTACGGAACGTACGATACGGAAGTGACGTTGCTGTCCCGTCTGTGAAGTTTATGAGTGCGCCTTCAGGGACTGCAGGTTTTCTGCTTGTGTTTATTGATATAGTGCAGCACACTTTTGTATGTGAACACTGTGTGACCACCGTGCTGTCAGATACGGGCTGGAGTATATTTTGGCCCAGGTTATGTAATTAAGCTTTATTTCCTGTGGGGTTTTATCGTGATGCTGTTTCTGGAAGTGACCGTTACTGCCTTAGCTTAAGCTGGCTTATGTAACTTCTCTCTGGATACAGATATTGACATTTCAACGCTTTACTAATGGTAAGAATTATGGGCCCCTGTTGGCTTTTAGTCATAAAATGTTCCTAAAATGTCTCTGCTTCTTTTGAGTGCTGATTTATTGTGCATTCTGGCCTCATCTAGCCTCACATTTATTTATTTGATCTATGTATTTTTTTTTGCAAGTGGTGCAATTTCTTTAATACCAATAACATTTTGAACGTAGAGATCCAATTGGAACTTTGCCTGCTTTGTAATGACTCGTTCTGTCAGTGAACTAGTTGATTGAATTATTTATCTCGTGCCAAATTGTAATTGGAATGTCAAAGTGCATTTCTTTTCCTGTGGCATAAAAAATAAGTTTAGGCTTTCTGTAACAGTCTGTTCTTGAGCAAGGTTAATGTTTTGGGCCTAATCAAGCAGCGTGTTTACCATGTTCTTCTTAATCTGCTCCCTAATTCCATTTGTATTTATTTCTATTGATCTTTTCAGGATCTTTTCTTAAATGCAATTATTTTGTGGTTTACTGCCAGGGCCCTTTCCTGACAGTAGTCGGTAGTGCTGCAAGTGAAGACAAATGTAAGATTTTATTTTATGTATTATTATTTTTTGCGTTTTCATGCGTTACAGCAGAATTGTTCCCTGCCGTCCGTCAGGGGAAAAAGCATCAGCTTCGTCTGGCGATAGCAAATCATATTAATGACATACAACATGTTAAAAGCTGAATTTCAGACCATAAATTCTGTTGAACAACAATTGGCTGGCATCAATTAAACATGCTTAAGTCTTGCTTTGGGGTGTATTGCATTCAGTCAGAACAGACTTTACGCTGCAGCAAATTTTTCTTTGACTACGTTGTATTGTATTGGAGACATGCATTATCCATTATCAATTGGAGTTTGCTCATTTCATTTTAAAATATGAAAGCACGTGCTTCTACATTGACTGAAGTCCATTTCATCTGAATGGCATGTGTCCTTGAAGAGAATAGTTGCCTTTGATCGAATCTGGTCTCTGTGATAAGTCTCTGTGACCTAGCACTGGTTATTTCTCTCTCTTTTCCCCTCTTCCTCCCTCTCTCCATCCCTTTATTCATGTGCTTTAGAGATGAAGGGCTTTGTCCTTTTGTGTCACTGTGTGACAGAACAGCAGCGTGTGGTTTTGGACCCCTCCGTGCTCTGGGTTTTCCCCCCCCGTCTCTGGGTCACATTTCTTCGGGTTACCGCTGACCACTGTCTGACTCCGCCATCGTATCCAGCGTCAGGGAAAACACTTTGAAAACGTATCAAGCTTCGTTTGGTTTGTTTTGCTTTTGAATGTGTTTATTCAAATGAAGACGCCTGTTTGGCTTATGATTCACTCGCACCTTACGGACACACGCACGCACACACTCTCACAATCACGCACACACACACACACATCGGAGCCTTGTTATACATGCAGAGATGGCTCAGAATTGCCGAACAGGCTCGAGCCTTCCCTTTGGGAGCGTAGACCGGCCTGTCATTAATCAAGGGAAATTTTTGGTGCCAACAGCAATTACGCCTTAATGGAAACGTATTTGTTTTTGAGGAAGGCCGTGGCTAAATCGCGCAATATTCATCTGTATTTTCCCGGGAGTTATGGGTCTCTGCCACGCTGCACTTAGACGATGTTTGATTGGCTGGCTCCGACACGCCCCCCCCCCCCCCCCCCTTTTGCCTGGAACCTTCAGACACACTGTCTCAGGTGCTTTTAAAATACGGCGTCTCTGAATGTCTTTTAGCCGTGAGCAGATATACTTAAGCCGACAAGGTTAGAGAAGCCTGCATGAGATTCAGATTATGGCAACGAAAAATGAGGATTGAATAATAAGAAAAGAAAATAATTTGTTTCACCCTTGGAAGTGACTGGAGTGACCTGGGAAGGTTTTTAGAGCTGTGTATGTCCTCTGTCTGAGGAGTTTGCGGCTCTCAGGGGCTGTCAGAAGTCTAGTTGCTCATTCTGTAGACCCCATTCGAGGTGATAATTGACTGTGCTCTTTTCTGGTGCCTGCGGTTGCGTTCTGTTTTCAAGCTAGGTTACGGAGGTGAAGGATTTTGGCTGTATGTTTTTGCTCTGTGCAAACTGACTGCAGACCAGCTCCAATAGAAGGTCTCACAAGTTTTATCCCCTATTTGATTATGTTGTATTTTCTGTTTCTTTTTTTTTTTTAAATGTTTGGTGGAGGTGTGGGGTTGAAGCTTTTTTTTTTTTCTGTTAACATTCAAACATACACGGTCTCTGTCATCCTCTAAATGGACTTTTTGTTTCAGCTGCCTTCTGAAATATATTCATCATTTTTATTCCACCAAAAAAATATGTTTTTCTGGAGGGGTGGGTCCAGAGCTGGCCAACCCCACCTTTTTTGGGGCCCTAAGCCCCTTGCTTCACCCCCCCCAAAACTCCCACCCCCCACCGCAATTTAAATGAGGGCAGGGTAGCCCCCATTAGTTGTACCTTTACTTCATGTTTAGGTTTTGTAAAAATTTCTCACATAAATCTATTTCTATGGGAGCAATGTTAACTTAGCCCCCCCCCATCATAATCTATACATGTATTTTCAGCAACAGTGATATTAATTTTCATAAAATTCCTTAGTATCGATTTAATGTTATGTCACACTGCCACACTGGACACAGTGGTGTCACTGTGGTCCTCCCGACCACTAGGGGGCCCTAAATGCGTACTTATCCCGCTTATTCCAGGGACTGACCTTGAGTGTGTTTTCAAAGATGGCGTAGATGCACACAGCGCATCGCAGTGGCGCTCGGAGCAAGAGACATGCAGCACACCTAAGGACCTTAGCGCCAAGCCGGGCGTTTGACCGCCGCTGTCGCCATGATCCATGACGACCGTTCCGCCAGGGCCTTCGTATGTGCATTGCCCTTACCTGTCGGCGCGTTTGCCCTCCCAGTGTCGGTTTGATTGATTCAACAGCCTGGCAGGGCTTGATGAGGGCGCCGAGAAGCCATGAGCCGCCATGTTATCTTTGGGCGCTCTGATTCCCGCTCAACCGCCAGCCAGTAAGACACACCTGGATGCCTTTGCTTCCAGGTGAGCTTCTGCAAATTGGGGTGATCGGTCTCTGTTCCAGGGCCAGTCAAACCGACGTGTGCCTGTTTTTCCAGTGTAATAAGACATCACAGCTAGAAAATCATTTCCTAGAACCTCCCCTAGGTGGCGCTATCAAGGTTACAGTACATATAAGTATGCATCACAATATACCAGAAGTATGTGTATTGTCATAGGTGAGTTAGTGGAAATTGCATGCTGTTGACCCATCCGTGCGGATTTGCGTCTCACCGCTACATCGTCGTCTACAGAGACCAGGTGGCGCGCGGCGGTAAGGCGCCGGCAGAATTATTCAGCTGTAAACTGAATCCATAAAACCACACGAGTGTCTGTCATTATAGGAGTTACAGCTCTTAAATAAAATAAATCTTATATCACACTGTACTTCCTCCACCGTGAACTGTGGAATTAATTGCCAACAGTCCACAGTAGGCCTGCTAATTCTTTTTTTATTTTTGTCAAAACAGTCATATGCAGAAAGTGCACGCTTCGCTTGAATTCATAATCAGGCCTCCAAGTTGATGTAATTCATTTCTCCAGAAAAATGTCCGTCGCGTTAATTTCTACTCTATTGCAACTGTGGCTGAGGCGTTTTGACCGACACCCACAGAAAGTGGCGTGTTCCCCAAACAAAACTAAGGGTCCCGCTGTGTTTTTCCGTCCCGTTGCTCTCTCTCTCTCTCTCTCTCTCTGTGAGAGAGGCGGCGCCGCCGAAACGCACGCAGCCCACGGTACGCCCCGCCGCCGCTGAGTTCTGCTGATTCGGCAACGGCGGGATTTCGGTCATTAGCGCTGCGGCGGAAAGCCTTTCTCGTCACGGGCGTACCCCTGACCGGCTGGCAAAGGTATTCCAGAGCCTTTAAAGCCATCGCCCGCCCGGAGATAAAAGACCGGGAATTGTAAATGTGATTATTGTAATCAGCATAGTACTTCCAGGCAAACTGGAGATCGATTGGCGAGATGGGAGAGCGCGGCAGTGGGCAGGGAAGGAAAATACAAAGTCCTATTACAATCATTCCCATTCACCAATACTTGTATTCCATTTATTTTAGAGAAGGAAACTGTCTCTTCAGTAAAAATGAAGTTCATTTAGCATGTATTTATGCTATTTGTTTATTTTTAGTTTAAGGAAGTGAATTAACTTGAAGAGGGACCGCTATTTGTTCTTGTTTTATGTTATCAAAAGTGTGCGCAAAGTATGTTCTGCTGGCTCAGCATGACACTGCAAAGAGCCGGGATTACGTTTCACTGATTAAAAAGCAGAAAGAAAAATCTAAGATTTAGATCCTTTTTGTTTTCATCTCCCGAATGTCCGGAACGTTCCCCTGTCATGTGGAAGGTTTTTCCGGAGAAGATTTCCGAGACCGTATTTATGAAACGTCAGCGTATGATTAATGAAAGGCTGTAGGTGACGCTCACTGTAGGAACTCCTATTAAGGCTCACGGTGGAGACCTGCTGATCGAGTGTGAAACCACGCCGGTGCCAGAGCCTAAAGGAGAACACAACGGGCATAAAACAAGCAATAATAATAATATTGATAATAAAGGTGATTTATGAAGCACTTTTCATTTGTACAAATCTCAGTGCCGTATGGCCGCGTGCGTAAGTACAGAAAATGCTCGGTCGGAATGTACAACCCACCCAAGATGATATTACCATCATAAAAGCAGAATAAAAGAAATGAAATCATCTTAAAATTGGTAAAAAATTGCCTGTATTTATTTTTCTTTCCCCCTTCTATATCTCCGAACTTGTCCTCATAAGTTTTCAAGCGAAAAAATTGGCTGTTGGATGGCAGTTTTAGTGTTCTGAAAAACAAGGGAAAATTTGTTTTATGCAATATTATTGATTTTTTCCTGCTGTCCTCAGCGGCACAGAGAGAGGGTGAAACTCCAGAAAAGTGGGAAAGGGGGTATAATGAGCCAGCCTGGTTCCAGCTCTACAGTGGGAAAGGGGGTATGATGAGCCAGCCTGGTTCCAGCTCTACAGTGGGAAAGGGGGTATAATGAGCCAGCCTGGTTCCAGCTCTACAGTGGGAAAGGGGGTATAATGAGCCAGCCTGGTTCCAGCTCTACAGTGGGAAAGGGGGTATGATGAGCCAGCCTGGTTCCAGCTCTACAGTGGGAAAGGGGGTATGATGAGCCAGCCTGGTTCCAGCTCTACAGTGGGAAAGGGGGCTTTATAATAAAGGGTTTAGAAGCTTTAGCCACAGGTCTGTTATTGACCACCTTGTACACATTGATACATTGATTGATTGTGTATTCGCCGAAACCTCAAGGCTAAATGGGATTAATCACCCGATTGAAAAAAGTGCCAAAATTCATGGCAGCTGCGGACCTTGGAGAGGTGGTTTATGGGTAGCCGAGGGTCACTCTGTCTGATATACAGAGGGAGTGTCCAACTATTGATCCCCTATCCAAACTCGCTCCTAAGTTTTACAGCTGCTTAAATACTCTTTTTCCCCTCAACAGTGTTTTTAATCAGGAGTGGGGGGGGTAAGGAACAGCAATCTGTTGAGCGCTGGTGAAATCCTGTCATTTCATGATCCCGCAAGAGTTGTTATAAATGTGTTCAGTCATTCAGTCAGGTAACACTGCGTAAACAAGCACCAATCGGACAAAGCTCAAGGGTCGTCACCTTCAGTTTTGACCCGTTTATCCCGTAAGAAAAACATTTTGTCGTTTAGACGCGAACGCGTATGTGTTTGTGTTAGTGTGTTTAGATTCACAATGTGTGTGTAGGTACATACTGTAGGCAGATGTGTTAGGGGTAACATAACCCCCATGATCCACTTTCCTGTCACTTTGTGCTGAGTCAGCAGATTAAATATATTTACTTGTGAAGATTGCGTTGCTGTGACCCGTTTAGCTCAAATGAGTGGTGGCTTTGGGAGCAGTGTAACGGTCCTGAAACTGATGCGTTACGCAGAAAGGCATTTCTGCAGGGGAGATGGTTTCCTTCGGTGCGTGCGTGCGTGTGTGCGTGCGTGTGTGCATCTAATCACCACCTATATTGCCAAACCGAGGCATGCACACAGATATACACACATGCCCACACTTGCACATATATATAAACACATGCACACACACGTACAGTGTTAGTCCCATTGATCAGAAATCGTTGTGTCAGCACATTCAATGTCCTGGCCTTTTGCTTTGTGCTGGACTCTGAAAATGCTGACTTTCAAAAAAAAAAAAACCCAATACCCTCCTTTTTCCTTATCAAGTTTCAGTTCTTTTGATATTTTTTTCCCCCGTTCTTCTAAACTCGTTAGCCTCCCATGGGACCGTGGGAAGGGTCTTTTCTTTTGGAGTGGGTACCTTGAACGTGCTTTCGCTTCTTACCGCATGGTGACAGCATATTCATAACGGGTTCTTATTTAAAATGAGATCGAGCGGCGCTATCGGATTAGCCGCTCTTTAAAGGGATTTTAAAAGATAAAAAGACACAGGAAGCATTGTGATGTCATCACAGACCTTTTAACCTTTGGAATGTTCAGGGCTGTCAGCACGGATTCCATAGACTCACTCAGGGGTTCCTCAGTGTAGCGACGCGCCACTCACTGTCAAAACTCATCCCGCTCTGTCACAGTGGCTCATGGGATACGAGTGGCTTTGAACTGGAAGGCTGGACATGAGAACATAAGAACACACTGTGACGAGAACAGGCCATTTAGCTGAGATAAGCTCGCCATTTTAAACTGTGTCCATTTAAGAGTGTCCAGCGCTGCTTCAAGTCCGGGTTGAACACAGCAGGATCTGAACACAGGGGTCTCTGCCTCAAATACATAACCAGGCAACCCGAATATACGTTCTCATGTAATTTCAGAATAAGACAGTCAAGAATAAAGTTTGCTTTTATAAAACAAGGGCAGGGGTGTTCCTTTTAATCCTAAGACAATACCCAAAATGATATTTACAATATTATTGTTAATTTAATGATTCATTTTTACAGATGTGTTGGTTTATGTAAAGGGAACCGCAACAGTGTGTTGAATGTCTGCTGTCACTATCGCGAAACTTTCAAACGCACACATGCAGACAGGGACATCGCCTCTGTTCCGGAATGTTCCGGGGCCGTCTGGGGGAAAGCACACTCTGTTTTCCATTTTATGCTAATAGGCACCAGGAGAGGACAGACACAAACCCCCCCCCCCCCCCCCCCCCCCTCCGAGCGCTGAAAGGCTAATCAGGGCAGGTCTGTGTGCGCAGCTTCATTTAGTGAGAAAATGGCTGCAATTAAAACCCTAATTCCCCCTCACCGCACTCTCTGCATCACCCTAAACCAGAGCCCTGAGAGAGGAGGACACAAAACACTCGCTCCCTCTGTCTCTCCCTCCCTCTCCATCTCTCAGTCTGTCCCTCTATCTTTCTCTCTCTCTTTCCCCTTTATCACTCTCCCTCCTTTGCTCTATCTCCGTCTGTCTCTCCCTTCCTCTCTCTATCTTGCTGTCTCTCCCCTTATCTTTTTCTCTTTACCCCTCTGCCTCTCCCCTTACCGTCCCCCTTATACCCTCTTACCCCCTCCATATCTCTATCTCTCTCTATCTCTCCCTTCTTCCCTCTATCTTCATCTCTCCCTGTTATCCTTCTCTCGCTCTCTCTCTGATGTTCTCATGGTTTGTCTCTGCCTGTTCTATTCTGTTTCCTGCCTCATGTTTGTGTTCTTTTACCCCATCTTGCTCTCGTCCTCATCCTTGTCATGATGAATGTGCTCTGCGTTGCATTTAAGGGGGGTGGAAGGGTAATTGTACATTGATTTGGGGGGGTTGTGGGGGGGGGGGTGACGTATCGCTTTAAGATGACCATAGAGCACCCACAGCCACCCCGCCCCCCCCAATGTTGGGTGATGGATGGGGGCGTCCACCTCTGACATTAAGATTTGCTTTCCTAAGCAGGTGTGCAAATGTCATGGAAACGCAGGTGACAGTGTGTCGTCTCCATGGATCTTGTGAGTTACGCGTGTGGGAGAACAGGCGCTACATACAGTTCTGTCATTTGGCCAAAGCTCTTGCCCACAATGGGAGAGGACACACACATTCACCTGATTCATGACTGCAATTAGTGCCAGCCCTGGACAGCAAAATGTCCACAATGTATGAATAGATTTACATCACTCTGCTGTTACTATATATGAGAACTAGAATTAACATCTGTCCCTGAACACAAACATACACTCACAATACCATAATAATACTTTGTAACAAGGTGCAGAGGAGAAGAGAGGAGAGTCTTCAGTCTGTGGGAACATGAAAAGAGAGTGAAATGAACAAATAAAAAAAAACGCAATGAAATGCCGTAAAATACATAATAAATAATAAAATATCAAATTGTGCAGGAATATTGCAAGATGGAGGTATAGTTAAAAATGAAGACTTAAGGTACAAATAGTGCTTATTATTAATGTTTGTGTGTATTTCTGCTTGTTCATAAACCATGGACGCACATATTGTGGGAGACACGAATTGGAAAGTTTCCATTGTTTAAGTCTTAAAATAAATTAGGAGAGAAAACCCAGTAGGCATTTAGCCGTCGGCGTTGTTTTGTTTCGCCGTGTTTAGAGACATCTCCTAAAGGGCTGCGGTTGCTCGATTCCAGGCGTTGAGAGGTCGATTCTGCATGCAAAGATTCGATTATCGGCGTGGGGAGAAATGGCAAAACTAAACTGATTTGCTTTTCCTCAGGAGGACAGAAGTTGCCTAGTTTGCTTAAGATGTGTGGAACTGCAAGGCAGCGAGGCCGTAATTGACCCTTCTTTTCACTGATTTATAACTACCCAGAATCCTCTCTACGGGGCGGCGGGATGCTTGGCTTTGGGAGACTGGGAGCTTGTGTGTGTTGCTGTGTTTGTGTTGCAGGTGCTGTCAAATCACCCTCCTGTGGACACTGTCTGTGTGTGTATGTGAGGAGATGTGTATCTGTGTGTATGTATGTGAGGAGATGTGTATCTGTGTGTGTATGTGAGGAGATGTGTATCTGTGTGTGTGTATGTGAGGAGATGTGTATCTGTGTGTGTATGTGAGGAGATGTGTATCTGTGTGTGTGTATGTGAGGAGATGTGTATCTGTGTGTGTGTATGTGAGGAGATGTGCATCTGTGTGTGTGTATGTGAGGAGATGTGTATGTCTGTGTGTGTATGTGAGGAGATGTGTATGTCTGTGTGTGTATGTGAGGAGATGTGTATGTCTGTGTGTGTATGTGAGGAGATGTGTATCTGTGCGTGTGTATGTGAGGAGATGTGTATCTGTGTGTATGTGAGGAGATGTGTATCTGTGTGTGTGTATGTGAGGAGATGTGTATCTGTGTGTGTGTATGTGAGGAGATGTGTATCTGTGTGTGTGTATGTGAGGAGATGTGTATGTCTGTGTGTGTATGTGAGGAGATGTGTATGTCTGTGTGTGTATGTGAGGAGATGTGTATGTCTGTGTGTGTATGTGAGGAGATGTGTATCTGTGTGTGTATGTGAGGAGATGTGTATCTGTGTGTATGTGAGGAGATGTGTATCTGTGTGTGTGTTTGTGAGGAGATGTGTATCTGTGTGTGTGTATGTGAGGAGATGTGTTTCTGTGTGTGTATGTGAGGAGATGTGTATCTGTGTGTGTATGTGAGGAGATGTGTATCTGTGTGTGTATGTGAGGAGATGTGTATGTCTGTGTGTGTTTGTGAGGAGATGTATTTCTGTGTGTGTGTATGTGAGGAGATGTGTATCTGTGTGTGTGTCTTTGTGAGGGGACGTGTATCTGTGTGTGTGTGTGTATGTGAGGGGATGTGTATCTGTGTGTGTGTGTGTGTGTGTGTGTGTGTATGTAAGGGGTGTGTATGTGTGTGTGTGTGTGTGTGTGTGTGTGTAAGGGGTGTGTATCTGTGTGTGTGTGTGTGTGTGTGTGTGTGTGTGTATCTGTGTGTGTGTGTATGTGAGGGGATGTGTATCTGTGTGTGTGTGTGTGTGTGTGTGTGTGTGTGTGTGTGTGTGTGTGTGTGTGAGAGAGAGGGGATGTGTATCTCTGTGTGTGTCACAAGCTGAAACAAAAGCACAGTCAGTTGTGACACACACTAACAGACATCACGAGCAGGATGAGCACACACTTATAGGTGCTGGCGAAAAGGAACGTTTTCCAGTACAGTTTTCTAATTATAGGGTGTGTGATCTAAGGCCAGGCTGTGTGTGATGGGCCTTCAGTGGGACTATACTGCGTGTCCTTCCGCCGACTGCCATTACTTCTTCACTGAGCGATGAGTGTGAAAACCTCTCACCCAGGGTGAGGAAGGCAGAAGGATTTCAGAATGATGCATCAATGTGCTGGGTAGCCATGCGGTTTCACGAATGCTGGACTGCAATGCACTGCTGCTCATACTCCTGGAACGCTTGGTTTGAGGAGAAACTGTCAGTATTTTGTGTGTTGAAGATGTGTTTGTGGAGAAACTGTCAGTCTGCTGTGTGTTAAAGCTGTATGTCAGGAGGAATTGTCAGTCTGTCATGTGTTAAAGCTATGTTTGAGGAGGAAATGTCAGTCTGTCGTGTGTTAAAGCTGTGTTTGGGTTGTTTGAATCTTCCAGAAGATCAGGCTTAAACATACATTGAAAGTACATAAAATAGTCTTCAGACACCAGGAAACTTCTGCAAGACTGCGAGATAACTGAGAAGTTTCAGGTTTCACATATCTCTAATCAGTAGTTGTGGAAACATTTTTTTGTGTTGTGTTTCTGTAAAGCACTTTGCGTTAGTGCCATGTATGAAATGTGCTGTACAATAAATAATAATAAATGCCATGCTGTCGTTTCTGTTCCCCACAGATTTATTCGGCACTCTGAAATCGCCATGGCGACTCTTTAGGGAGATGCTAATCCAGTCGACTGTTTCGGAGAAGTTCTCCAGCTGCCTGGAGCACCCTCGCGATCCAATCTGTCCCCTCTCCCCCTACGCCAGCGATCAATAATGCAAGCCCCTGTGGCAGAGATATAGGCGACCTGTCAGCCCCCGTCCCTCTTTTGTCTTTAAAGAAGAGAGGATGCCATTCGGCATGGGAAATAAAAGGAAACAAACACTCACGCGTCTCGCGTTTAAAAAAAAAAAAAAAAAAAAAAAGATCAGAAGTGCCGAGATTAAAGCCTCGCATCTCCACACGTTTCCTCTGCTGCTTGTCGTCCATATAAAAGCGCTTTGCTTGCAGAAAGATCCAATAAGTACAGTGAATGCCTGTAGCTTGTGGCCTCCAAAGATGAGTTTGTTTTGCGCTGGAACAACAGAGAAAAGTTTTCGTCTGTTGCTACAATGCTAGCTCAGCAGCAATTAGAGAGGTCTAATCTCATCATTGCTTTGCATTAGCCTGCTTGTTACCGAGACTAAATTGGTAATAATAAATGTGAGGAGGGGATTTAGCCGTTCATGTTGTTTCAGTCTCCTGATCACATGATTTTACCAGACAAACGATCGCTCTCCCCTCACTGCTTACCGCTGCTTAATACGATCACATTAATTCCACATAGGACTGCAACAAACTCTTCAATTCAAAAAGAAGCGTATTTATATAAAACAAATGTGCTGCTTTAAATGGATATTGGTAAAAACTTGCATAATAGGCTTAAACGAGTGCGTTTCAGCACTTAATTGATTCGTTTAACCTCATGATTGTCCACACGTGTTTTTTTTTTTCCGAGATTGCTGATTCTGCTGATTGAAATGAAAGCACTGAAGCCTGCAGACGCTGTAGAGCCCTCCTTTTCCAATGGCAATGCCCCAACCGGGAATCAAACCTGCAACCTGTCAATTGCAGGCCCACTTTCCCACCAACCATGACAACCACAGTGACCGTTATACGAAACAGGAACTCCTCCTCCTCACCACAGGAAGTAGTAGTTCCCAAAGTAGCGTGGGTAATCATGTCTCCAAGCAGGGTGTTTCCTGCACAGGGGGGATCAGCAGGGGGGATGGCTGAATGTGTGACTACATCCCAAAAATACTGCCCCCCCCCCCCCTCCCCTGGAGCTTAGTACCCATAATCATCTAATTACCTGCTCAGTGATGTACCTGTCTGGGATCCTGGTGCGTTTAAATATGAATGTTTAATGGAGTATGGGGGAGTGGGGTACTCTTCGTGTTTTTGTGTTCACCCCTTCTACAGTGGACTGCACAGGGTCCCCCGCAAGGAGAATTTAGTCACCCTCCAAAGACATTCACATGCACATATTACCAAACGCGCGCGCACATATGCAGACATCACATAACGCTCACAGATACGCGTTTACAAACCACATAGTTTCAATGTTTTCCCACCTGAGATTCAAACCAACAACTTCATCCTGTGAATCACTGCATGCGTAGCCCCCAGGATTGGCCTCCCATGTGTTCCCCTGCCTAAAACACCAGAGACTCGTCTTCATGAAATATTTACCCTCAAATTTTCAGCCCATACTTCAGCATAACATAGTTCACTTAGTAAATGTCAAAATGTGATTGTACCTTTTTTAAAAACCACATTAATGTTTACGCTTTCAGTCATATGCATCATAACATTTTGGATTGTATATTATATATTTATAATGTAATTCTACATTACATTCTGCAGTATGCATGGAATTGCAAATATAAAGGTCGTGACATAAATGTTTAATGTTGATGTTGTTTTTTGCCATACAGTCTACATTATAGTGCATATATATGTGGATTTTGCGGATCAGTGACCCCCCTAGGAGTGAAACTGTTCCAATATATACTGTCACTGTTACCCACTGTCATACTGATCTTCTGTGCTCTCTCCCACTCCCTCCCTCTCTCTCTCTGTCTCTCCTTCTCCTCACTCCCCCCCCCTCCCTCCCTCTCTCCCACTCCCTCCCTCCCTCTCTCTCCCTCTCTCCTTCTCCACACTCCCCCCCCCTCCCTCTCTCCCACTCGCTCCCACTCCCTCCCTTTCTCCCTCTCCCTCCCTCCCCCTCCCTCCCTCCCTCTCTCCATAGCTGGCTCTGGAGGACCCCGTGCACAGCGTGTCCCTGCAGCAGTGTGTGTATGAGAAGCTGAAGCTGCAGCAGCAGCTGCTGGGTGAGGCAGGGTTCCAGGCCCTGATGGAGACAGTGGATGCCGAAATCGTCCGGCAGCTCCAGGAGTTCCTCCAGGGTCTGTGACGGGCCCGGTGCCACTTCACCTAAACTGGCGGCGGCACAAACCTTACCAGAGCTTCCCCCCCCCCACTACCCAGAACCCCCCTCCCCTCCGCCATCTCAGATTAGGTCATTCATGCGGGGTGGTTGAGGGGAGGGGGGGGGCTTGCAGCAGGTGACATGGGTGGAACAATATGGGAAATAAAAATACAACAAAAATTAACGAAACGCAACCCATCATCGTGGAAAGCTGTTCGCCCTGGACTCTCCCCCACATTGCTTCGCCAGTTCTAAAAGGAACAGAATCAGTGTTTACAGACATGTCTGAGTTACAAACCACAACAGCAAAAAAGAGGAACAACAACAATGAGAAGAAGAAGAAAAGAAATTCACAAATGTAATTTTTGTATTTATGTAAAGTACGGAAGGAAATTTTGCATGATAGCTTTTTTTTGTCTCACATCCCAGAGGTTATGAGCAAAAGGACTGTTTATTAGTATTTTTTAAGTTTTTTTTTTTAATAATGGACATCATCCACCGCCAAGCGATTATCTGCTCCATCCATGTGCGTAAGTTTTCCTCACAAGATTTTTAGCGGAGAAGCTCTAGGTAAACCAAAAAAACACAGAAACGCTACTCTACACTTAAATCTGACAAGCATTGGTGGTGAACCCCCCAGGTTTGGAAGAAGGCTGCTGTATTACAGAGTTAATTCATACAGAGTGATCGTTTGGGGGAGGGGAGGGGAGGGGAGCGGGCACATTTCCTTCAGGGAACAGGAATATAGTTCGAATTTTGTTGCCATATCAACTATTTCAAAAGAGTAATCTTGTTCCCTAGTTCTGTTAACACTGTGATTGCTATTAGCAGCAGAAATTCTTACAAATCATTACTATTATAAAGGCCTTAGACCTGGTCATGGAAGAGAGAGGTATAACACTACCGAAAAATGGGTGGAGGTACAATTATCTGTCAAACGCTGACATTACCCAATCAAAAGGCTTTGCTGTTTACAGCAAAGCCAATGATTGGTTCAGATCAGCAACTCACAGATGGCATGATCCACCCATTTTTGTGTCATTAAATCTCTCTCCCATCACTAATTAGGCTGTCTGTAAGCCTTAATCATCTTTGAAACTTTTGGTTCTTTTTTTTGGGGTTTTTCTTTTTGTTTTGAGTTAGGCTGATCATGTACTGCCATAGGCTCACTAACAGGTAACAATAATAAAAACAACAGATAATATTCCAAGCACAGCAGCTCTATGCTGCTCTGTTTTTTTTTTCTTTATTGCAATTTCAGTTTGCCAACAGAAGGTTCCTTGTAATTTTTGGGCAATTCAGCACCAATAAAGACAGTACATGAATGACGAAAAAGTAGTTTGTGCTTTCAGTCGTCTGATCTTATTTGATTTATTAAAAAAAAAAAAACAATAAAAATGACTGCATTTATCAGTTTATATTTATGCTGTTTAAAGGTGACTTTATTGCTATTTAATTTCTTTCTTTGGACAGGGCTTTTAGCATTGGTTTTGAAGTGTTTTAATAATAATATTATTATTAAGAAGAGGAATAAGTATGATGATAATGAATAGTACCAGTAGTAGTAACATTAGCAGTATCTGTAGTATCATTATACTAATTCAGCTCAACAGTGACCCCTCTGGTCATTTGTGCATCTGCACTGTTTTGACAAAACTGATTGTTTTGCTCAATATAGTGAGTGCACTTCATAGCTGTGATGTCAGAACTGTTAAACAGAGGTCATCGGTTTAAATAGATTTGTTTTATGACAGCTGAGATTGAGTATGCAAGCCAAGCAAAGCTAATAACCTTTGACCTTTCTCAACGCATTTAGCTGAACTGACCAGCCTCAATTCACATAGGAATGTTTCCCATTTGTCTGTGATTGTTTATATATTCATTGGTCAACACAGTAAGAGTGTCAATGAGAAACTCGTTAGCTAATTAACATGGTGTAATTTCTAGGAAGTGGCCTTGCCAAAAAGTTAATTCAGCATAATGAATTGATAAACGTTCAATTGCAGCTTCCCGTTGTTAGTTAATTGCAGAAACTATAACTATGATAACGACTAATAAGCCATTAATTGTTCAGGCTTAAATGAAGATAACCGTTACAGGGAATTGGGCTAAAATACCATGTTGGGGAAGAAATCCAGGGGTAGAGCTGAGTGAATAGGGATTAGGAGGTTTTATGTGGTACTGTGCGGTTTTTCATTGATGTTTATCTCGTTGTTAATCTCATCAGCTGTAAAGTTGTAACCTTCATCAGCATGACGAAAAACCACGGTGCTCCCCAGATACCGGGAAAGTTATCTGCAAGTGATCGTGTTTGGGGGAATCCTCTGGGAATCGTAACAATCTGAAAGACTTCAGGCTTAACGGGGTTACGATAACACAGGCTTTTCGGTCTTCAGAAGCCTTCTTCAGTGTGTCTGCTCAGATTGACAAGTAAAACGTGGATAATGCACCCCAAAGAGCACCTTTTCCATCAGTTACTCAGACTTTTAATAAAGAATTAAAATAAATGAAATATAAATAATATTTATTGATTTATGCACAGTGCCAGCACTGTGCCCTGAACCCCTTTCCTCTGTGAGGGAAACTTGTGATATCTTTTTGAAAGCTGGTTTTAAGTCCCTCTACACCACATCTCAGATTACTGCGTGCTTTGGTTTAAAAACCGTTTGACGTAAGCGGTTACGTCTTGGCTTTGCCCAGAGAAACCTCCGTGGTTGATGCGGTTGTACTGTGTAAGAGGGAAGGTATTCTGTCGGTCTCTGTTGCAGGTTGGAATGCCCAGAGAGACCTCTGTAGTTGATGCGTTTGTACTTTGTAAGAGAGAAGTTGTTATGCCTGTGTCTTTGTTTGAATTCCCAGTTTTAGGGCGCTGCAGTTGTGCGCTTGAGTGAAGTGGATAACCTGAATCACCCTTAATTTATACCTCGCCGGTGAGAATGGGCCTGATGCATTAATTAAGGACTGATGAAGGTTTTATGATTCTGCCAGGGGCCAAGTAGGGTACGTGTGTGAGATGTAGGAGAGGAAGAGGAGGAGAGGGTACGTCTGTATGTGAGGTGTATCGAGGAAGAGGAGGGTACCTTTGTGAGATGTATGAGAGGAAGAGGAGGGTACATGTTTGAGATGTGGGAGAAGAAGAGGAGGGTACATGTGTGAGATGTAGAGAGGAAGAGGAGGGTATGTGTGTGAGATGTATGAGGAAGAGGAGGGTATGTGTGTGATACCGAGAGTAAGAGGAGGGTACATGTGTGAGATGTATTAGAGGAAGAGGAGGGTACGTGTGATACAGAGAGGAAGAGGAGGGTACATGTGTGAGATGTAGGAGAGGAAGAGGAGGGTACGTGTGTTTTTGTGAGATGTAGGAGAGGAAGAGGAGGGAACGTGTGTTTTTGTGAGATGTAGGAGAGGAAGAGGAGGGTACGTGTGTTTTTGTGAGATGTAGGAGAGGAAGAGGAGGGAACGTGTGTTTTTGTGAGATGTAGGAGAGGAAGAGGAGGGAACGTGTGTTTTTGTAAGATGTAGAGAGAAAGGGGAGACCTCAGCAGGTTGCCAGCAGCAGAATAAAGACTGATCAATAATCAATCCACCGGTTGACACAGCAACATCCCTGAAATTATTGTTTGTAAATGAGCCTGGGACGAGCCACTGTGAATAGGACGTGGGGGTGGGGCGAATTGTTTTTGATTTGCCGGCGGTCGGGGATCGACACTGCAGCACTCTGCGTCCCTGATGAAGGCAAAGTCTGGCAGCCGAAACCTTGTGGGATTTTTAATGTGTTTATTTACTTTTTTATTGTTTGTATATTTTGAGACTCTCCAGTTAATTAGCTAATCAATATGCAGACATGATAACAGTTTTTACACTGTTGTTTCTTTAATTTCCTGCAGTTTCACATTACTTAAATGACTGATTTCATTAAATAATGAAGAGCATGAATGAAACTGATACAGCCCTATTTGCCCACCCAGTCCGTCAATCACATTAAAAGTGAGACATTCCAAAAAGTCGCAACACAGATAAATCTGTCCTGTCAGTCAGTGACCCGTAATGACCCCCTGCAATGTCCCATTGTCTTTAAAACATGTATATCACTCACTCCCGTTCTGACCATGTTCTATCGCCCCCCCAACCGATATTTTTAACTGAGAATAATTGAAGAGTCAGTGTTGATAGATATCCTACATCTTAACTGATTAGAGAGATAAATGGGGCACTGTGAATTTGGCTGAGTTTGGGAAACAGGTATCCTATTTCAAATGCTTGCTCGTTCTCCTTTTGCTGTCTATACTTCTGCCTTTTTTATTCTTCTCTCCTTGTACCCATCTCTCTCTCTTTCTCTCAGTCTGTGTCTCACTTTCTCTTTCTTGTCATTTATGTTGCCCTCTTTCTCACACACGCATACAAACTGGTGTACGAAGTCTCCTGTCATAGCGCGCATTCTGTAAGAGATAAAACCGCCCGCGTTGATTTATTTGTTTATTTTATTTATTTTGCAGATGCTTTTATCCAAAGCAGCTTACAGTACAAAGTTATGGAAATATGGTTATGGCATACATCACACAAGCGGTAGCCTCCGCACATAAATACAGAGACTGACGGACCAGCGATGGAACGTTGGGCATGATATACGCCGCCAAAGATACCCGCATTCAGCAGAAAAGCACACTCATCCCTTCATGCGTCCGTCATAAAAACGTAACTGTGAACGTGTGAGGCTGGAGATGAGAGAGTATTTCGGGTTGAGTAGAGGTTTTTTTGATGCGTGATTATGTTTGTCCTTTTTATCAGGTATCTGGTGGAGGTTTATGTTATTTGATTGGCTTTGTTCCGTCTGTAATACTGAATCTTGAACCCGCTACACTTGAATCCTGAACGTGCGTAAGATGAAACGTTTTGTTTATAGTGGGTCTATACTGGGATCTAAATACTTGTGCCTGAAGAATTAAGCTGATGAAATACAATGTCTCCAACCAAATTGTTTTGAAACATATTAAAATGCAGTTGTACTTTGTAATATGATGTTGATATTGTTTGGGGACCTGGATCTGATCAATGAAAAATGTCCCTGTATGGACAGGTACCAGGTGTGATGGGCAGACGGGGGGCATTACAGGTCGTTTCATGAATCCGGGTTCCGTCCAGTTTGATTGGCTCCCTCTGCACCTGCTGGTCCCTCTGTCGACAGGTGGCAAGCGACTGGGTACCATGGCAACGCATGATTGGGTATGTTTGAAGGGCTCCCAGGTTTGCCAAAGCAAAGTCTTGAGGATATAACACACCCCCCCCCCCCCCCCACAAAAAATCCTCCACCTCCTTAGTCAGTGGGACTCAGACAGGTGCAGAAATTGCTATATGCTAGAGAGGGAGGGGCCTAGAAAGAGAGGACAGAGAGAGAGAAATGAAAATGGAGTAAAACAATCGAGATGCCGCAGACAGGGAGCCTTTGAAATAGAACACCTATTTGTTATGTTATACTCGTTTTGTCATGATATTGTTCTTGTTGTTTTTTTTTTTTTTTGTTTTGCTTTGGCAATGTTCACCTTCTGTAATTCCTGCCAAAAAAGACATACTGAATGAAAGATAGAGAGACTGAAATGGAGAGCGGGAGATGAAAGGGACCGAGAGATCCCTCAGTGCGTGTCTTGCTCCTACGTTGCTCTCATCTGACGTGCGGAGTCCTGGTTTTTGGGGTGTGAGTGCTCAGAGTGCAGGGAGGTTTGGTTTGGAAAAGTGAACTTCTGTTCTTTTTGGGCAATTTCATTCCTGCTGTATGGTTTTGACTGAAAGCCTCGCTGGGTGAGGCGCTGGCAAACACTCAAAGCTCAGAAAAACGATGCTGACAGAGGAGATGGGGAGAAGCTCTTCACACAAAAAATGTTACGCTCTGAAGTCACAGTTGAAGAAATGCTAACAAAGTTGTTTTGAGAAAGTTGTTTTTTTTAACTGAAGTTTCCAAACCTAAAGAACTATCTGACAGGGTAGAGCAGAGTAGAGTGGCCCTGCAGACACTGTGGCCCTCCAGGGCCAGGGTAGAGTATCCCTGCAGGCTCTCTAGGTTACAGAGCCCCATGCTGCTTCAAGCCTGCATTGGCAGAAACATCTTTTTCATTGGCTGAAGCCTGTCACAGGAAGTTTCCACTCAAACCAATCAGTTGTTAGACTCAACGTAATTGGCGGTGTCATTACTCCATTTTTAGCCAGTATGACTTAAAAGGGACAGAAATGAAGAGAAAATGGAACTTGCATGTTTGCAATCGCTGATATTACCACCCTTAATTGGTCTCCCAGCCGAAGACTCTGGTCTCTGTGTAGGACATCTATATGTAAAATTAAGAAGTAGAAGGTGACATGGCGACACTGGACTAGCAAAAACATTACTGAAATTGACTTCTTTCCCTCCCCTGACTTGAAAGATCTGTCTTTTACTTTCCTTGAGCATTGAAGCTTGAAAACAGGAGGCCACCGCAATCAATCACAGATGAACAAACGTGTCCTTTCGATGTGCAGGCGTAATGGATATCTGTCCATGGATAATTAAATTGCACTTCTTTTCTGGTCTCTCATGGAAATTGCTGGAAATGCTTAAACCTGTCACTAGTCTAATTCAGGATTCAGAGACTTTTAAGTGCCATCTTTGGCTGTAGCTCATCAATAGTCATTTAAACTATATGGATTTTGAGGAAAACTAAAGAAGATTTTTTAAAAAACCATACAGCAATCATCAATCCTGCAGGTGTCTTGAGTGATTTTTAAAGATGACAGTCATATCCATCGTTATTATCTCACGGGCGTTCAAACTTAACGAGCGTTTCTAAATGATTGTGTTAAAATCACATTTACCCTCATAAGATTTACGGACGTATTAAAGTAAGTGAAATGAATGACTGCAGAAGTAGCTGAAGGGGATGTCCAGCCAAGAAATCATTCAGATCTTATTTCATTGACCGGACCTCACTCAGAGAATAATTAATGTCTGATTTCTTAAGATGACAGCAAGGCAGTGTACAGCTTCCATTTTGGCACGTTGTTAAATTAAACAGCTGGAATTACAGAGACAATTTGAGCGAAGCGCTCCCCCCACCCAAAACAATGATGTTGTCTGAACACAGCACCCGCTATTTTCCCTGTTGCAGAGAGAAGTTCCAGAACATTTCACAGAGGATACAGTTAGGATGAACCTAAAACAACACTCCAAAAATTTTGGTTATGTTTTAATTATTGTGAACTGTTGTGTGGCATCAATTGCAATATACTTGTTGTTGGAGTTGCAGAGTGTGCTATTCAAATGCAAACCCTGCTTTTTTTCTTGATTGCTTATCGATAAGAAGAGGACTTGGGTTCTCACACATGAAAAAGAGGTCACACCAATTATTTTGAGGACAGGACAGAACATGCTACATAATGATTTTGGGTGGAATTCTTTGAAGCCTTGTTAGGCTGGTTTGAATAAGAACAAAAGACCATAACAGGGTGGATGTCGGAATTGAATTCTATTACATTTCAATTAAAAATAAATTGGATGTAATAGGGGCCCTTTGTCCTTTTGCATCATATCGGTAGCAGGTTTCAGTCGTCATGGCAATTGCATCGTGGTGTACTTTTGTGCATTTGTGTGTGTGTGTGTGTGTGTGAGAGAGAGAGACAGCGAGTGTGTGTTTGTGTGTGTGTGAGAGAGACTGTGTGTATGTGTGTGTGTGAAAGAGAGAGAGAGAGACTGTGTGTGAGTGTGTGTGTGAGAGAGAGAGAGACAGTGAATGTGTGTTTGTGTGTGAGAGAGCGAGAGAGACTGTGTATGTGTGTGTGTGAAAGAGAGAGAGAGACAGTGAGTGTGTGTTTGTGTGTGTGTGAGAGAGCGAGAGAGACTGTGTGTGTGTGTGTGTGTGTGTGTGAGAGAGAGAGAGAGAGTGTGTGTGTGTGAGAGAGAGAGAGAGAGAGAGACAGTGAGTGTGTGTGTGTGTGTGTGTGTGTGAGTGTGAGAGAGAGAGAGAGAGAGAGAGAGGGAGAGTGAGTGAGTATGTATGGGTGTGTTTGTACCGAAGGAGCAGATGATTTCTGTAAGCTCAGTAGCACATTTAACAATATTAATAATACTGGTTACTGTAATACTAAGCTACTGACAGTTACTGTAACACTTTATGTGTAACCACAACTGCAACAACATTACCGACGTTTAGCAATAATATACTGTTACTATTCCTAATTTCATTTCGGCTGAAAAATCTACATAGGTTCGACTCAAGGAGTGAATTGATCACAGCAACGTTTGATTTTGAACACTAACAATGGTTTATTAAATACGAACACAAAAATGAACATCAATAATTAATAAATAAAACTGTAAATAGTCCGTTTAAAATTCAAATGTGTCAGAGCTCAGCTTTACATATTGGAGATCTCAATCTTTGGTGTATCTTATCTGCATCTCTAGGGAAGGCGGCGGGTAGGATGAAGTTGCTGGACGTGTCGACAGTTCTCGCAGGAATCCCAGAACGTTTCAATCGCAAGCAACAAATATAGTTACTAAAAAACTGCATACAGAAGCGCAAAATCTAATGTTAGTCAGTGTAAGCTCACTAAACATACAAAAACGACGTTTCACAAACGTTACAGCAGCTGTTAGTCTCAATCAAGTCCGTTAAAGTAAACCTCGTAGCTTACAAAGTAACGTTAAACATTTTAAAACAGCACCCTCAGTTCAACTTTAGTAATGACAACAACATCTTATCTACAGGGTTTCCGCTGGAAACATTCTGTTGTGGCGCAGCGCCACGGATAAAGAAAAGATCAACATCTAATGCATTTTAATAAGAAAACTGAAAACACGGCAAACAGAAGTCTCAAAATAATTCCGACCACCACACTTAGAGAAACGTTCAAAATTGTCAACTTTGCTGCACTGTCTATTTCTTCAGCTTTAAATAGCCGATCTATTCTCACACGCATTACTAAATAGCCAAGATGTGCTGATATTAATATTGGATCAAATTCTTGACTGAGAGACTTCCTCGGTTTGCAGTATATGCGCACCTGGTAACAGCAGCAAACTGTGACTCCACAAACAAGGACGTAGGAAGTGGAGAGGAGGGTTTGTTTTAAATAAGAATAAAGAACCGACTTGAATTTGTCTCCGTGTCCAAACTATCTGCTGTATACCAGACCATACATCCTAACCCCAGATAACTTGCGATGCAGTTTCAGACCGAAAAGTCTAATGCTGGTTGGAGGTAGACATCCTTCCCATTAAAAAAAATATTCTAAGCTACCATAACGTTAACCAATGTCACTGTTCAATGAATAATTGTAGCTATAAATATATGATTACTGATTTCGTAATATTTCTTTCCTTTTTTTTTTTTTTTTTTTTTTTTTTTTGCTACTTTTGCAGCAAGTTTGCTAACTACCTATCGAATGTTACTTACAGTAAGTCTGCTCAGGTTTGTGACCTGATACAGTTAACTGCGAATATGAGTCCATAAACCTTAAAGTTATCTTAACGTTAGTTGAAACCTTCCATGAAATCCCTACAATAATTAATAGTTAGCGAATGTGTTAAAAAAAGTTTGCCCTCTCTCTGATTGAATAACTAGCGAAAAGAAACTGTCACAGCTGAATCGCAGCAGCTGAGTGAAGTAGTCAAGTAAGCGCAGTAGGAAACTCCGAACTTGACTGCATCTGTTAAAATTTTTCTACAAAGGTGGGACCGTTTATTTCACCATCCCTGCACACAAGACCGCTTCACAAAACTATATTGTCTGCTGCTTCATGGTGAGCATTACAAATAGAATCTCTTGGGTCATCTGGTCTCTTACTAAATTTTACCTGTGGTACTCCCATTTCTGCCATGGTACGACTGAGGTACTTTGATTTATACCATGGTACAAATGTGAATCATGGAAGTTTACCATGGTTTAAGCCTTGATGTATGATAGTACTGCCACTGTATTCTTTATTGTGCCAAATATTACCATTGGTATAAATCAGAATCATGAAAATGCGCCATATTTTTATGGTACCTCCACAATACCATAAAATCATACATTGTACATACATCTCTGATTGGTTTAACAGTCACAAGGGACATAACTAACATAACAAAACTACTTTAAAAACGTATATGGCTATCTCCGATTTATTTGTTGTTATATTGTTACAGTTGTTGACATAGCTAGCTAGCTACAAATACACTCACCGGAGATTCACAACTTTGTCTCAAAAAAGGGAAAACAAAACCCAGAAAAACAAAACGGCCTCTTCTGATCCTCTAAAACGGCAAATTCTAACATTAAATTAAATTTAACACTTAACTGATTTAGAAGCCTTGCAAGTTTGATTGTTAAACTTGTTACTAAAAATCACCTCAGCTTTACTTTTCTTAATCTCTTTCTTAGCTCTGATCGCTCTGAATGACAGATGTTTGTCTGCCATGTAACAACGCATGCGCTGATTTGCGTTTGTCATCTAGGGGATGGAGAATTACAATGATTTTAACCCAGTTCATTTTAGACACAGAAAGCAGATTTTTTTTTTTTAAACGCTGCTCCCCGCTGTGATTCTGAGAATCATTCTGTGCTGGGACGCGTGCGTATGTACGAGCCTGAGAGAGAGGTTCAGTGTGTGTGTGTGTGTGTGTGTGTGTGTGTGTGTGTGTGTGTGTGTGTGTGTGTGTGTGTGGATGGATGGTGTGCTCACTGCTCCCCAAAAACACACACAAACAATGAGGTCATCAAAGCGGAATGGGAGAGAGAGTTTCTCTCTTGCTCTATGTGTGAGAGCGGCGAAGCGTGCTAATCTAAATGAACTGGAGCCTGGCTGCTAACAGTTTTACACTTTAATCTCTTAATACAGGCACTCAACACACCACGAGCAAGATCTTCAAAAACATCCAAACGCCCCCTTCCAGCTAATTTTACTTCCTGTTTTTTTCTTTTAATACTCTCGAAAACATTAGCAGAGAGATGTGACATTGTAGCCAATGGAACTTGTTGGAAAAGCAGCTTCCCGTCATTAATGAACGACGTATGAAAGTTTCATCTGTAAAATAAACAAGAATGTAGGAAACCATTTTATTAGGAAATAAGAAAATGGAATTTTCATCTTAACCACTCATACTTTCACTGAAAATGGCTCACATCATTGTGCAGCACAAGTTTCAGACTAAAGGACATGTTATATCAGCACACAAACATCAAAATGAATCATGTGGGCGTTTAGTCTCTTAATACACTGGGTCTGTGCATCACTTTTGGTCAAAAACCTTTACCCAGGGCTACTTACAGTTCCTACCAATCATGAACCATAAGACTTGTTATGTTCCACAGGGGGGTTGTGGGTAGTGAAGCTGTGTCCTTGTGGCATTGTTTCAGGGGTGGGGGTGTGGGGGGGGGGTGATTATGGGTAATTGAGTTTGTGTGTGTGTGTGCGTGGTTTTCCTCTGCTGCAGGTGGACAATGGGAGAACAACCAGCCAAAGACTCTTCAAAAACCCAGACCTGCTGTAGAACAGGCTGGTAAAGTCTCTCTCTCTCTCTCTCTCTCTCTCCCTCCCACTCTCTCCTATTCTCTCTGTCACTCTCTGTTTTCCTTTGGCCTTCCCTCGCCCTCTTCTTATTTCTCTTGTCTCTCTCTATTTCTTTCACTTTATTTTCTTTCTCTCTGTTCCTCTCTTTCTATATCATGGGAAAGGATGTGAACACTGTACTCAGTCTCTCTCTCTCTCTCTCACACACACACACACACCTACACACACACACACGTGTTGGCAGAGCTTTAAACTCCACTGATACGTTCCATTTTCAGTGACCACCTGCACTCCAGTCTGTGGGGGACGTTCACTCATCGAGGCCGTAGCTGGAGTGGGGAGAAAAGGGGAAAAACGTAAAGAATAAAAACATATTTTGATTCCTCCCGGCCATTGTTTCTGGATTACAGGCCTTCGCCATCTGGCTGCTGATGTCAGATTCCAGCGCTGAGGACATGGAGGGCATTCCTGTCCTTTACGCGGCTTTACACAGTCAGAGAGCATGCAAGCGAGAGGCCGCAGCCCTCCCACTGTAATCTGAGCTACTCTCACCGCTCCCTAATGGCCAGCCTGCTTCAGCTCTGCCCCTGATCACCATCACCATCATCGTCATCATTATCATCTTCGTCATCATCTTCATCATCATCATCATAGCAATAACATTAATAGTATGCATATCAACATTGTTTTTGTCTCTCATTATTATTGATTATTAACCTTTTCACAGTTCTTTTCACTTTTACTGGTTATTATTTTTTTTATTGTTCCCATGCTCATATTAAATCTTAATGTTATGCAGATGCTGGTCCTCTTATATAGCTTTCTGTCTTTTATTCTTTTCTTTTAATAATTGAAGCTGTACTGGCATTATAGTTTAGTGTCTAATCTTCTCTGTTTTGTTCAGTCTTGTGTGCCAGAAAAATCTCCTTCAAGGGCAATGAAGGTTTTCATGTAGTTTTAAGTGACTTTACCCTCACATGGTCCAGTAAAAGCAGCAATATACATAAGTAGGTATTTTTATGGTGATATATTTGCAGAATAAGACTTGAATTACTAAACTCTCAGGTATGAGTCATTTTGTTTGTGAATTTTATAGAGATATAATCCCAAATGTTCCTTAACTTTCGGAGGTATTAATCCAAATAAAACATTTTGATTTTTCAAACTGCATTGTTAGATGGTAGATTAAAAGTGGTGATTTAAATGCCGTTGTTTACCATGCCGTCTTCACCACAGAATGCTGCGACGCAGAGCTCTGCCAGTCCAGATTAGCAACCAGCTCGGCGATGGAAAACCGTCAGGCGGAAAGGAACATTCTCTCTTTTCTCTCACCATCAGCTTTTCGCAACTATCACCCCACGGAGTGGAGACCATGAGGATCTACGAAGTGTTATTAAAAATGCATAAAAGCGTGTTCCTAATGAGGAGGAAACAGTACAACATGTTCTCTCATTACAGAACAACCAAAATGGAAACCAAAGAGTTTTCAAAGAGTGTTAAAAAACCGACTGGCCACTTTTACTTTGAGCCCCTTTGAAACCATCTCCAACATAAAAGTAGTAACATTAAGTTCACGATTTTATTCTTTACAGTTACTTACACACATTTTGGCTCAACCCAAGAATCAAAGACTCTGATATTAAAAACCAGGGGATATAACAGTACAGAACACAGATCAATGTACTTTTGCCATACACTGCTAAACCTTTGGAGAAGGGGTTGAATTTATATGTTATGTGTGAGATTTTTTTTTTTTTTACTTTAAAACGAGATGTCCTGCCATTCCTATAACTCCCATAATTTTTTACCCTGGTCTTTCTTTTAATATCGATACATAATTAATTTGAATCTGTGCAGGCATTTTGCTCAACCGATGAATGTAAGTCAAATCACATATTTGTGAATAGCATTTTATATTACTATATTCTTTGTAAAACTGCATTTGGTTATAACTGAGTCATGAACATGTTGTAACACGTTAATGAATGTGTAATATGTGCTTTATACATTTTATAACAGTCACGTGAGCAGTGTGTGTGGGCTGTAGTATGGAACGTCTCCTACTTCAACCGCAGTGGTCCACGTGTCTGTGATTCAGGTGGCTTAGCACTAATTATGGGCGCACACTCAGTCATGACTATGAATATGGTTTCATATGCTAATGCGCTCTGGGTGGTTATGTATTCGCTCCAAGGAGGGTTGTCGCTTCCCTGCCACAAGGGAAAAACCTCACCTGGAGTTCCTTGCTGACGTTGGGTGTTTTCTTATCAGCATCGTTTCATCTGCTCCTTTTTGTGGCTAAATTCTGGAGAGCGCATTCACCCGCCTTCGGTTTTCCAAAGAGTCTCGTCCCTTTCTTTCGCGTACCATCGAGCCGAAGCACAGCTGCGGTTTAGCCGCTTAGCTGTTTAGCGAGCTTAGATTTGGGATTCACAGGAAATGGGGTTTTTTTTGTTCTGTTGTGCTGTGTGTGTTTGTGCGCTAAGGAGTGAATCACCCTGACTGAATTCAGAGCTGATAGAGTGTTTATGAAATGTTTTGGCAGCTGGATGGTGATTGGCCAGTGAGGCGCTGTAGGTTTAAATGAAGCAGTGATTACCTATAGAAAACCCAGATCACTAACTAATGAGAATCATTACACCAAACCCTTTACGCCCTCAACTAAAGAGCCAGAGCAATTGCACTTTCTCTCATTCCCTCTCATTTTCTCTCTCGCTCTCTCAAATTAGAACTGGTTACTTATTTGTTATCTATCTATTTCATTCTCTCTATTTCTCTCTATTTCGCTGTCTCATTCAGTTGCTCTCTCTCTCTCTCTCTTGCTCTCTCTCTCTCTCCCTCTCTCATTCACTTTCTTGCTCTCAATTCAAATTCTGTAGATTTCTTGGCAGGAAATCCATGAACAAATATTTTCAAAGCATACAGAAAGTCATTTTATATGTGCATGTAAATACTAATTAGAGAAATTCAATCAGCTATTTGAAATAAAGCTAATGATGTGATAACAAGCATAACACCACCGATAACAGTGTGGTAACTCTCAAAAACTTTTGCGCTATTGTTTACATTCACATTATTGCAGCCATGAATCACAGAAGAGATTAAGCTCTATGAAAGCACATTTTAATCCCCTGTGACACGATGACCTGCTCTCTGACAATTTATTATCTGGAGCAAACCTATATATAGCACTGGACTAGTCAGTACAGCTGTATGTGCTAGCAATGTATATGCTAGCGATAATTATAATAATAGTACTGACAGTTATTTAAAATTTGTACCTTTCTGTCTTGCTGTTCCTCTCTCTGTCTTCTTGGACATACATAACCCAATCAGTCTGGTAACCTATTTATTTTTTCCCTGAATGGTCGTCAGTCGTGCAGAGATGACAAGTGCTGGTCAACCAATATAAAATGTACGTTTTGTTTTTGGTGCAATGGTTATTTGGTGCAAATACAAATAGGTTATGAGTTTGTTGAGGTGGAATCACCTCGTCTTTGAAATGTGTACCCTGTAGTCTTAAGCATTCTTTCTAAAAACAATCCCGCTAAAGGATGCCTGAGCGATCTGCGTGAGCCCTTATTGGCCGACTGCTTCAAATACCCATCTGTCCCCTGATGGGTGCCGTGACGTACTCAACGCGGGCTTCCTCGTAGGATAGGTCGTCGCCCTCTTTCACCCATGCTCACTGTGATTGGCCGGAACGTGTTGATGACGTCGAGCAAAACGGAGCAGATTTATCGCTCTGAACCGTACTGCTTTTATCGGGCTTGTCGAGGAGAGGAGAGGAGCAAACCTGACAACCACATCGCTAGTGCTCCACCACACTTAAAGGGATAGTTCACTCAAATCATACATTTCCGTAATGTGCCGCAAATGTTGCAAGTGATGTATAGGCCAGTAGTGAGGGCGCTTGATGATGAACCAGTTTCGTTTAGGTTGCATCCATTTGCATGCTAACAGTGCTAAGTACACAGTGGTTGTCTGTAGATCCAGCTCACCCTTTACCCAAATCAACAGGGAGTACCTGCAAGGTATGTGACATTGTATGACAGAAATATGATTTGGGTCAAATGTCCCTGTAACTAACAGGAAAGGAATCAAGCTAAAATGGAATCAATTCTTGTTCTTGTGCTGAACTTGATTTTAAATCTAGTGGTGGGTGGGTTTTAAAAGGCTTGATCTCTCATTGTAAAGGTTTGAAAGTGGGAGAGGAACTGGATTTAGTGAGTGTGGCTACAGGCATGGATTCACATTGTGAAGGTTTGCAGGTGGGAGGAGGAAAAGTATTTAGTTGGTGGGGCTTTGAAAGCTGTGGATGGTGAATGAGGATTGGATGAAATGAGAATAGCTGCTGTGTGAGCTATAATCAGATGACAAAAACATCAGTCTTTATTCTCCCCCGTCCTCCTCCCCCTTCATTGGTTAAATGGGCTCTACGTTCTCTCTGAAGAGAGAGCTGTGGCACAGCGGGTCCCACACGGTCTGTTTCGGTGCGAAAGCTTTTATATCAAATCAAGACACGTTCAAATCCAATGTTAGTGGAGGAAAAAAAAAAAACATGCCTCCCTGGCAGTCCTGGTGGGGGGTTGTGGGAGGAGTAGGTTGCGTCTTTGTCAGGGGAGGGGTGTGTTAGGGAAACCCTGGGCCCATCTCATGGGAGGTGATTAATGACATGCTTTTTTCTAAAGATGGGGAGAATTCATTTCTGGCACCGTCATTAGCAGTTAGCGGGTAGCATCAAGGTGTGCACTCCAGGGCTAGAAGGAGAGGGGCAGAATATAAAGTTCACCAGGTTTTCAGTAATGCTCATGAATTCCAAACAGGCTAATGTAATTTTTGCTGGGGAAGGGAGGCTTTTTACCACAGGAAGGTACTATGATCATAAATGGTGAATTTTTTTTTAATTAAATAAAGTCAAGAAAAGAGCAAACCGTTTGCGAAAAAGTTGGTTAAACGAAAGGGTGCATTATGTTTCTTACATTAAACCTTCATCTTCAAAGCCGTAAGTCTTCATTTGCCAGCATGCATGCAGTTTGTCTGTCATGTGGGGCTCAAGACGACTTTAATCTGACAAAATCGTCCATTAAATTCCCAAAACTGGCCAATTTGACAGCACAAGTTTCTGGGCTTTTTTTTGGGTAGGCGAGCAGTGATTTCATGGGGGACTCACGGAGGAAGTTTACCTCCCACTGAATCACCTTGAGCTTTGGTAGGTTTCAATTAGCAGCCCGCCGATCTCGATTTTGATGAGTCCTCTTCCTCCCTCAGAGTCCATCATCTATTAGCTTCTGCATCAGAATGACTGATCGTTTTCAGCCCTCTGGGTGAGAGAGTGTGTGTGAGCTGAAGAGATGTATGTTAATTAAACAAAAAAGAAGTTGTGAGCAGTTTGGCATCAGTGCTGGAATAAAAAAAAATGACACGCTCCTTATCGTTCCTATAACTCCCCCCCCCCCCCCCCCCACCGCCCCCTCAATGTGAAGTCAAAAAACTACTTCCCAAACCTCCGCCCCCCCACTCACATGACCATCATGAAGTCTACCCCCTGTGGTGGACGTAACTGGGTCAGTCCCTTCCACTGGTGATCTCGTACAGTCCGCTGACATGATCGCATTCTCTTCTCCAAGCATGCACCAGTGCAGTTGGGTGGGGTGCAAACGAAGGCTAGCACAGCCAAAGAATCCATATTACGTGCTACATCCTACATGCTACAGACAGTGTCTCAATTAAGTTAGCTGGAGATCCCAATCTGGATGCTGCTTGGAGCTCGGAGACACAAGCAGCGAACATAATAAAGCAGAAACGCTGCTGCAGACTCTCTTAGCGGGGTGTTAGATTTGAACACTCAGCCAGGGGACTCACAGCTGCTCCATGAAAAAACGCATCTTCTCCGTGTTCCACCCGAAGGTCCTTTTTAAAAATTTTTAATTAGTGGTTGGTGCTGTGTGGTACATACTGTACAAAGCCATGCTGTGTTCTAAAAAAGCTCTAAATAGCTGCAAAACATGGTTCTTGCTTCAAATAATTGGAAAAACTTTTTAGTTGTTATACAGAGCCATTAATTAACTGTTAACAAATCATGTAAAACTATGAAATTATTATCGGTTTGATTAACAGTTTTGTTAACAGTATTTTATGAACACCCCTGTAAAATATTTTTTGCAACGAGAGAAGGTAGACTTTGAGAGCATTGTGCTTGCTTATTCAGTTACAATTCCCTGCACATTTCACAACATAAATCATAGGCTGCGAACAGCAGTTTCGAGTGGAGTTTTGAGGCAGAGGATTTTCAAGGGTCGGGTTAGTCGTTCCCATGCTGGCTCTGGCCGGTGGCCCCCTGCAGGTCGGCATTTAATTGGCTGTAGAGTCGCCTGGGGGTGTCCATCGTTTAACTGTGATTGGCTGCCTGCAGTCTGTCTCCACCAGCAGTGCAGTAACACATACATGTGATGTAATGACTGTGGAGCTTGGCAGGGGGTCTGCAGAGTGACTGCACAGCTTGGCTATAGATCTGCACAGCGACTACGCAGCTCCGCTTTGAGTCCGTGATGTAATGATTGTGGAGCTCGGCTGGGGGTCTGCAGAGTGACTGCGCAGCTCAGCTGGGGGTCTGCAGAGTGACTGCGCAATACAGCTGAGGGGTCAGACCGTGTTTAAGAGAAGAGTGAAACTTGAATTCTCTCCTGAAGAAAAGCCTCCGCTTGTATACAGTTCAGCATTTTGCATAATTTTAGTGTACCCTCTCTATAACACCACTGTAGCTTTTTCGGTTATCGCTAACTCTTTGCCCTTGATTTTTCAACTGTCGGAATGATGACGGGTGTATTTTATGTCGGCCTTTGTGGTGGCCACCCATGACCTTGCTGCGGGCTTGTGGGCCCTTTCAGGCAGCGGTGGTCATGGACCAGCTGTGGAGCTCAAGGTCAGGTGGAGGTCATTTTGAGCACCATCCCATCACCCTCACCTCCCACACCCATTCCACCAGCTAACGCTTACGGCTCTATTTTGACAGTCTGAACTTATTGTGCAGTGATTAAAAAAAGATTATATTATCATAAATATGTCGTCCATCATTATTTGAAACCCTTACTTTGGGTGTTATCTGTGGTAGCTAATAAGACTGGCTCAGGATGTTGAAAAAAGAGGGGAAATTATTTTTACAGAACAATCAGTACCATGAGAGACACTCACAGGGGAACCGATTGTACAGTTCAGTTTGGGTGAGCAGAATGATTAAAACGATTTAAGGAAAAAAATACAACAAAAAGTAGCACATAAAATGTGAGAAAAGTGTGAGACGATACATGATTTTTTGTTACACGGTTACCTAAGGATCCCTCTCCCCTCTGTACATTGCACAAGCATGTATGCATACACACACACACACACATATGCTGTGGCAGTGTGTCAGTTCCCCATACCCAGAACATTTTGAGAAGGCAGAATTAATGATTTCTTCCGCTGGAACATAAACATATCTGTCCTATTGCCTTGAAGCTGTCATCGTCTGTGGGATCGATGATGTGCACACTGAGCGTCACAAAGATGATCCTGCAGTGTGACCGATTGCCATCACTTCTGCTGTCTGCACACCTGGCCCCGCCCAGGGGTGGGGATGTCACTGTGTACCTCAGTGTCCTCTGTGTTCCTCTGTTTCTTCAGTGTTCCTCAGTGTCCTTTGTGTTCCTCTGTTTCCTCAGTGTACCTCAGTGTTCCTCTGTGTTCCTCAGTGTCCCTCAGTGTCGTCTGTGTTTCTCTGTTTCCTCAGTGTACCTCAGTGTTCCTCTGTTTTCCTCAGTGTCCTTTGTGTTCCTTAATGTTCCTCTGTATTCCTCAGTGTCCCTCAGTGTCGTCTGTGTTTCTCTGTTTTCCTCAATGTTCCTCTCTTTGTGTTCCTCAGTGTTCCTCTGTTTTCCTCAGTGTTCCTCTGTGTCCCTCAGTGTTCCTCTCTCTGTGTTCCTCAGTGTTCCTCTGTCTGTGTTCCTCTGTTGCCAAAGGAACGAACATTGTGACGAGATTTGGAGTTTGCAATATTCTGCTCTGTTTCCACCAGCCTTGGCTGCAGCCATTTACCAAACGCCCATGTCCAAAGAAACATCCACTGCTGATACTAATATAATATAATATAATATAATATAATATAATATAATATAATATAATATAATATAATATAATATAATATAATATATATTATTTAGGAGATACCTTCATTCAGTAAAATACATTTGTAACTTGTGTAGCTTATATATTTTAATCACTGTTCATTTATAGGTATTTATTGATGTCACACAGTGATGTCACCCAGCTGACTGTCAGCTGATGTGGACTGTGGCTTGAGATTCTCATCTAAACCAGCTTCAGTTTTCAGGGGGAAGTCGTGTCCATTTGGACAGGTAGACAGATAGGTGGGGAAATAGAGGCATGGGACGAAATCCGAAATACGAAATCCACTGTTGGGTCTGACAGGAACCTGGGCGCGTTGGTTATTGGATCCTGTTACCATGGAAATCTTGACAGTTGAAATGATCAAAGTCTGCGGCCCCGGTCTGCGATCTGCTACTTGTCGGCATACAAGGACACGGCGGGCGTCAGGTGTCCGGGAACATCAGAGAACAATCAGGGGCCGTGACACTGGCTGATCTGGGGCTGTCAATCACACGGTTGCTTGGTGCTGGTTTCCAGGCAGCTGCGGGGCACAATCGCAGATCCCAGCCCCTGTAATTAATGCGCTGGGGAAACCCGTGTGATTGACAGCTCTCTGGCACAGAACGTGCCTTCTGACCTGAACTTCGACCCAACGACAGAGGTGCCAGGTTCCAGTCCGTGAGGGCTGCAGTGCCTGCTGGGAATTGCTGTGTTTCAGCACACCAGTGCTTCACTTAAGTAACTGCTCCTCAATTTAATAAAACTTAATATAATCTTAGTTCCTCTAATTGGTTACTGTATTGTCAATTACCATCTTAATGAGTCCAAATTGGTGCGACAAGTGTAACTAAAGACCTTATTTGTCATTTTCAGGTAATGTAATCATTTTGTTAAACCATCAAGAGCAGCATCCAGGAGACATATTCGGCAGACGGGGGCGAGGGAGTGTCCTGCTTTCTAGAGAAATCTGAGTGGCTGCCTGAGAAGACCCTAGGTTTTCTGAGTCCGTGACAGCACTTTTGTATGTATCGAGGATATCAATTAGGTTGTAGCTTATATAACAGGTAGGGCGAATGACTGGGATGCGGAATGCTGGTGGTTCAAGCCTGGTGTAATCGCCAATCAGTGCAGCTTTCGGGCCCTCGTGCAAGGCCCTTAACCCCACACTGCCCCTGGGGGGATTGGCCCCTGGCTAGTCCAATCGGCTGTTAGCTGATTTGAATAAATGACTCTAATGAAATTGTTTTTATCCTGCTGAGCTGTGCGGTTTCTGGGGTGGAAGAGTTTGCTACAGACACCGATCCTGTCAATTCTGATTGTTTAATTGATTGATGGTGGTTTGATCGATTGGTTGGTTGGTTGGTTGATTGATTGATTGTTTGATTTGATTCCTCTCTCTGCTCTCCAGTCACACCAAGGTCATTTGCTCGCCTGGCTAAAACCTGATTCCATAAGTCAAAATTAAAAATGACAGCTTTGTAAAGAGTCCACGATCTACTACATTGTCTGGTGGACGGATATAGGCAAGAACGGATTTTGAGTTTAATTTGAAATTATTTAAATTCTTCACCCTAACTGTAAGATGGAAAATCCATAAGGCTGTATCAATGTATCCTGGTTATTTCACTCTCTTATATTTTGATATATTATTTTTAAATGTAAGACTTCTTGGAGACTTGTTTGATGTTATTTAGACATACTTGTCACTGCAGAAGCGATCAATCCCACACTCCGCTGTGTTGATTTCCCATCATCCTCTCTGTCATGGTATATTTCCACCCCACGGTTGACTGCTTCCCATCTATGAAAAATGAAGACAGTGTGGGATAATGATGTTATCAATAATATTAATAATTTTAATCATCATCGTTATCATAATTATAAATGATGATGACAGGGACCTTGATGAAGTAAATGATTTTTCCATGGGGAGAGCAGATTTATTTGTCATTTCGCTTCTTGCAATTCGACTTATCATTTGAAATTCAGCGTCTCAATACAATGAAGGTTGAGTCATGGTAATGGTGATTTAGATGGAGGATGATGTTGAGAATTTATGAACTTAATATATATATATATAGTATAGACTGTATTACTGTAATGTAATTTTTAAAACGAGGACAACAGCAGTGTGCAGACAAGGCATGGACGGTAGATTGGAGTTGAACAGAATCCAATGAACTTTGTGACATGTAGAAATGCTTTCTTCGCACTCTGCCGCATAAACATCACAGCAAAAGAATTAGTCGGATTTACCGCCAAAATATCCATGTTATCACACTGGCACAGAAATTCAAAGATGTAAAAAGGATTTATTTCTCTCTGCATGACATAGCAATATCCATACATTTTGAACAGAAAAAAAAATATTTTAGTGTGTAGTTACACTCTAAAACCCTAAACCAGCCAGACAAAAAAGGACAGGGGGCAGGTACCTCCAAGCACTAAAAAAAGGAGACGCCCCTCCCCATATATTTTTCTTTCTTATGGGGGGTCCCTTGAGCTTCAAGACCTCCCGACTCACTTATTAGTTTGATAACAAAATAATTTACAGTGGGTGAGTGGGGTAGAATAGCATTAAAGCGAGAAAATGGATCATGGTCCCTCTCAACACCAGGACCTTTCTTGGACACCAGCTCCTGTACAGAAGTAATCAGACCACGAGATGGTTTTCAGAAATGTTTTTGGAATTCATATTGGTCGGTGAGACCTGCTGCATTGTTGAATGTCTGGTGATGGTGTCTCCACATGTCATAATGTCAGAGTCTGCTTGACTCTTTTTGCTTCTCAGAGCACAGGAAAACAGTCACACTACGCCTTCAGTCAGCCAATCTCATTGCACCTTTAGTCAGCCAATAATATTGCACCTTCAATCAGCCAATCAAATTGTACCTTCAGGCAGCCTTCAAACTATGCCTTCAGTCAGCCAATCACATTGCACCTTCAGCCATCCAATCACACTATGCTTACAGTCAGCCAATCCCACTGCACTCTCAGCTGGCCAGTTTCACTCAACAGGAAGCCCACTGTCAGAACAATATTTACTGTCATGAAATCGAATGAAACTGGAATCTATGCGTGGGATTGATTTGTGGATTTAGATGTTTTTCATAAATCATACTCCCTCAGAATATTGCAGTGATTCAGATCAGGTTTGTGTGTTTTTATAGTGCATATGATTTTTTTCTGGTCTAATATCTGAATGTAATTCCTTGATTACACACATGCGGCCTTAATGCAGTTCAATCAGCCCCGTAATCTTCTTAAGCCTGTCGAGCCAGCGGATTGGAGCGGGCGTAATGCGCCCTGTCACAGCAGCGGGGGGTGTGGGAGTTTGGGGGGTCATGCTTGGTTTAGATGTGTAACTATGCAAAATGAAGCTTTGCCCACATCATGGAAGGAATGACACTTTCACCTCCATTTCCATCGAGGGAAGTTTATGATGGGACTGATAATATCCAGTGTTGTCTCTAACAGTGTTTATATGAGTCCATCAGATCTCTAACATAACACCATTAGAGTTACATAAGAAATACACAAAATTCCAAGGGCATTCTTTTCCAATGCAATTCATTGCAAAAATTGTGACATAACAGGGTCTATAAAAACATCATTTGTAATGCATGTAATTTGACACAAGTCTGCATGGGTTTCCACACAATGCTTAGAAAGGATTCGCGAACATGTAGGATACCACATAGAAATCATTTAAGTATTGGACAAAAAGAACTGTTATTTATCACCTAAGAGATCTTCTTCCACAAGACAGGGAATGTAGCCGCTGAGTTCGCAGGAAAAGTCACTGGAGCAACCGAGACGCTGGTTCTACCATGTGCTGGTGAGCGCACCGTTAATTTGTGCTGAAATAATAAGCGTGTCAGAAGGTGTCTGGGAATCATTAAGTGTCACTAGACCTTACTGCTCTGGTTCATCCTGGTGACACATTGCTTTTTTCCCCTTCTTGTTTTCTTCTCCATTCGTTTTTTTGTAAATTGCTGCAGCACACAGTTGCTGTCCTTTTGATCGCTGAAGTCCCCTCTTGAGAACGGGTCCTGGGGTGCACGGCGTTCAAGAGCGACTCGGCTCGAAACGTTTTAGCGGCATTGTTTTTCGCCCCGCCGTGTGAATGGAAACGGCTGACTCTGTGCTCCATGTGCTGCTCGGTTCCACCTCGCAACCAGGAAAAACGACCTCTGATTTCGTGTAATCATTCATAAAAGCGTTTTATTTCTGTTTATTTCTGTGGGCTCCCCTCCGCAGGCTCCTCTTACTCCTTTCATCTCCGCTTCTCGAGATTCATAATAAAACTGATGAATCGACTGTTTTTGTTGTTCCTGTTCGTGGTTGTTTGTACTCAGCGTTGGGCTAAATGAGGGAGGTGAGCAGGACCTCCGAGGGAGCAGCCATTGAAAAGGTAGAGGCTCGCCCCGCATGCAGCTGCTCCCACCGCGCCTCCTCTGAAGAGCTCCATCGATCTGCATCGCCTGTTTGACAGGGGGCGCTCCTCCGGTCTCTCCTACGAGCTTTTTACAGGGGAGATCAACCAGCTGAACCCCCCCCCCCTTATTTTTAACAAGGACCTTGCAGTCTCTACTGTGCTCTCATGACATCACCAGAAGGAGAACATTCTCGTGACCTTTGACCTTCCATGTCCAATGCTGTTAGCCTCTCTGTCCCTCTCTCTGGGATTTTTTTTTGTCAGTTTTCGATGACTTTGCTCTTCTGAACCATAACAGGAAGTTAAAGGAGAGATAGAGATAGAGGTGAATGGAGACATACAGATATTTTCCAAAGATTTAAAAACGCGTGTTGACCTCCCTCCTCCCTGCTGTGTCAGACTTTATATCATTTACAGTTTTTCCCTTAATCTTACTAATGCTTAATCCGTCATTGCATTTTCCTGGTAAGGCGCATTTTGCAGCTTGTCCAGCTGCCTGGTGGAATATGCCAGAAAAAACAAGAAAGGAATTTCCATCTGACCGTTTCTCCTGGCTGTTCAGACCTGTGGGGTCACCTCTTATAGGAAACAAATCTATTGGCATAAAATATATTTCACAATAGCAACAATTTCTCCGCAGTTTCTCTGGGAATTGCGTCACATTAACAACGTGCAATACATTTTTTATCACTGTGTTTTCCAGGAAATCAATTCATTTGTGATATATTGTAACATTTCCGTCAGGGACATCAGCTCATTAAAGACGCTTTTCATACAGAGAGAACATACGTTCATATTTCAAAAACAGCGCTCTGTGAAGTCCACATAGCCTACCTCAGGAGAAGGCCGATGGGATTTGAGGGTAGAGGGAAAATGTTGGCTTCTCTTTGTTCTTTGCTTTAGCTGATCTACAGGGGGAAAGGCACGTTGTCGAAATGAAATTTTACACTCACAACCAAAGTCGTTCAAATAAATGTATTTTCTGTGGTCTTCTGAATATATTTTCCACAAATTAGTCTGCACACCCAGGGAGAAGACAGTCTATCTGGGGATCTCTGGAATTGACATGTTTTTCACGTCCTAAAAATATGGACCATTTCAGACGAGTATTTGTAGTTGAGTCGATGTGTGCCGTAACCTGATAAACCATATTTAATTTTCAAACATATATTATTGCTGGGTCCCTTTGGATATCATACACGGCCATTTTCCATGCGAGGCTACAACCCGTCTGCGCTAACCATGCAGCCAACACAAAATTATGCAGTTTACCAGTTGAGTATAGACTCGACCCAACTTTCTCCACGCTGGATTTGCTGGAAGCCTCTGGACACGGCCATTTTGTGGAAGGTCGTTGGAATAACTACAGGCTATAGGCTATCCCCACCGATCATATATTTCACCCTCTCAAAATCAGGCTAACAAATACTCATAAATTAGTGCTTTATAAATAGAAACATATGCTAATGCTACAATTACAGGATTCCACAATGGGGAAAAAAAACAAGGATTAAAAAGTAGTTTTAAAAAGAGAAGTGCTTTGTATCGCCCCCACACCCCTCAAGAACAAGTCCTGCCAGAGGCAGTCTAAAGTGAGCACTTGTGCTTGTTTGCAGCTACAAACACAATCATGTTTTTTGTTAAAGTTATTGTGAGGGAACATAATTTATTCTGATGCTTATGAGAGTATATCATGTCATACTGGTGTTTGCGTGCGAGCCGGGCTTTTCTGGAATGAAAAGAGATGATTCATCAGTCACTCGGAGCAAACTCTTCTCTGTCAGTTGTTTATTTGTAACCGGGACATCGTTAAATATGTCGCTTATGAGAGCTGCCTGAACGTTGGTGTTTTTTTGTATTATTTAATATTTTTTTCTTTTTTTTTTTCCAGTCGGAATGCTGAGAAAGGAAGTGACATGTTATGATTTGTGGACTTGTGGTAATGACTGAAGCTGTGGAAAGTGATAGAGGACTGGTGGTTGCAAAGTCATGAAAGGCAGGAGAGAGAGAGAATGAGATAGATAAAGATGGAGGGAACAAGAAAGAGTGTGAGGGAGAAAGAGAGAGGGAGGAGAGAAGGAGGTGAAAGAGGGAGAAAGAGAGAGACAGGTAGGGAGGGAACAGGAGAGGGAGAAATGGAAAGATGTGAAAGGGAGAGAGTGAGGGGAAGAGAGAAAGAGAAAGAGAGAGAGAGGGATGGAGAACAGCGGAGAGAGAGAGCGAGGGAGGGAAAGACTGAGGGAATGGCTGTGTGAAAAGAACACAGCCTCCACTGTGATGAATGTCCTTCTTCACTCTGAGGAAATGCATCAGCCCAGAGAACGAGGGGAGGAACACAGGGGGCGGGGAGGAGGAGATGTGTCTCTTTCTGCTTTTTGTATCATCGGCCGCTCTCAGTTATTCAGGTAACCCCAATCGCTCATGCGGTCCTCCATGTTAGCCATGCTTGATGCTAATGTTTAACTCTGCGATGCCTTTGAAATCTATCCACGTTCGATTCACCTTGTAGACAACTGATTCATGGACGGATGGACTGACAGAATCAGAGAAACACACAAGGGTGATTCTATAACATATTCTCCACCTGATTGGTGGAAAGGTATGACAAAAAAAGAACGGCTCACTGTAATCTGTCATTCATTGTGCTGTATCGATTTACACGAGGGGAATTTCTTCAGTCAGGGCCTTTTGTTTGACTGCAGTCTTTATACCAGGACTATACATGTGAAGCAGTTCTATTCTTCACAGAAAATTGTGTTGCGTTTTTGAAGGACAATAATAATTGCAAAGAGAAAAAACTTGAAAGCAATCATTGTATTTCTGCCCGGGACGCAGCAGAAATGTAATACATTCTTGGAAAGGTAATTCACTTCGATTGGAGCATTTTAGCCTGGGGGCCAACTGTATGAAAAGTAATCAAAGTCCTGATTCAGAGCGGCAGTCAGTTTGAGCTCGAAAGAGCTGAAAGCATGTTTTAATCCGGACAAACATGGCTGAGGAGGCACAATTATCAGATAACCACTATACACCCAAACGGTTAAAAAAAACCCCGCCATTACACCAAACTCATCGTGCTGGCCTATAGACACTGTGCTTTGCGTAGCTCTGTTTAAAAACTAATTTAAGTGGAAATCGTCTGAAAGGGCAGTGTGTTGTTAGACAGACGTGTGCAAAAACTATGAAAAGATATATATATATAAATATATATATAATGAAAAAGCGAAAGCATGTTTCTGATCGTGGTATGTGTGTGGCTTTGCAAAGTTATACTTCTCACAAAATGGTAAAAAGTTATTCTGTACTGTACGCTGAGTCTTTTACGATTTGAGTTGCTGCTTTTCATGCACTACTATTCACATGAATGGACAGGTCCAACTCACCATGTCGACACCTTGATGAAGATGTTGATGAAAATGATAACAATAACAAATGGAGTTTGTTAAAAAAACGTTCGGGAGAAGTATTTTCAGACAACCCCTCATTCAAATACCTCTCCAATCCGGTTTTCTCCACAGGTATTAAATCGCCACATACCTTATCTCCCATCATGCACGCTGCTTCCGGTATCGCTGCCCCCTTGGAAACTGAGCCCAAGATCAAATGTCTGTACCGTTATATAACTTGCCACATCACAAAAAACTCTTGTTTATGCTTCTAAGCACATTCAATGTTGTCTGAAAAATCATTCTACTGAATAACAATTGTAATACATCATTATCATCATCATAAATGTGACATCATTAAAATGCGACAGTAGATGCTTTATATTTCATGAACATAAACACATCTGAGCTGTCAACTGAGTGTTCAGTAGATTACACCCACACATGAAAAATCTCCCCTATCATTTACTCACAAAAAACTATCTCCTCTATCATTTACATACAAAAAGACCGTCTCTCATATCATTTACTCACAAAAAAACGATCTCCTCTATCATTTACATTCTGAGTCACAAGACTCGTGGGTATTGTTCGGTAAGAGTCAGAGACAGAATTTTCTCAGGGATTGATAGATAGACTTCTGATTAAACATTTTTGTGATGCTTACACTGTGTGAAATTCCCACTCTGATTGTGATACATTTAAATCAGACGGTGTTAATGAAAATGAAACTACCGTCTGAAAGTGAAAGGGATCTTAAAAGCAGAGGAGCAAAACTGTGGATCGCAGACTGGACTTGTTTAAATGAAGACGCATCTTCGTTTAAAATTTTCTATTCAACTAAATGCTTGTATTATTACGCTTTGAGATGCTCTCTGGATACAGTTGTCAGACGGTCATGAGTAGAACCTCCCAGGCCTTGCCACGCAAGGGACATTAAGAAATGTCAGTCCCCTCAGACGTGCTGGTGTTTTCGTCTTCCTGTTTAACATTTCCCTCCCTTCCTCTGACACATTTGTCTTTAGAGTTTCCCTTTTTTATGTGCGGTGTAACCAGGCTTGAGTAATAAGGCGCCAATACAGGAATCGCACCACGTCTATCAGGACGAAAATGACTTTGTGCAAGAAGCATGGAGGCATTTTGTAAATGACTGAACATCAATACCTGGGAAGGGATGGAGAAAAAAGAAATTGCCATCTGCAGTTGGGAAAAAACACAATAGAACCTGACTGAGCTGGGCAAGATAAGAATATATATATGAAAAATCTTTAATAAGAAAATGACTGCTCAGATAATTCAACTTTTTAAAGAAATCCTGAATTTGCCCCCAAGCTTGAGGGTTTGGCAGAGGGGTGTGGTCTGAGTAAGTAAGGTTAGCCCAGGTGAGCCACAAAAGATTTTCATGCTTGAATTCTGTCAGTGGAAGATGGGCGGGTAGATTGAAATTGGCTGAAGGTAATTTCTGAACTCCTATCAAGAAGTTTTTTACTCGGAGAGTTTTCAATGTGTGCGGACACACATTGTGTGTGTGTCAGGACTTTAATAGAATCCTATTTATGTGACCAAAAAGAATGTTTATAACATGGAGAAAATGAATTGTGGGGAAAAAAAACAACAAGCAATCATAACAAATATACATAGCAAATTTGATCATTTAAATCGATCATTTAAAATGATAGCACTGCATGTGTGAGGGATGTGGGTTGGACAGGTGAATGACTGGCGGCAATTATTCTGACATGGTCACATGACAGCAGATTTGTCTGGTCTTACTCTTTGGCTGTTGGTTCAACAACACTCATATGCTACTTCATGGAGAAAGTCCGTGAAAACTTTGACTGAACTTTGGCTGCCAAGTGCCGTTTATCACCATGGTGAATGTCATTGTTCTGATCGCTTCATAAAAATTTTCCATCATGCACTCAATGAAAGCTGTGACATCACAATGTCCTCTGCTTTACCGTCTATCGTCCTTCATGTGAACGTAGTCTGAGTGTTAGCAGGTAATTAGCTAATTGAGCATGGGTAGCCAATGGAGCAGAACCCTGCACGCACACACACACACACACACACACTGGTGCCCTGTGCTCAGCTCTACGCACCCTGGAGTAGATGCAGCAAGGGCAGATGGAATAGAAGTGTCAGATTAAGGAGCGAGAGAGAGAAGAGAGGAGTAGATAGAGGAGTAAATGGGCCATACATCACCATTTGAGTCATCACAGGTGGGCTAATATGAGCGCCAGCCTCGAGATGTGCCTCGGGGGGATCCCCGCGGTAACCCGCCAAATTCCATTTATGGCAGTAATGCAGCCTCATCACCTTGAGCCGCTGAGAGAAGATGCATGCACGCACGCACGCACATATGCACACACACATGCACGCAGACACGCTTGCATACACACACATGCATGCACGCACACACACTAGTGTACACACTCACACAGATGCACACTTGTATGCACGAAAACACACCTCCATGGTCATACTTACAGTCATAAACACAAACATACACGCTTACAGGTGCAACCAAACACAGGCCAGTCTGCCCGCAGAGCGCAGTTCATACGCAGCAGGCATACATACGAACTGGGCCAGTAGATGAAGTGATGTATACATTCAGACATGTGCCACAGCTTGGTTTATTTTATTAAAAAAATAATAAAGCAATCACATTTACTTTTGCACGTGTACATTATTATTTTCTAAAATTCTTGTTTCATTTTGCTGGATTATATTATGAAATAGGTCTTGAAATGCAAGGGCACAACGCGGGGCTATTTAGCATTTTCCTGTATGCCTATAAGATAAATCTGTCAATACATGGTATGTGCACATATCATAATTGTGTCATACAGCCATCTTATACACGTCTTATATAGACCAACATTTTGACTTCCCTCATTTAAAATCGTCTCTACCAGAAACATCACCATGACTGCAGCATGTGTGAAATACCCTGAAACACAAGTGTATGAATACGCTTGAAGGAAATGTGCCAGGATGTGATATACACACGTCACATAGTTTGGTATAAATCTAAAAAGCTGCTCTATGTATGCAAATGAGAAATGTTTTAAAAAAAAAAAACACGGACTCCCGTCTAAAGAATTCATTTGAATTTACCGTGAAAATAGTTTCTCAAACCTTCATTTAATTCAATGGCAAAATAGATTGCACAGTGTCTAGTTTTTTGTTCCTTGATTTTTCGTTTGTTTGTATGAATTTTTTGGGGGGTTTTATTTACTGAAATGTATAACTGATGAGCATAAAAGCGACACGCCAGAAAGTTCCATGAATAGAATGAATAATAATGCCACTCAATGGCGGATAGTAATGGAATACTAATGCTAATGGGAAGACGCTGCTACTCGCACCCACGAGGCCGGATGGAAGCGATGTGATCTTCGTCCAGCTCTTAAAGAATGATGCAACAGAAAAAATAGCAGAGATACTTCTAAAGCGAACCATTTCCAAATGTTTGGTTAACGTCATTTGGTTAATATATTTTGTGTATGTTCTGGAATCTGACCTTGAAATATTCAGTAACTTGGTTAGGGATTAAAAAGCGGCATTAGTTTAGCGCAGTCTTGGTTTTGGCATCATAGGGCTTGTGGGTGATCAAACTTTTTTTTTTTAAATTTATCAAAATTCATAAGCAATCACAGGCAGAATAGCGATGACAATTCTCCATTATAGAAGGGTGGGGCTCTGCCGTTGAAAATGGCATGTTAATTGGTGGTCACTGCTACTCTGTCTGGGCTTTATCTTATAACCCTGCGCGACTCATAATTATGTCCCTGTGAATATTTGCACATGGAGCAGGCGAGCACAGTTCCCCCCGCACCTCTTTCTCCAAACGTGATTTATTCATATTCCTATAGATTTTCTGAAGTATATGGAAACCACTCGTTCATTATGAGGCATCGTTCCACACACAAGGTCAGGTGGCTCATTTGCATACAGCCTTGTTTGTGCTCTTGCTCTCTCGTGCGCTTGTGTATGTCTGTCTCCAAATGTGTTTGTAAAATCCCAGAACCTCAAAAATCCGCAAATTTCTGCAAAAAAACCCGACACCCCCTCATTAGCAACTTCACATCGGAAAATGATGTAAGAATGTACATCAACACATGCGGCGAACCACTTTTGGAGGACGTCAGAATCGCTCGGATCGCAATGCGACGCCACCTTTCGAACAACAGGATGTTGTAAATCCGCTGAAAAGCGTCAAACCGAGTCAAGCGGCACATTAAATCAAAGAGTTCTGGAGCAGTTCCACACACTGTGGTCCCCGAGAGAACACCCAAGCCACGCTGGAGGAAACATTGTATCTGTCAAACAATACTGTACCATCTGCCACAGGGGTCGGGGGTGGTGGGGGGGGGGGGGGGGGGGGGGTTCTTTGATTGTGACATCACACAAGTCTCCCTTTGATGCCCAGAGGCCTGCTGGAGTCGCTATGGAGACCTGTGTTACCGTGGGCCTGCTGAGGATACAGCTTCCACAGAAGCTGCCTGAATGCTGGAGCGTTTCGTAAAGGAGAGCTCTGAGCCGGACACCGGACCCTTTACGGGACACAGGGAGTAAACAAAAAAAGAATGAATAAACAGAAGTGAATCATCTCTCAGCTTCAGAAAATGTGGTCTTGCTGCAGTTCCAAGTATCTGAGTGGCCGCTGGAGAGAGACGAAACTGAATTCTTGAACTGACCTGCTCCCTATTTTACCCCAGCAGCGATCAAATCAACCGCTCCCTCGCCAGCGAGGACGTCTGATCACAGCCTGTAAGAGCACACCTGGGATTCAAACAATATAAAAAGAAAAAGATATATATAAAACATTGAATATAATTTGCATGGAAGACATAAACACGTCCATAAATACAGTACCCAGAAGGCTCTCCAATGTTTTCGTCCAAAAGGTGAGGCTGTTTTGAACGTGATTTCGAGCCAAAACTTCGATGCACACAGCCGGGTACGTCCTTTGACTGCTCCCTTAATTGTTTTACCTGCTGTGTTACCCTTCCTTATTCCACTCCCCCAAAACACTGCATAATCTGTTATAGATTGGAGCTGCAGCAGTAATAGGAGAAATCAATGTGAAATCATACCCCTTTTCCTTTGTTGTAGCGCCCGCTTTCGTTTCGAGAGGCTGACCGACACTCCCGACGCTTCAGGTGGCCTGACAACTGGATTTCCATAAATAGGAACGGAATATCTTCTACATATCAATAAACAAATTAGGACGGAGTATCATTTGCATAATTACATATTATGGATGCGTGAATACAGAAGAACTGCCAAGGGTGGCCAGAAAACAAAAAACGGGAAGGTTCTTGCTTCCCGGTAAAACTGGAAAAAGTAGGGCATTATTTGAGAAGCGCTATCTGAGCTTTAATTCCTTGTTTTAGTTCTTTTAGGATGGGGGGTGGATTGGGGGTGGGGGGGGGGGGGCAGTTCGGGGGATGGGTTTGGGGGGGGGGGGTGGCTCCTGACTGTGACCACAGCACATTTCAGTTGGAGAGAGAGGGGCCATTTTTAAAGCGCTATCAAACAGTCATCACCACTGGAGGACCCTACCCAGAGGCCTCGAACGTACTGCATTTCAGCTTTCATTACGAATGTGCAGGCATTTGATTGGCTGCTTTATCGCAGTGGCTGTATTGGATCCCGAGCATTTTCTTCTTATGAGTAGGTACATGGCTAGAGTGACAGATAGCAGAGTTTGAGTAGAAGTCTGCCTTATTGAGGCTGAAGGTCCAGAATCAATAGATGTCATGTTCTAGAATGGTCTCTCTGTGTTGGGCGCATGTCTGTGTATGTGTGCTTGTTAAGTGTGTGTGAGTGTACAAGGGTGTCTGTGTTTACATATGTATTTGTTTGTGGCTGTGTGTGTGTCTGTGTTTGTTTGTGTGCATTTGTGTATTTTTGTTTGTTTATGTGTGTGTGTGTGTGTGTGTGTGAGGTGGCTTGAGCAGGCGTAAGTAATATGATTTACGCTCCTCAGTTTGACCCCGGCAGAACCAATCAAATGCTGAGATTGTTCTGGGAGCCTGGAGACGGGAGCTGTGAATATTTAAATCATCTACGGGGAGTGGTCATGTGACCTGGGCTCTGCGCTACTTTGCCCGATCACTGAGCACTGTCTGTCTCTCATTCACTCCTTTCCTCTGTTTATTTTTCTATTGCTCTCTCTTTCCCTCTTCTGTCTATTGCTCTCTTATTCCTTATCTTTCTTTGTACCTCCCTTACTTTTAATTTCCTTTCTTCTCTTTTGTTGTTTTTTTTCTCTCTGTCTTTCTTTCTCCTGCTGCCTCCTTCTCTCTTTCTCTTTCACTCAGTTTCTTTTTCCTTCCCTGTCTAACTCTCTCACTAAGTGTAATTTCAGTATCCCTCTATATTTCTCTCTTTGTCTCACTCTCTCTTTCTGTAGTTCTGTCTCTCTTGTGTCTTCTCTCTCTCTCTCTCTCTCTCTCTCTCTCTCTCTTTGTCTCTCTCTCTCGCGGTGCTAGAAAAGTAATGAAGAGAAATGAAAGTGTTTTGTGCGAGATGGAGAAGAGATCAGAACGGAGCGACTGAATGACTGATGAAATTGTTTTTAGATAGACTGCGAGTAAGACGACTGATTGTGCTAACAGAGGAGAGCATTTCTCTGGCGGAAAATAAAACGCAGGCTGGCAATGTATCCGTTTACTCTCATCATCCGGTCATTCTGCAGGCTGGGGGGTGAATAGATTGGTACCATTAGGATCAGAATGGAAAAGAAAAACAAATAACCATAAATAAACCTTTATGTATGAATAAATGAATTTATTTGTGCTTATTTTTCTGCAAGAGAGCACATTAGATTTGTATCATAGTCTATGTGCAGTCATTCCTTCTGCCAATATTTTTTCAAGAAATGACAAAAGGACGTGTTTTCCACGACTGCCGAGGTTGAAACAAGATTAACCACCGTTTTATTTTCATACAGAGGAAAGACAGGGTCTTAAGAAATCCTGTGCAGTATTTCGCTGTGACACCATTCACAGAGCCACTTTCAAAAATGAATCAGAAATGCCATCCTCAGCTATGCCACAACAACAATAATAGGTAACCGATTTTTTTACGTATAGTATTTAATAGTATTTCTTCTTTTTCTTTGTGTACTTCAGAAGTTTACGGTAGTTGAGCCTTGAGATGCAAAGTTGCATGTTAGTGTCCGTTATGGGATCATGTGACATCATTTCCTGGCAGAAGTGAGAAAGAGGGCAATCTGTTAGCATGGCTCAGGACTTGTTCTACAGCTCAGCAAGTTGATCCCATCTCTTGTGGTGAGGCTGAAGAGTGCACTGACCCCTATTCCACTGTGGTGACAGAAAACAGAGTAAAGCTCTTTGTTGTGAGACTGAATCATTTGTTGTAACATTGTTTCTGTGCTTCAGCCTTGTCTTGTTACAAAGCTCAGAGATGTGAACTATTCAGTCAATGTGTCTTACAGAAGAATGACATCATCACCAGGAAGGCAGGAAGTGTTCTTGACCTTGGTCTTTACCTGGCAATCTAATCATATCGCTTTTCTATTTTCTGAGGAGCAAATGAGGGTTTGTGATTCCTGCTTTGGAATCTGCAGGATTATATTTCTGTGAAAATATCCGGTTTTCCTTGAGGTCCCTTTTTAAACATGTTTATTCTGTGTTTTTCGGTTTTTCTTCTTGTTCATTTGGTTTATTTTTTAAGATCTCGCCATCAGTCTCCAGTTGTTTTTTTTTTTTTTTTATTGCTCGACCTTGTATCCTGCTCCTTTTCTTGTACCAATTATATTTTATTTGACTAATTTTCAGTCGTTACTAATGAAGCGTAGCGCAGAAATAAAACGTGGGTTTGATTTGCTTCTGAGTGTGATATGACATCGCACAATGTGACTTCACAGCCCGCAGAATATCCATCCATTACAATTTAGTGCATTGTTATAAACGTTTAATAAATTATGGATAACCGCGTTATACATAATTAAAGAAGCATGCTTCCTGGTCATTCATCATTAATAAATTTTATTTAATGTGTAGTCAAGTCAGCTCACTGCATTCACCTGTCCTTAATAAGGGATCAGCTCACTGCACTCACCTGTCCTTAATAAGGGATCAGCTCACTGCACTCACCTGTCCTTAATAAGGGATCAGCTCACTGCACTCACCTGTCCTTAATAAGGGATCAGCTCACTGCACCTGTATCTGGGGGCATAGATACTGTGGGGGTGATGGGAAGCTGCACCTGAGCCGGTGAAGGGGGTTGGATACCTGTGGAGGGGTCTAAATCTCCAAAAAATATATAAACCTGAAGACAACCGAACTGAATAAAACCGCGTTTTATTTGTTTTTGCATTTATAATGTATTAATGCTCTGAATTTTGTGTGTGTGTGTGTGTGTGTGTGTGTGTGTGTGTGTGTGTGTGTGTGTGTGTGTGTGAGTTTTTGTGTTACCATTTGCACTGTGAATTATGCAACGCTGCTCTCCTATCTTCCTTATCGGCGCCTTATCTAATTAGTCCATTTTAATTACCTCTGTAATTGTCTGATTTATTATCTTTAGCCAGGAGTTTAACGTTTGATCAATAGTCCCGCAGCAGTACCTCGACATCAACTAATGAGGCGCGGCACACAGAAAATGAAAGCCTCCAAGCTAGACCTCCGAACCCAAAAATGTGCCGAGAGTTTGACCGCCAGACCAACAACTGGCTTTTCACAGCCGACACGCAAGCATGGCTGTTCATCCTCAACGAAACCTACTGGCCATTTTATCAACCCGACACATTTTATTTTAAAAAGAAGGAAGGGAGAAGGGAACATACTCGTGTTAATTGGGCTTTTGATCTCTGAAGCATGAAATAGGGGACTATACAGACAATTTAGAAAAAACTGAGCCTTAGCTGGCAGAGGTCTCACACACTCACACACACACTCACACTCACACACACACAGACACAAACATATGTGAATAACAGAGCTCAGAGATGCTAGACAGACTGTGACATCAGCACTGGAGAGAAGGAGAGTGTGAGTATAGCTGGTTCCTTTGCAAACACACACTTGCAATCGGAAATACAGTGAACCCTTGTTGTAGCGGATCTCGCTACAACGGATTTTGGTTATAACGTACTATTTTTGCTGTAACAACGTGTGTGGTCTGTTCTGGTTAATATTTGTTAAAATTCCCCTTTTTCTTTCCCTTTAACCTTTCCTGACGTCAACTTTTTCTCTCTTTATTCCCCTCTCTTTCTCCCCTTTTTCTACCTCTTATCTCCTTTCACTGTTCTCTCTTTCCCTTACTTACTCTGTATTTTTTCTTTACCTCTTTCTCTCTTCCGTCTTTCTTTTAATATTAGTTGTTATTGGTAGCTATTACGGTGGTGCCACATCGTATCACAAAGGATTCTTTGAAAACTTAAACTGACACAGTCCGAGTAATGTTTTACACCAAACTCTTGGTGCCACAGCCGAGGTGGGACTACTGTGTGTTTTTATATTATCACCCGGTTATATTGTATTGTCTGTTAAATCGTGCTCCCTTTCCCCCCAATTAGTCCAGTTTAACGAGGGTTCACTGTACATACACATTGGATCATAACATTATTGGATTTTGCAGACACCAACAGTTACATAATACGTATATAATACTTTTTCCTCTAGACTTTTGCTTTCTGGCTGCTCTGCTCCAGTTTGGCCATGAAATAAAACTTTCTGTCAAGGAGCTGGACTTGTAAGTGGGGTTGCAGGTTTCAGTCCTAAGTGGGGGCATTGCTGTTGACCCACAGTTAAAAATGAATATCTATGGGAACAGAGAACAAAGGCAAGGTATTGTTGACTGGCTGTGGTTTGGCTGGATTTCTCTGCTCCTCTCACTTTGAATTCAAGAGGCACAACTGGCACATCTGTGTGAAAAACAACGGGAAAACATTTTTTCAGAAAACAAAGCAGCAAAAGTGATATGCGAAAAAGATGCATTAATAAAATTACAAAACATGCATAATCCCCAAATCTCTGTGGTGGTTGTCTTTCCCTGAGAAGAACTTTACTGAGGAAAAAAATGTAAAGAAGTAAAGAAGAAGAGTAGGCGGTCTAATGGCATCGCTAGTTGTTCATTTTCCTAATGACCTGGCGGCGTCTCAGTGACAGAGTGTGGCTAAATGACGGGGCCCTTTAATCAGGTGGGGCGTGGGAATGACGGGCACTCGTTTGGAGTGCGTGTTTGCCAGCCCGCAGAGCTGTGGAGGAGTTCTACTCACTCAGGAGATTACTTACACTCACTGGGTATCCACCTCTGCACTCTAAACATCCAAAGTTCCATTATGGAGTCTATAGACACACCAGATACCCACCTCTGCACTCTAAACATCCAAAATTCCATTACAGAGTCTATAGGCACACCAGATACCCACCTCTGCACTCTAAACATCCAAAGTTCCATTATGGAGTCTATAGACACACCAGATACCCACCTCTGCACTCTAAACATCCAAAGTTGAATAACAGAGTCTATAGACACACCAGATACCCACCTCTGCACTCTAAACATCCAAACTTCCATTATGGAGTCTATAGGCACACCAGATACCCACCTCTGCACTCTAAACATCCAAACTTCCATTATGGAGTCTATAGACACACCAGATAACCACCTCTGCACTCTAAACATCCAAACTTCCATTATGGAGTCTATAGGCACACCAGATACCCACCTCTGCACTCTAAACATCCAAAGTTCCATTACAGAGTGTATAGGCACACCAGATACCCACCTCTGCACTCTAAACATCCAAACTTCCTTTATGGAGTCTATAGACACACCAGATACCCACCTCTGCACTCTAAACATCCAAACTTCCATTATGGAGTCTATAGGCACACCAGATACCCACCTCTGCACTCTAAACATCCAAAGTTCCATTACGAAAGCTGAATCTGAAAAGGGCTGCTATATGGTGCCTATAGAATTCCGTTGCAATTGTACTGCTTTTGCGTCACTGTAGTGCCTACGACAGATCTGCAGTGCGTTAGCATTCAGACACACTAAGACACACTGCGGTCACGATTTTTCCCAGTATCATGGCTGTATGTCTCCAACTGACGTACATCCATCCTCGCAAAATGACAAAATTTCTCATTCCTTCTTCTTCAAGGCCCTTGAAGTTCGGCCTACATTTGAGCCTGGGGTTGTGGCATGCTGGGTAGTCCCCCATAACATCTGCTTGGAGATCCAGAGAAGGCTCCGGAGGTGGAAGAGGATGACCCGGCACCCAGAGCCAATGAGCAGCAGCCGGGCGAGGCTCTGTGGGACAGCATGGCTGTAGCTGTCCCGGCCCCGGACAACATTATTCCTGCCCTTCAGGAGAGGGGGAAAAAAGTTAGTTTCACCAGGCATTTACTTCATTCATTGCCCACCCCCTAGTTCTATTAGTTTGTTTACCAATTGTTCTTTTTTTACTGTTTTTCTGTTGATTATACATTTTGTAATTTCCCCTTCGTTCCCGTTAGTTGTACAAAGTTTTATATTTTTTCTCCCGTTCTATTAAAACAATGCAATAAAGAGAATCGCGCGGTCAACTGGTAATTGCTAACTCGTAATAGAGTTATTTCAATTAACTCGACAGAACGATGTCAGCTTCATTGAAAGAAGATTGTTCCAACACTCATACATACAGAAGTTAACAAATTATCAAAACTACTCAGAAACAGCAAGGTTCAACCAAAAATACTATGTCTTACGTTCACTTCAGCTTTAACGCAACTGAAGGATTACTGGGTAGTTGTGACATGTGCTTCCACAAAATTATAACTTTTAATTGCGCGCCAACAACAACAGGATGACATTATATAGAGAGGAGCTGTATAAATTACAGAAGTACTAAAAAATGGGTAATGTTTGGGAAGGTTTATAAACATATTCAAAATAAAATATACCTGAGCTACACTCTAAACGGTTTCAGGTACCCATGCTCTTCACACACTCGGTGGAAATGAACATATTTCTAAATATTGTGCAGATGAACTACACACGATCACATGGCATGAACAGTCATAACCGACAGCCAGACTGACATAGAGATAAATCATATCATAGCATAACGCGTACAGCATTAGCCGGTAGCTTGCCACACATGTTCAGTTTTTACTGCACAATTCTTAGACTCCAGACCACACTCATCTCCCTAGTTTTTAACTTTAACAAACATATAGTCACCCTCCACTTGAAGCTGAAACATTCCTATTTGATGCATCTTCTGAAAATATACTTAAGGCGCAGCTCTCAGCTGCACTGTAATACATCACCAGAACCCCCTATTACCAACTGAAGGATCCTGCAATTCTGGAGCAACAAGTAGGAAATTTATTCAGAGTCAACTATCTAGTGTATGTACAGAATCTTTGGTAGTGCTTTTAGAAAACACAAAGCAGTTCTAAATATATTCTTCCTGAGTTTCTTTGTAATAAGGTGTGGGGGGCCCCCAAAAGAGAACAGAGAAATTAATCATGCTTTGGGGTCATTCGGCTCCCAGTCTTCCACCAATGTGCAGTACTGATGAAGACGGATTGGGCCGCATTTGGTTACAGAGTTACAATCCAGAGGTTTCCGGTTTCTAAACGCAGACAGGAAACTTTGGTTTTATGAACACCCTGCAGAATACGCAACGGCTTACAAGAACAGGCGAGCCCAGCCTCTCTCTCCAATCAATGTATCTCATTAGCTCAAACTAAAAATGCAAGTGCTTCTGCTTGTTCTTTATAAGGGTCATTTCAGCTACTGATCACCAAACTTAATGATGAAAAAAATTCGGTTTGCATTGAAATAAAGTGTGTTGCTTGTGTTTACTCCGTCATGCAACAAACTTCTCTTAAAAACGTAGTTCTCAGGTCCAGCATTCTGTTCCATTATAAAAACATTATTTAGTCATATGGGGCTCTTGAACCAACTTTATCGGTAGTTGAGTTACATTGGATTTGGTTGGATGGAGGGGTTTAGCATCTGATACCCCTGTGCCCACCTTCATCAGTAGTAGCTGACCAAATGTATTAGAAAAGCACAGAGTTATGCCACATGGGGTGAGAACTCGTTGGGCTCGTTTTTATGATGTCATAGTTCTGAGCCTGTAAAAAAGGTCCACTCCAGCCAAACTTGCTTCCTTATTTTTCTTGAAGTAACACCAATAAAACAGAAGCAGAGAGTGATGACATCGAAATTTTATGTAACTAGTTTAAACGTTAATGCCCTCTCATTTATTTAGGAACTGTATTGGGAGAATGGTTATTTCGCTATGTGAAAAACATATGTTGTGGCCCATGGGAACTGCAGTTTGAAGGAAGTCTGAAAATTTTATTCAGAAGCCAAGTAATGTCATACTTTAACTGACATATACATTTTAAGGATCATCGCGCAGCATCATTTTAAAACCACAGGGATGTGGAAATCAGCGGAAACATGTCGGGATGAGTGGAGTCGGCCTTGTAACGGGGCCTGACGGAGCTGCTTTCACGCAGCACAAGGGGAATAACGCAAACCTAATGAGTAAATGAGCCAAATCATCTGCTACCTGGCTGGGTTGTCATAGCGATGGCAGCGTAGCGGGGAACCCCCTTCCGCTCAGGAACGAGCAAACGAGGTGCCAGCCCCCAGTCACTTTGTCACACTGTGCAAAGAAACAGAACTACTAACTGAGACAACAACAGCAAGACTAATGAAGAAAACGACACAACGTGATGGCATCATTATCTCAGAAAGAAAAAAACGAGACTGTTCGGCCTATTTCATCTGTCTCTGTCTCGTGTTCAGAAGAAGTCCAGGTGAGAGAGAGAGAGAAAGAGAGAGAGGGGGGAGGAGGAATAGAGAGGCAGAGAGAAACTTTTTAGACCTTCACAACCCCATCACTTCTACAGGCACCCGAAATATCACATAAAAAATAACAACCCCCATAAAAAAGAAAACAAACACTAGAAACTGCCGCATGCAAATGAAACCATATAAAGGAGGCATCATAAAAAACCTCTTGTTGACTCAAATTCAAATCCTCAAGTCTAAATTACCCCCACAATGTCACGCAGAACCTGTTGAACACAACGCCTAGGCTTCAAAGTCAGGAAAACCGACTTTCAACAGATAACAGTCAAAGTCCAGCCTTATCGTCGACTGGAGCGAAAGCCAGAGTCACGTTATTAGGTATAGAGAGAGACAGACGGGAAAGACAGAGAGTGAAAGAGAAAGAGAGGCAGCAGAGGGAATGAGAGGGACAGAATGAAGGAGGGAAATATGGAAAGAGAATTAAAGGGGATAAAAAAAGAGAGAGAGAAAAAGAAAGGGAATTCTGCTCTCCGCTCTGCTGAAAATAAAGGCCTCTTTCCTGTGTAAAGCTCATTTCTCACTGTCCAGAGGAACACCTACAGCAAGCCTAGTTGTGTCAGTGTGCATTGCCCGTTTGTCATCTTTAATCAGGGACTCCTCTGCGATCGATAAAATTCTCCTTTTGGGATTGAACACCACACACTCCTGCAGGTATAATCACCGGCTTCGTGGAAATGTCGCCTCAATGTAATGAGGGAACCTGCGGCTTCCAAGGGTATACATGAATGTCAGGGCCATGACCCCAAGACTGTAATACAGCTAGACTGGGATGTGACCCCATGACCTTCAGGTCAGTGACCTCAGATGTCAGGCTTGTACTTCATGACATCATCACTACGAGTCTGATAAACTACTATCATGGCTGTGGCATAAAATCGCCTACCCTTGAGGTGATTGGCTAATAGACCCATTCCCATTTACAACTTCTCACCAATCACAAACTTCTGTGACCAGTTCTGCAAATGAAAGTAACTATTTAGTGCGAGAAATTCTTCTGGTGGCTCTTTTGTAATAAATGTGGATAACTTGTAGGTAGCTTCCTTCTCTCTCAATTCGGAATTCATGAGTGTATTCTCAAGACAGAGGAGGATTACGATGTAACACTGCATATTCCTTTCCATTGCACATTCCACATGGAAAAAAATTACATTAAAACTAACTGAATGTTAATTAATTCTTAATTAACAGAGACCCCACCTCCAGGCAACCTCCAGGCTCCAAAATCTCCAAAAAGGATTTTAATGTTGTTCTGTTTTCCCCCTTCAAATTCTGGAGGATCTACTTCACAACAAGCATATTAAAATAGTTGAGTTAATAGTTGAATTTTGAGTCCAAACTCAAAGCCTGCAGCCTTGTGAAGAACGCTATATTTGTTGCTAATGGATTTATGGTGTTAATTAGGTTTTTTTCTCAGTGGCCTGCCATGTTTTTAAGGTCAGACAGAGAAGAACAGTCTGTCTCTGCAATTACTGAGAAGCTGTATGCTTGTTTACCTAAGCTCTCGCTGAGATACCAGATATGTTTAAAGAAGTTGCTGTTGCTAACTGGAGGAAAGTTGTTAAATGAAATTGTTTGAGAGAACGGGTTATTACAAGGAGAAAATGAAGGGGCAATAATGTTAAGGCAATGATGAAGCTATTTGGGGACTTTCAAGCAACACATGGAGTGAAGACACATTTCAGTGTGTGCACACACCGACAGAGGTCCACATTTGGTAGGAAACAGGTCAGGGAAAAATAAAGGGTAAGTCGTTTAAACTCAGTTTCATTGCTCTCTAGTGACCCCTGGCCAACTTGGAATTTAAGACAGTGAAAGAATCTATAAACACCAGTTGAGCTGAGACGTAATTTGATAAACACCTGGTCTGAAATGATTGGATAAACAGCAGCTCTACTCTGATAGGACTGGACAGAACCCAGTCTGCCCACCACTGCTCTGGCTAAAACTTCACCACGATAAAATTTGTTGTAAGAACTGTTTACATAGGAAAAGGGACCACCATCCATAATGCTTACCAGCGGGCGGTTTCTTATGAAGAAAAGATGTACAAAACCGCATAACCAATCTCTGGGTGCAGTCGCAAATGTGCTGACGTCACCTCACTCAGATTTGCATTTTGGCCAACTGCCGCTGGTGCAGATTTTCCTCAGAGATATAGGGAAACATACGTTGACATAGCTGACTTTCTCATGAAATGTTAGTTAAGGAAATGAGAAAAAAGCTTTTGAAAGTTTAGCAAAACTTTTCCAAAGGTGGAATTTTTCCCGTCCGCAAGTGTATGTGCTTGTGTGTGCCTGTGTGACAAACCTTCGAACCCAGTTTGTAAAAGCAAAGACAATTTCTTTCAAAATTAAAAGTAAGAGACAAGGCAGAATAAAACAGCCACGTATCGCTGTCCTGTGTCTTCATTTAGAAGTACTTCAAGCTCCTTGTGGTGATTTAGCGAATTTTGTGGCACCCATGAGTATCTGCTTCTGCTAAATCCAACAACAGATCTAATATATTTATTTTTGCAACTATACGATTTCACAGTATTCAAACTTTTTTGGCATCTTTGAATTTTCCTGTAGCAGCTCCTGCCTGGCACATATTCTGTTTATAAGAGCCCCAAGCAAGCTGAGGGAGTTATGAAGAAAGCACTTTTAAAAGTCTAAAATCTCCCTGCGGGCGCTCAGGCGCAACCGCCTGATGCCGCCCGCAGGCACCTCGCGATCCCCGTAGTACGCGCATCGCAGGGGCTCCAGTTTCGCTCTCTGCACTTTGCAGTCTGCAGAAAATGTGTCTCTGACGTAGCCTCCGTTCCTGAGAGACGATTGGGTTTGGGGGGGGGGGGGGGGGGGGGTTGTGTGTGCAGGAGTTTCCCTCTTCAAGGGCAAAAGACAATTACTCAAGATACCAGTGGAAAGTGGTCCTTTAAAAGCGTTCACATACACAGGCAAGCACGCGCTCAATGTCAAATAAAATTACCTGTCCATGCGTAGCAAACATTATCTTTGGAGTTTTCCAATAAGCCACAAAAAGAACAGTTCTAAGTTAATAAAGTCACAATTTATTTTTAAACAAATAAAAAACGTGTAATTAAAAAAAACAGGGTAGGTCACCCTGGCAGGTTATTTCAGAAATGTGAATCTAACGCAGAACGTGGCAGTAGAAAAGTGTGCAGGAGTCGTTTTCTGAGCACCATTTTCTCACACCTTGGCATCCCTTCCGGAACTCTGAGGCTGTCTCGCAGAGACTCGCGCAGAGACAGGAAGCGCACGCTTGCTCGCGCACTCCCTTGGCATACGCTGTTGCCTCAGGGGCCGCTGTGTGACGTCAGCGAACCCCGATGCTTCGGTTCTTGGCGGAACGTGGAGTCCAGGGCCCCATCCGAATACCCAGCAAGGAGCTTCCTTCCTTCCTACGTCATTTCACTGATCCGAAGCGACCGCTGATTGACTGGGAGGGAATTCTGCCACGCTGATTTCACCTGTCCTTGCTCTGTAGATCAAGTGAAAGAAGGAAGGAGGGATGTGACTAAAATTTTTTGATAGGCGCACTAAGGAGGGAAAAGCATCAGCACCTATGTTCATAACTCAAGACTGCTGATCTAGGATCAGTTTTGCCTATTATGCTATCGGGGACAATACCAGCATACGGACAGGATCTCAGATCATTAACCCAACTCAGTGAATAAAACCCATCATCTTGGACCAGATTTGCCATTTAGTACATAATAGAGAAGGCTGGGATATGCACAGGGGAACCTGATCCTAGATCAGCACTTTTACTCTTTGTGAATGAGTTTAATCATTTAGGGGGTAAGATTTATCTTTTAGCTCATAATTGATAAAATTAGGGTGTTGAAGAAAGATTATATGAGCAGATATGCGTATCTCTAATACTCCACTCTTCCAGACCACCTTATCTTAGTGTGATCACTGACTACATTTCCAATAATGCCTCCCAACAACTTGTCATCAGTTTATGAGACATGTAAATGAGGCAATAAATGAGGACCCCAAGGGAGGAAAGGGGTGGGGACAAGCAAAGATTTATAGTATGCCAGTTGCTTGATATTGTGTGCATGTAATTTCTTCCCTCAGTGTGTGTGTGTGTGTGTGTGTGTGAGTGTGTGTGTGCATATATGTGTGCATATATCTGTGTGTGTCTGTGTGTGTATGTGTAAGTATATTTTGTGTGTGTGTATTTGTGTGTGCATGCATGTGTGTGTGTGTGTATATATGTGTGTGTGTGTAAGTATATTTTGTGTGTGTGTATTTGTGTGTGCATGCATGTGTGTGTGTGTGTGTATATGCATATGTGTAATTATATCTGTGTGTATGTGTGTGTATATATGTGTGTGTGTGTGTGTGTGTGTGTGTGTATGTGTATATTGGGATAGGCTCCAGCCCTCTACTGACCCAGGCTTGGATGAAGCAGGTACATAGATAGATCATGAGTGAATGGAAGATACAGCAGCAGCTGCCACGTTTGTGTTTAGCTAGCCACCGCTAACTATGTTACGGTGCTGCCAATATTGTTTTCAGGTCTGACTGTGCAGGTATCCCATCAGGCTTTGTGTGTCTGTTCTGTTGCAAAAATTTGAGATAATGGACTTCAGACATTCTGATTTGTGTTAGTTAATTCCTGTGGTGCATGACTTATTTTAAACTTATAATTAAGACTTATTTTGTCATATAAATGCAGGCTAACATTGAGTCTCCCCATTAAAGCAGCATTTACTTAATGTAGCATTTGTGCTTTAAACTTTTTAATCAATTTAATTAATTTTTACAGCAACTGCAAAGTAAAACTACTCGGAAAAAAACATGGAAACAAATTTAAAGCATATATTACTTTTATTTGTAATAAATAGCAGGACATTCTGAGAATGCACAGTTACTCCGGAGTTTCTAGATAATTCTGATGCTGTTTGGTAACTGTATGCATTTTCGTATCAGTGAGACATTCAAAGGAGTCTGGGTAATTATGCAATAAAGGTAAGCTCTTGTAGATTCACCATTGAGGAACCACCTCAGATATGATTCTGCTCCGACTAGGGGCGGGCAGCGGTCGTCACGTGCTGCCTTTCTGCGGGAAATGAGTGATGCTAATCGGCCAACAGTAATATGGATGCCAGCGCAAAAATAAATAAGAAATAAAAACAAAACTGCCCAGGAATGTAGTTGCAGAGAACACCAGAGGAGTCGCCCTAGTTCAGAAACTACTTTTATTGCCATGGATTCACACTTGCCATTGATTCATGCAATTTTGCTCATGCAGCTCACAACTCCCTGAACACTGGCTTGCTCGAAGGAAATTATGTAAAAATAACATTGCATGATTTAATCGGTTACAACTAACGACTTATTTTTTTAGAATGCTTTAAGCCTATTTACGTCATGGCTAGATCGCGTTGTGTCAAGATACGTCAAGATTAAACGTATGAGGAAAAAGCACACAAAACCTTTCTCACTTCTTATGAATAGACAGCAGGATATGGAGAACATGCACGTGATGAGCGATGGTACAGACAGGACAACCAGTAACCCCACAGTTTCAAGATAATTCCATCCCTGTTTGGTAACTGCGATTTGTTGCGTGTAAAGTATTTTTGTTCATAGTCTCATCAAGGAAACCATTTTGTGGGAGGAAAATATTTCCTGTTTCCTTTCCCCCCCCCACACACACACACTCAAGGTTACTGGCCTAATCCTGAAAGCTTGAGGTAGGCAATAGCAGTACCCATACTCATATCACTCATTCCTAAACCTCTTAGTATTGAGATCAAAACAGATGAATAAGTGTAGTGAATCTCTTGTCAAATGTCAGAGCAAGAGGGAGCAAAATAAACGAACAACAAGTTGCAGTCCTCTGTAAATACTGGCTCTTTTGATACTTTGTATTAAATTCAGGCCACACTTTAATTTTTTTTCAAAATTCACAGTATAAACGGTTTGCTGAAGTTATTATTATTATTACTAACAACAATAATAATAACAATAATAATGATAATAATAATAGTATAATAAGCATAAGATTATAATTGAGAACTGAGAGCAAGCTGAAAAGGGAGAACTGGGGAGAGTGATTTTTGTGAGGACTGAATTACTGTGTGTAGTTGGGAGATGACAGATTGATCCATATATCAAATGTGCACATACAACGTATCTGCCACCAGTTTTCCAGCAATTGAAAAATGATACAGATCGGTTTGTACATCACTGTGGTTGCAATTGAACGACTGGATGTGGTACGCTCAGTATTCTGTTATAGTTATGGCTTTTACATATTCTGTTCATATTACACCAGCAAACCAACTGATACAAGCCGTCCCTGTCATATGGCAAATGATCTAAGCCAGACATCTTCGAAAAAGCAACTAAAATTCTTAAAAACAACTGCGCATGTATCACGCACTGTACAAGATCCAAATATGTTCCATATATGTCGGCTTTTAAATATATGAAATTGTAATAAACCCCGTTATATTTAATCGGTGTTTGAATTATGTGAATTGTTTTCACAGAACCAGGCCAAAACACAGCTTGATTTCAACTTACAAAAACTCAAAACTCGTGGATGCATACATTTTTTAAAAATCGGACGGCACACGCTTTGCTTTTTGGCAATTAGGTGATTTATTGTTTCAGTGCTGTGAAGCAGACAGGATGGTAATTATATGGGAAACCCTCCCATCCCAATAAAATGATTACAATGTCTGAAACCATCACACTGACCGAACGGTATATCTTATGTGGAAATACAACGATGCGTTGCTGATGAGTAACACGATATACACAAAAAACCAGCCTAATGCACGTCCCCTATGCCTTGAATTACCTGTGAAATCAGAAGTCAAACCCGATATCTGGGGTATTTTTTCATTATCACTATTATTATTGATTTCTCAGCTGAATTGTTTCATTACCGAAGACACGGGGATAGATCTCGGATAGAATGGAAGTTTTGAATGGGTTACGTCACTCAAAGAGCAAGACTCTTTTAGTACTTTTCAGCATTCCTTGAACGACAAAAATAAATAAACAAACATACAGTCACGTGGTCCAAGTTCATCAACGTTACCACACGAAGATAAACAAGAATGTTTTAACTGTTTAAGGTCTGTAGAACTTGCATTTGATAATCTTCTTGAATGCGCTTTGAAAGTCTTTGTTGAAGTATGCGTATATTATTGGGTTCAACAAAGAGTTCGAGTACCCAAGCCAGTTTATTACGGCCCCGAGAGATTCTGGCATGTAGCAGCTCTCGCCACAAAAAGGAAGAACCAGAGCCACGATGAAGAACGGCAGCCAACATAGGATAAAAGTTCCCATAATTATTCCAAGTGTTTTCACCGTTTTGCGCTCTCTTGCCAGAGCCATTTTCCTCTTGGCCTCCGTATTCTTTTCGTTCCTGTTCTCGAAGCACTGGACTGACTGAGGGGTGTTCGGGAGCGGGAGGTGACTCCTCGAGTTACTATGAACTTCGATGATCTCCAGCGACTCGCCATCCTCGCCGTGCTTGACAGCGCCGTTTACGCACGAGCTGGGCTTGGGCTCCACGCTCCTCTTCCAGCTTTTGCCGGTTTCTCCGTTGGTCTTCTTGTGAAAGAAAGACGGGGACACGGTCAGACATCTGTCCGACACTTTCTTTTGCTCAGTTTTCCGGACTGTCTTTCGAATCCGGAACCTGGCGGCTCTAAATATCCTACCATAAAGGACCAACATGAGTAAAAGTGGGATGTAAAAAGCGCCGAAGGTCGAATAGATGGTGTAACCCGGATCCTGGCTAATGGTACAGGCGTCAGGGTTAGCCCTGTCCTCCGCTTTTCTCCACCCGAGCATCGGCGGGATGGATATGGAGAACCCTATTAGCCAGGTGAGGCTAATTAAGATAGCAGCTCGTCTAGGAGTCCTTTTATTCACGTAGTCAATGGGATCTGTTATCGCCCAGTACCTGTCCAAAGCAATTGCGCACAAGTGCAGTATGGACGACGTGCAGCACAGCACGTCCAACGAAATGAAAATATCACAAGTTACCTGTCCGAGCGTCCACTTGTTCAAGACTTGGTAAAGAGCCGCCATGGGCAGCACGAGGACAGACACCATCAGGTCCGTGACCGCCAGCGACCCGATCAGGTAGTTGGCCACGTTCTGCAGCGACCTCTCCAGCGCGATGGCCGCGACCACGCAGGCATTTCCAAATATGGAACAGAGGATGAGGGCTGCGAGGAACAGGGAGGTGACAACCTGGTAACTTAGCGCCACTTCGGCTAGCGCAGCCAAGGTTTCGTTCCTGTCCGGTCCGTCCGAATTTGTAGTGTTGTTTGTATTTTCCATTTCGAGGGAAAACAACAGAATTGTCGGGGAAAACTCAGTCCCTCTCAACGCCTGTTTTCTGCACTACTCCATCACGCAGAGGACGCATGGCGGTCTGAAGTCTAAGCAACACGGCGCTCCAGTGTACACGAGCTGCGAATCATTGACGTCTGGTGACGAAGCGAATTAATTTATACCAGCACTGAAGGTACGACGTCAGATGGCTTAGAGGTCGGAACAGGATTTCTACCGTTCTTTTACAAATCTGCAGTTCATTTGCTGCGAACTTGCAAGGCAGGGAGATATCTGTATATACACTTTTTCATATTTTGTAGAGCAGTGTGTATTTTACTCTTTGAGAATAGTTTGTCCGAGGGAAGAACAAGTGTCTACTGCGAATGGTGCTCCATATTTAGTTAAATCGTGGGCTTCATCGAGTTAAGGATTTTGTCTTGCTAACTCAACAAATGTGTCATGGCGTTAGATTCAAAACGAACTGTATGTTATTTGTTTTTTAATCATTTTTACATTTTATATTGAATGTATTACCGCTTAATATGCTATTTGAAAAAGAGAGAGATTTCGCAGTTGAAGAAATACATTTTAATTAGTCCGAAGAAGCCAAAAATCAAACCAGTTGAGATGAAAATACGAAACCAATTTAATTCTGCTGCTTAAAAACAAGAATTTCAACTGCATAGTTATTCCCATGAACTTAACGAGACAATATTTCAAGGCAAATGTTTGCAACCTGGAAAGCGTTACACGGACACATGTGTTTTATGGGTTTCATCACTATGACTATGTTTATGACTATGATTATGTTTATCGTCGCTCTGGCTGCAGACTGACACTGGCTTCCACGGTCTGTCACCTGCTGCCAGCTTCTCTGCGCATCTGTAGCGCTTTAGCACCAAGGACAGCTCCGTGCGCTTAGAGGAAGTCTGCTGCCATCTGGCGTGTGAGTCAGAGCTCGAGGTTCGGCACGGCTCGCGCTATTGTACAGGAGCCTGTGGCACGAGGAGGAGCGGGAGCAGCAGAAGAATCACACACACCCTGCATGATTTTTGTCTGAAAGCGTCAAGGAAGCGTGTGCAAATCTGAGTTGCATTGATCTTTATTAAAAGGTCAATTGCCATGAAATATCATTCATCTGCCAACTTAGTTTTTTTAAGCAACAGTAACGAAATGTAATACTGAGCCACAGTTACAATTAATCAAATGTCAATGTGCAATATAAACTAATCAGACTATTATTTTTTGTTGTTTGTGATAAAAGGTGAAACCACATGAATGAAAATTACAGAGATATACCAAGGTCAGTTAAGCCACACATACATCAAATACAAAAAAACACGTCTTTGTTGTAAGCCTTCCAGTGACAGCCAAGGACAAAATAAACCCAAAAAATGACAGTGCTCAAAGCTCTTTTGGAAGCAATAAACCCCCCCCCCCAGTCAGACATATATTTCCTAATTCATCTCCCATATTCGCAACAGTAAAGCAGTAAAGTTGACACGGACACCTTCCCCACAGGAAGGAGAAAATGAACGTAGGTATAAAGAAATTAGCGCCATAAATGTTTTCACTTAAAGGCATTCGGCCCTCCCCGTTTCATTGGTAGTAGTTTGTGTAAAAACAGTCCCACAAGCAATTATTATAAAGCTGTCAGAGCTCAGTCCCCGGAGAGATGTAAAATGGAAGCACGTGTCATATCGATATACCAGGTGTTTTAGGTAGCCCATTTCCTCGCTCCTTCCTCGGGAGACTCCTTCTGGCTGGAGGGATTGCTCAGTAACAAGCTGGAGAACGGGTGTGAATCACTCCCTAGACTCTGATATCCCATTCGTATGTAGAAACATAAACGTCAGCACATGCATCATCTTAGAGCCTGCAAGCTGGTTCCTCGGACCTGTTCTGAGTTGGGGGGCATGGGAGGGTGGAGGGGGTGTACCATTTTCACACATGAAAATTTACCATTTGTAAATTGAATGTATCGCTGAATGTGAAGCGAATCGTGATCACCCTCTGTCCTCCGTCAAAATTCGACCGTTTGTATGACTGATTCAATTTAAACGAGGTGGGTAAAAAGAAGGTTCTTTGAATGCAATCACTTATTAGATTACAGTCATTTTGCTGGCGCTTTTATCCTTTAGCCTTTCAGCTGATTAGGCTAACCAAGCGGCAATTCCCCCTGGGAGTAATGTGGGGCTAAGGGCCTTGCTGGAGGTGTATGCAATGTTGTTCTTGCTGTGGGTAGACTGGGGCTTGAGCTACCAACCTCAGGAGTCCCAGTTATTTACCTTAAACACTACAATTTAGGCTGCTCCACATACTGAAGGCTGCCTCACATTATTCATGTATGAATCTATACACTTCTTAAAAAGCTTACGTTATGCTTAAGAGCAAAGAACCCCCAAATAACTTTTCTTTCAGTTGAGTGTGCGTCATACTTAAACATTAAAATATATTAAAATACATCTTCCAATGTTTCTATATGCCCTCAAAATGTGGAGCTTTTAATTTAATAGCAGTGTTTGTGGATTCCAGTTCCAACTGCGCGAGGAAATTTGACTGAGCCGATTTTGAACTCGCACCAATAAGAAACAGTTAGCCTCTGTCGTTAGAGTAGTTAAAGCAAAAATACGGTCATTCAGTCGTTTGCCGTATTTGTTCCTCCACGGTCGTCACGCAATATTTAACAACTCAGAGGCATGGTTAAGTCGTCTGGGATCACAGCGACATTGATGAACAGTGAATCATAAAGTACGTAAATAGAGCTGATGGGAAATGTCCATCAGTCGTGGATAAGTTCACCTTAGTTCCCCCTGTGGTTTGGTCTAGTGAATGGCTCGTGCTTAATCCCCTGTACCCGTGACATTAGGCTCGGTGTTTATATTCAGTCCTCAACCAAATTCCTTTGCTCTGAATGGATTAAGCAACTTTCCCTGTCAGTCATATTTAATGTGCTGTTCTCGTTGTTTGGGTTTCTGGAACATTATAGATTAGGTTTTTTTTTTTTCCTAAAACAATTGCGTTTGGCTTCATTTTGTTCGGGTAACCGTTAGAAATAATGGTCTTGCCTTTAAAATATAGGTTACGAATCTGTCTTTGTCAAATTTCTCTGTGAGGATTTTCCAAAATATTTCACAAAATAGACTGATTTTAATTACACAAACATCTTTTAGAAGGCTAATCAGACCACTCGCTCCGTGAAGCAACAAATTAATTTTTGATTTGTGTGTTGTACAAATAACACATTAATTACACGGGTTAAAGAACACAAATGTATAGTGTATTTATTATTTTGCGTTTCTGCTTGGTCTGCACTCTACCGCACCCCACATACCGTGTTGATCATCCCGCTTTTGGAATAAAAAAAAAGCGCTGACCATGTTGGTTGAAAAAAAACGTTGCTCTGGTTATTTCACCTCATTTTTCTGACAATGAGCGCATTGTGGTCTGTTTGGTTTCTATAGGCCTGCCGGACAATTAGGAAGCTGAGCTGCCAGGATTGTGGGGCTCGCGGAGGGGGGTGACTTTCAACTTTGTCAGCAGTGCAAAATGTACAGGAGTGGTACAGACGAGACCGTTCACGTCCACCGAGAGCCGCGTGGAGCCATGAGCCGCGTGCGGTCCCACTGCACTGTACTGACAACAGCGGGAGTGGAGTCCATCTCGTCCGTAGTGTAGCTGCGAGCTTGATCGCACCCCCCTACCACCACCCCCGCTCTAAACTCGAGCGTTACAGGAATGGCTTCTGGAGAGGCCCCCTCTTCTCCCCTCTGCGGCGGGACATACTCCCACGCGGCAGCCGCTTCTGATTCTATTCCTGACGTAGGCGACGAGCTCGGAAGGATGGCGGAGGCGCTCTGTCTGGAAGCGGGAAGAGCGCTGCAGCAGGACGCGGACACCAGAGACCCTCTCAGGGAGAACCAGTCAGCCGCTACGCGGTGGCCCCCGGGGGCAGCGAGTTCTGTCGCAGGCGGCGCTCACAGAAAGGCCCGCAGCTTGGACTACAGGGAAGGGAGCAATGAAGACAACAGTTATGGTGGGACACAGCAGGGACAGTCACAAACTCCTCAAACTCGCACCCCAAACACAATTCGCCCCTGCACTGACTGTCAGTGGGGGTCCACAGGTTTGGCCATGGCAAGCCCAGGCCCTGTCCCCCGTAGGGTATCACCAGGGCAACAGGCCATCGCCTCGGCAACTGTCCTGAGGAGGCGGGTCCTGTCCCACAGCAGCACAGACGAGCAAGGAGAGGAGGAGGAAGAAGTGGGGGAGGAGGAGGAGGAAGAGGATGAGCAAAGGGGAGGTTCCCTGCAAGGAAGTCCACCCCAGGCCACACCTCAAGCCACGCCCCTGGCCACACCTTCTCTCGCCCCGACGCTGGACCGCAGGCTCAGTAAGAGAGAGAGAAACAGACTGAAGATCCTGAGGAGGAAGCAGAGGAGGAGAGAGCGGTGGATTCAGAGCCAGCTGCAGGAGCACAGGCAGGTGAGGCTAACGCACAGGTGAGAGTGTCTGACAGGTATGTGTGACACACAGGTGAGAGCATGTGACAGGTTAGAGTAACACACACGTGAGAGTGTCTGACAGATAAGTGTGATACACAGGTGAGAGTGTCTGACAGGTACGTGTGACACACAAGTGAGAGCATGTGACAGGTGAGAGTAACACACAGGTGAGAGTGTCTGACAGATAAGTGTGATACACAGGTGAGAGTGTCTGACAGGTACGTGTGATACACAGGTGAGAGCATGTGACAGGTGAGAGTAACACACAGGTGAGAGTGTCTGACAGATAAGTGTGATACACAGGTGAGAGTGTCTGACAGGTACGTGTGACACACAGGTGAATGTATGTGGCAGGTGAGAGTAACACACAGGTGAGAATGTCTGACAGGTGAATGTGACTCACATGTGAGTGTATGTGAACGGTGAGAGTATCAGACATGTAAGAGTGTGACACACAGGTGAGAGTGTCTGAAAGGTAAGTGTGACACACAGGTGAGAGTAACACACAGGTGAGAGTGTCTGACAGGTAAGTGTGACACACAGGTGAGTGTATGTGACAGGTGAGAGTAACACACAGGTGAGAGTGTCTGACAGATAAGTGTGATACACAGTTGAGAGTAACACACAGGTGAGAATGTCTGACAGATAAGTGTGACACACAGGTGAGAGTAACACACAGGTGAGAGTGTCTGACAGGTAAGTGTGACACACAGGTGAATGTATGTGACAGGTGAGAGTAACACACAGGTGAGAATGTCTGACAGGTGAATGTGACTCACAGGTGAGTGTATGTGACAGGTGAGAGTATCAGACATGTAAGAGTGTGACACACGGGTGAGAGTAACACACAGGTGAGAGTGTCTGACAGGTAAGTGTGACACACAGGTGAGAGCATGTGACAGGTGAGAGTAACACACAGGTGAGAGTGTCTGACAAATAAGTGTGATACACAGTTGAGAGTAACACACAGGTGAGAGTGTCTGACAGGTGATTGTGACTCACAGGTGAGTGTATGTGACAGGTGAGAGTATCAGACATGTAAGAGTGTGACACACAGGTGAGAGTAACACACAGGTGAGAGTGTCTGACAGGTAAGTGTGACACACAGGTGAGTGTATGTGATAGGTGAGAGTAACACACAGGTGAGAGTGTCTGATAGAGGATAGGAGCACACAGATAAGCAGCACATACAGGTTTGAAAGAAGGCAGTGATTAGAACTGCCTGTTGACCATGCCATCTACCAGACTGACGTTAGCTGTTTTGTTCTGGGCAAAGGCATCTCCGCCGCAGTCTGTGCCGTGTTCCCCAGCAGCCATTCAGAGGGTGCCTCTCTGCACCTCTCCAGATCCAACCGTCTGGGCTCCCAGACTAATGGTCTGGCGAAAAACTGCCGTCTCGTCTTTGGCGACCGCCAAAGACAAGAACGTAATCTGGTCTCTTTCCCTGTGAAAGCTAAATGCCCGCTTGACTCCTCGTAACACTTCTCAGCAGATATGTGACATTCTGCAGTTTTCTGCACAGCGATCCAAGTCTGGAAAATTGGCTTCAGTGAAAGCATGTAATGCCATAAAAAAATCATCGTAAAATGGATACCCCTGTCCCCTGACATTTAATTTTTGTATTCATTAAAGATATGAAATATTTATCCTGTTTATAAAGTTACTTAGCAAATGGGGGGGGGGGGGTCACTTTCCAACTTGTTCTGTGAACTCCTACATGAGGGCTTCTCTGAGTAAAATCAGGAAGTAGGTTTGGCTAGAACGGGGACTTAATTGTTTGAGTACAACGTGGGGCTGATGCTAAATGGTCCAGTGTCTGAGAGTGGGAGCTGCTGATATAGTGATGTGCACTAGGAATCTATTACAGTCCGTTAATCTCTTTAAAAAATGAGGTTTGATTATGGATTCTATTACAGACCCATTAAGAGCACCTCAACAAAGTTCACTGTCTGAAAGCAATGAAAGTGATGGGCCAAAATTTCTGCAATTCACCCCTTTTATCGTCATACCAAGAGGAGAGAAGCTCGCTAATTTAATTTATGTTTGTGCAATATGGAGATGACCAGAAATCGGAGCACAGGGGCACATTTAGCATTAGCTAAGGGACTGGAAATCTGTGGGCAGTTTGCTGGGAATGCTACCTAAGTCTAATGCTCTGTTACTCCTGCAAGGTTAAAGATGTGGTTTTATGAGAAAAAGTACAAAACAACGATCCCTAAAGTAAGGTAGAGAGCATTTCCTCACTTTTGATTGGACCTAGGTTGTGTTCAAAGATTTATCATGCTAAACGTTCAGATCATTTGATCTGGAGGTGAGACTTCTATCCCTTGTGATAATTCAAAGTGCCCAGTGCATTTCATCTGGAATTTTCCACAGAATGCACAAACATGAATTAAAATGACACCGGTAGGTTTATCTAAGAGCCTAAATGCCAAAATATCAGCATATGACTTAAACTCTGAGGACCCTAGTCGGTCAGATATGTATGTGACACGAAAGACCATCTGCTGTACTACTATTTCTGTGTTTGGGCAAACTTTTAAAATACTCTTTTCCCTGAGACTTTGGAAAAAATAATACCAGACTTCAGTGAAGCGGATGTTTGAGCTGCAGAATATGGCTATGTCTAATTGATGTGCGAGATGTGAGCGTCACAACCCGGAATGCCCGCTGAGAGCTGAGGAGTTTCTCAGAGAGCTGGGGCGAGTTTAAGACTCTGTCTGGATGCTCTTCCTCCCATTACAAAACTCAACAAAGCTCCTCCTGGGACAGAAAGGCAAAAGTCCAGGATGAGAGACATTCCAGTCAACGGCTGGAGTTTGTCTGTCGATACCCACTCTGTCTGTGGCCCACAGAGACAGAAATACAATATGCCATAGAATATTAAACCACAGATGGGAAAATGGAGGAACTTAAGGTGAAGCAGAGATTCATTAATTACTAGGAATCTGTACCGGATGGCAGCATGACACTGAAATAGTCCTTTGGGTTTAGTTACTTTAGGTCAAGGGTCATCCCAAAAGTTAATTTAACTGTCAACATTAAAACATTGAATTAGTTATTGATTGATGAAAATGTTGATGTCAGAGGACAAACAAACATTTTAAGAAGCATTAATCTTTTATTTTCTTATCAAGATGGATATACTATAAGCATGAGTTAATGAAGTGCAGTTCAGAGAAAGGGTCTACACTGGAAGGTCACCTGTTTCCACTGTGGGACATCCTGCAGAGAATCATGGGAGAAGTAGTTTAGAACTCTTCACTCTGTGGCCTCTTGGCTTGGACAGGACATCTCCAAGCCTCCAGTTTGTGGAAAGGTTTGACAGTTGTCGGGCTGTTGACTTGAGCTTCATAGGTACTTCTAATGTAACTGAATGTAAGGGTTTTGGTTGTCTACACTGCATATCGTTTTGTGTGCAACATAACGTATTGTCAATGTTCGTTCGATTAAAATAACTTTTTTAAAAAATTCCCATCGAATAACGGCCGCAAAATGCTATGTGAATTGACACGTTTTGCATACAGGATTAACAATTTCTTTACCAATATGCTACACTGTAACTGTACACATTGACACAGGACAGTACAGAGAATGGCTTGGGAAAGTTTTGAGGGAGATCTTGAACCTCCTATGTCATTATTCATTAGTTTATTTTGCGAATTAATGCTACATTGACGTGCTTTTCTTACATCTTTACATTGAGGTCGCCCTGCGAACTGTTTTAGGTTGACTTCTGTCGCCAGTGGAGGGCGCTCGATGCCCTTTTCATGCTGGCGAAAATCTTGCTAGAACAATCACAGAAGTGCACAAAGACGAACTAGGAAGGTGTGTATATTCGTGGTCCGAGTAAAAGCTGTTATGCTGCAACTTATATCAACAAGTCGGTAAAACTTTTATAGAGCTTTACAGTTTTTTTTTTTTTACTATGGCATTAGAAAGGTATGACTGAATACAATTCAAAAATATATTATGTAGGCCTACTGTATTAATAACGAGGGCACTTAAAATAAATATTCTTGAAGTAAAATTCCATGTTTTTAACTGGACAAAATGTAAACGCTTACCACATAGCAAAGAAATTCGTTGGAAATAAATACTTCTCACAGCAGAGAAAACTATCCATAAATAAATACTTATAAGTTTACATTATTATGATTGTATTGTGCTTTGCTTAGTCGTATGATGTTGTCTTCCATCATGATTAAAAATAAACGTGTTTAAGGGAGTGTCAGAAATATCAGCTTTAAATAATAGTTAAAGAGTTTTCAGCTGGAATGTCAGCAAAGACCTGATTTGAATTTTGAGTAGATGTTCGCTTGTTTACCTCTCTACCCCAAAAGTGGGACGCCACTGGGACGACAAAGGGCCTGGTAACAAGAGCTTGGCGCGCCAGACTCTCCTGTTAATTGTTTGCAGGTTGATTACTGTCAAGTACGAGGTTGTCAGCCGCTGCGTGGTTTTTGAATGACAGTTGTCTTTGCACTTGTGTCGGGGGGCGGGTTTCAATTGGCTGTACAAACGATGCCCGATCAGCGCGAGAGAGCACTTGGACCTCCAGAAACAATAGAGATGATCAGCGCGAGCGTTCAGCGCGGTCCCATAGTATCTGCGCGCGGTCTGACTCACGCCGGTGTTCTGCGGCGCGGGGCGCCATTTTTTCAGTGGACAAAGACTTCACCATGCGGTCAAGCTCAGATAAACACACAACTGGACCTCATCTCCCCTAGTGTCCCTGTCTGTTTGATGGCACAGCCAGTTTTCGGTGGCCTGCAGCCTATCGCAGGTGGTCGGATTGCAGTAGCCCTATGTTGTTTTTATTGCTGTTGTGGCTTTGAATTATTCCACGTCTCTCAAAGCCAAGCTATAATGAGAAAAAAAAATCCCAAACAGTAAATGCACTCAAATATTGATTCATAAATTAATAAATTATCACTACAAAGAGCATTCTTTTGGCTGAAATTTAATGAAATGTGTGCCAAACATTTGAGACATGACATCATGACAGACACTGCACTTGCTCCATACTTTTCTGCTGCCCTCTGTGGGGACAATCTAGAACGCCACACTCTTGTGACCCACATCCTCACTCTGGGAATTATAGTTCATAACAAATATTAACGGACATGTTTTCCTGACACAAGAACAGGCAAATAAGACATCACACACACGATCGCAGAATGACAGGTGATGCAGCTATGCAAAAGTGGTAAGTACACAGATAGAAAGAAACAGTATCTTCTCCAAAAATGTCTTGCCATCTGAGAACATGAGATACAATGTTTTGCAGATGAGAAAAGGCCAGTATGCCCACATTGGCTTGCAATATTTGTATATCAAAAAGAAAATGTGTAATATACATGTTGTGTAAATTTTTTGTCAGGACCCCCTCGAAAACGAGATGGTATGTCTCAAGGGGGTTTTTTATCCTGAAATAAATCAATTTCACCACCACACATAAATAAGCAATAACATGACATGATGTAGGTCTATGACGTATAATGAATGCGTTTAACTTTTGGGAAGAATTCTTAAACTGGTGAGGCAAATGGGAATTCAAAGGGAGATGGTTTGGTTTTTAAATTGCTTAGCAACGTTGGAAGAAGCCTCACGTAAGCTTCTCAGGTCATATACGGAAGGATGGCCCATGAGGTTTTGTTCTGAATCCCAGACAACAAAGCCGACAAAGCTGGTTTTACTCTCTGTCTCTCCCTTTCTCTCCTATTGCAGAAACTTTCCCTCAGAAGTGACTTTGGAATGTATCTGACAAGGACAGGAAGTCCAATTGTCTGTGTCAGGGAAACTTTTCAGTAATTTACACATATATGCAGTGTTTATCATTTTTAAATCAATGTCAGCTACCTTTTGCGAGTGTATCAATAAGAACAGGACGGAGGAATGTATATTTGTGTGTGTAGTTATATTGTGTATCCATGGGTAAGCCGAGTGTTATTATGTAGTGTTAATATCGTGTGTTTGTGAGTAGTAATATGTTGTGTGTTTTATTGTGTTAATGGTGAAGTGGGTATGTAACTGTATGTTCGTGGTAAGGTTGGTGTGTTATGTGTTTTTTCATGTTCGTGGGTTGGTTGTGTGTTTTTTTTTTTTTGTGTGTGTGGATAGGTTGTGTGTTTGTGTTAGGGTTTTTGTGTTTGAGGGGTTTGGTCGGTGTGATGCCTGTTCTGTGTGTCAGGGCTGAAGTTGGTGTGTTTCTGTGTGTTTGTGGTTGGTGGATAGTGTGTTTCTGTCAGGTGGGAGTGATGTTTTTTCAGGGCTCATGTAGGTGTTGTTTTACCTTTAGGTAACAGCTCAGGCGATGATGAGATGTTTGTTTGGTGTTAATGTGAGTCTCAGTTGCAGGCTACAAGGTCCCCAGAGCTCCCCCTGGGGTGCGAGGGACGCAATTACGCTCAAGGCCTCTTGGGGCTCCCAGGACAAGACTCAGTGACAGGCAGGCTGCAGTGCCAGACAGGACCCCAGGGGGCACCAGAGAGCAATATAGCCAGGAGGCCAAGGGGTGAGCCCTGATCTCCAGTCAGTCTCTGGGATCATCTCACAAGCAGGGCCCAGTGTGGTTTATTACAAAGCAATGTCACACTCCAGTCATCAAATAAAAAATAGAGTTATAACTTCATATTTTATTTTAATATTATACATTAGCTTTAATGTATGGTAAGCTGAGTAACATTGAAAATGTTTACAGTTCATATAGTTTTAAAGTAACACAATTTGAATGTCATTCAAAGACATCAATAACATAATGTGTTTTTAAAAAATGTTTTACTGGAAATTTGAAGGTCCTTCAACATGTTTCTCATGCTTCATCTAAACACCATGAATATGGATTTATGGAATGAAATTATATCCAGCGAAAGCACTGGGAACTGCCATGAATCTTTAGCAGCTCTCCAGCCATGCAGAATGGCATGCAAATGATCAATAATGCGCTAAGCTATGACCTCCAGCGTTTAAAATGAATTGTGCATACACATGTAAGCGACAGTCACTCATTAATTATATAGGGGTTTTGTACGAATTGAACCATTTTTCACCCAGTCTCTCCCTCTCTCTTACTCTGGACTACCCTAAACCATGTACCCCTCCCCACCCCCATCCACACATTCGCGACATGCAATCTACGACTGCTAACAGGGAAATCAACGAAATGCAATCAGTTTTACATCATTTCATAAAAAGGGCCGCTAAAAGTACTACTGAGACGAATGAGGGAAAATCAAGTACTTTAATACAAAACAATAACAGAAACATACTGATGAAACCAAAGGCTAAATATTGTTAAAGCAACCTGTCAGACCAAGGAAACCGTTACAAACCACTGCAATTTAGTTAGCCTGCATTTGGTGTCATTTTCCAGTTTCCAAAAAATGTTTCTGTCTGTTACCTACGGTAATTCATGCGGGTTACAGATGTTACATGTTTTAAAAGAAAGGGATGACGGAAGCGTTGGAGTGGTTCTCAAGCCAGACTCCCGAGCAGTGGAGCACAGGTATGCCAGGCTCAGAAATGAACGCACACGCCGTAAATGGACTTTGGATTTCTTGTGGGATTTCGCTGCATTTTCTCATCAACGGAGAGCTCTGAGGGACTGCTATTTCCAGAGCGAGCTGAAAATCCCTTCAGCTCCGTTCTCCTGTCGCCCGCTCACGTGCCGTGGTCCTACATACGCAATTCATATTGGGTCAGACAGAAAACGTTTTTGCTTGTGTTTTTCATTTCTTCTGTCACGCACAGCAGTTCTGATCCTGTTCTTAAACCACATGCATGGACTGAAAATCGCTGTGCAAGAGGCGTTAAAACGTTGAGTACAGCAGCGTACTTTCCCTGCACAAAAAATGGATCTGTCAAAAAATTTCAAAAACATTTCAGAAATTCAAAGCTTTTCAAGGGGTAAATTATTTATTGTGGGGATTGTGACGAATGCAGCATTTATAAATTTTCCCTGTATTTAACGTACTGAAAACTGCTTTCTCATTTGCGGTGATTATCTGGCATTTAATTACCTGTAACCCATGACATTTTTTTTTGGGGGGGGGGGGGGGGGGGGGGTTATTTCGTGGGAACTTTGGTGAGGTTTAAACACTTAATATTTTGAGATGAATAATGTTATTTTCAATGAATTGTGTGGCGGGATTTTAAAATGTGTTAACTGAAAAACCAATTAACTAAGTGATTAATACTGTAGTTGGGGGATTAATTAAATGAAATTTGTTGATTGATAAACACATTTTCTAGTTAACCAGATTAACCAACCAATCACTTAAGTACTGCACCATTACCCAATGATTGGTGGTATTTCTGCGTTGCTTGTGTGGCAGAGCTCGACGGGGAACGCTACCAGCAGCAGCGAGGACGAGGACGTGCCTGCAGGGGACAGGGAGGGCTTCATCTGCGCCGTGTGCCTGGACGTGTACTTCAGTCCCTACATGTGCCACCCCTGCAACCACGTTTTCTGTGAGCCCTGCCTGCGCACCCTGGCCAAGAACAGCCCCTCCAACACACCCTGCCCCCTCTGCCGCACCGTTATCACCCACGTCTTCTTCCAGAAAGGTACGGAAATCACACACGTCTTCTTTCAAAAAGGTAGAAAAAAGGTAACCAGAATGGTTACAGAAAATTGCGGTCATCATACACATGGTCTTCCAGAAAGGTACACAAAAAAAGTTACCAAGCATTTTGCCTGTTACAGTACAGTGCATTTCTCTGACGGTCCAGAAATGATTTCCCATTCTTGCATATATCACAGATGTGATGTAGTTGTCCTGTTTGTGAAGTTTGTAAATGATGGTCACCACTCTCTCACCACTCCAAAGGATGTGCTTGTTTGTCTCCAATCTCATTCTTTGAAATACTCAATGAAGATTAAGTTCTAATGTGAAGTCTGTTTTGCTTGAATTGCAAAAAGAGACTAATATATAAGGGCCTTTGATGGAGTCCCAGCCATTATCAACAATGAAAAAGTGCTGGTTAAAGGATACAGTACAGGATATTGGTATTTGTGCATTAACTCAAAATGCAATGCAAAACCACACATCAGTCCACTGCCTGGCCATGTAATCCTGTGGTGAGAGAGCAAGACCAGCTATCATTAAAAGCACCAATGGACCACTGATGTTGTATTGCTGTTTCTATTATTTAGTCCGCTACCTGCAGGTATACCAGGGTTATAATTTCAAATTCAGTGGCATCATGGGAAATGTAGTCCTTTTTTTCTCTGATTTGGAGGCCAGAGGGATCAATACATTCCATTCCCAGAACATTTTTTTCCTGGGCTTCAGAGTGAGGGCAACATACATGACCGTGGAAATGAGAAAATTACGACGGGCAAGGGTAACTTGCTCCCACTTTCACAGGCACGCAATCTCTGTGAAAAGGCTTTAGATTCAGAGGGAGCATGAGAAGCAATGGCATTTAATTTCATGCCCATAAAAGATGCTCTGCATGGGTTCCTCCCTACAATTTCCTGAAGTGAGAAGCGTTAATACACACAGTACGCTATTAAACAGCTCCACTCTCCTGCGCTGCAGCCGCTAGTTTCAGGTTTTTATTAGAAGCTGGGTAAAAATTGATGTAAAAAAATAAAATATTTAATCTAGGTTGTGGACTATTTTTGGGTGCAGAGGAGTTCTTGAGTGCGATTCTCCTGGTTCAGTGGCAGGCAGAAATGCGCGATGTTTTGGTAGCCATGTAGAGTAATGGTAAGGGAACTTGCGAGTAGGTGGAGGCTGGTGTTGATTGTGAGTCAGAGGCTGCAAGCTCGATTCCCAGGGAGGGCAGTGTTGTCGTACTTGCCCTAATTTGCACAAAATATCTAACTTTATAAATACACAGTGTGTATAAAAAAGTCCCTCTGAGTCACATATCATAAAATACAAGACCATGACTGCAGACATTATAACAAAATTGCATATAATCTGTTATATATTGTTATCCCTCTGAGCTTGTTTTTGTGCTTATTTCTGCAGTGTAAGGCACTTTTCCTAATTATGAATCAGCATTATTAATTGTATTGATATCATTACGTTCCCAGTGGAGATTAGGCCTTTTGCACTGTTATGAAGATGATTGACATGTTGGGTGCTCGGGTGGGAGGAGCTTGTTGGGACACGGGCGAGGTAAAAGAGCTCTCAAACGATGACCTCGTACACCTTTAAGAGCGCTTGAATGTGATTGGGTGGGCAGGCATAGGACCGACCGCTCTTGAGCGTCACTGCTGATTATCGTATCCAAGGTCACCAGGCGACGGTTATGAAACGATTGACATGGCGGAGCTGCTTATGAAAACGGGAGAAAAACACTGATGTGTCTTTGATGTACTGTACGTCTGTGTGTAAGGTGAAGGGTCCCTTATTATTTTTTTATTCATGTTTATAAAAAATGTATAATAATTATAATAAAAATTAAACCATTCATGTTAATACAATTTTAAACCAACAACAGCAACCATCTTAAATGGGCTATCAAGTTTGTCCCCATTTCCTGTTGTTTGCGGTGACTAACTGCTGAGTGACATTTCTTGCTGTGTTTCAGAGCTGAACCAAACCACACGGACCTTCTTCCCCAAGGAGTACCTGTCCCGCAAGCAGACCTTCCAGAGGGCCAGCTGCTCCAAGTGGCCCCTCCCCAGCTGCCGAAAACTCTTCCGTATTTTCGGGGGTACGCTAACATCTTTTTTTTACCAACCAGAAAATAGTGCTGCATGGATATTTGAATCATTTTCATTATTTCTTGTTGTTCATTCACCCACCTGATGTAGCATGTAAGACAGTAGCGAAAAAGACACTGGAAACAATAACAAATACGAAATACGACAATAAGTTGAAGATATCCTTTCAAACAAAAAATAACAACTCGTGAATAAGCATTTGTAGAAAAGGATGATGGGGGATAGAGGGCATGGAAAACAGGATTATCAGTGTGTAGAGAGAGAACACAAGAACATAAGTATGACTAGAGCAGACTGTTGAGCCCAGCTAGGCTTGTCGTTTAATAGTACTCTTCAGGGTATCCAGTACTGTGTCAGGCCCAAACACACCAAGAGTCTCTGCCTCTGCTAGTTAACCTGGCAAGCTGTTCCAAGCCTTGTTTACTCTCAGCATAAACTAATACTTCCTGATATGAGAGTCAGAGCATTGTATCTGAACTAGTGAATCTGTTCCCCTCCCCAATGAAAGGGTTCCGGAGGCAGGCCAGTCCCATCACCCGCCGGCAGTTCCCCCATGGCGGCTATCGCCTGGATGCCCTGGACTTCGAGGACGACTCCCGCGGCTGGAGGTTCGACATGGACATGGTCATCATCTACATCTACTCTGTCAACTGGGTCATCGGCTTCATCGTCTTCTGCTTCCTCTGCTACTTCTTCTTCCCCTCCTTCTGATGGCCTGGGCCGTGAAACCTGGCTTCACGATGCATTGTGATGTGGGTTCTAAAAAGCTTCATAAGGGCCGAAAACTTTGCTGTGAAGCAGGAGGATGGGTTGCCAGACTTTATAAAAATGTTACCAATGTTTACTGCTGGACAAAACAACAATTTGTAAATATTCCTTTTTTATATGATGCACAATGCAGTGGGAATTGTGTTATAATGCAGTTATGATGCAACAAGTTATAATGCATTATAACATGTTTGTGGATGGGAAGGACAGGAACTGATCTTCTGTTCACGAAATGGGGCCTTCTTTTTCAGATGGTTTCATAAGATGCTAACTCAGTGCTAACTGACACGCTCTGGTAGGAAGTCTGTGTCCCCTATTGCGGAGAAAGGTTTGTGCTTGCAGATTCTGTGGACTTTGACTTCTTCTGTTCAAATAAGGCCTGAGCAAACACCTCTTTGGGATTAAGGTTGGAGGGTATGCCCCCCCCCCCCACTTCCCCCTGGAACTTTTAAGACCGCCATCTTGCTGTCTGGGTGATGGACCTCCTTATCACTGGCAACCAGACGAGATTACTCTTAGTGACCAGACTGGGATCTCCGACAACACCTTCCCAGTCAAACTCCGCTCGCTCCGGCTCAGAATTAAAATTCCTGCCACTCACATCTTTAGAGGAATGGCAGAGATTCTCTCGAAGTGTGGAGAAAAAAAGAAAAACAAACTCCCTCGAAATTGCATGTCAATACAATGTGGTCGATTTCCATGTGAACCACAGGGTTGATTGCCTTGCTTGCTGGGAGGTTTTTCTGGCACGCGACTTTAAGCATGCAACCTGCCAGTACAGAGACTTCCTCTGCGTTCTGACAACAATGCTAACCAAGGTAGCTGTTAGTGGATTTGCTGTATAGCTTTCCTTCAGACGCATAGTCTTCTGAATTGACAGGAGAAATTTAGAAGAATCATGTCAACTTTGGGTGAACTATCACTGTGAAAGACCCGCAGGTTTGCTTTAAATGAACTGGGAGTGTTTTTAAAGGAGGCTGAGTTCCGGTGTGATGAACTCTGGCAGATTCAAAGCCCTTTTTCCTGGAAATTATGGCTTGTTTTCTGCTGTTGGGACGCCAGATATACAAGGATTTGATTATTCCTGCTTGATCAGGAAGTTATGATATAGTTAGACGCGAAATGCCTCCGAGACCCACAAGTACTCAGCTGTACTGCTGAAAACTCTGTCCAGACCAATCACAGTTCAAATCAGTTGTTACTGGACCAATCGCAGTTCAAGTCAGTTGTCACTGGCCCAATCGCAACGCAGGTCAGTTGCGCAGCGGTAACAACACTCAAGTCTGTGACGTACTGTCCAATAGTCTGAATGTGATTTTCAGAGACAAACTTAAGAACCTGTAGAGGGTGTTTGTGAACAAGTTATCTGTATGTAAGTTACATTTGAGGTGATTTTGCTTGTGTGTGCCACGTTTTCTCATTTTTTGACGACCTAAATCTTTTTCATCATTATCCTTGATTGTCTTAGACGTGTTTTTCTGCCGATTTGTGGGTTTCCTTCTTCTTGCATCCCTTCATCCTCTCTTTTTTTTTAGAAGAACTTAATTTTGTTCAATTGTATTTACAAAAGCAACATTGATGTGTGTTATGGAGTTTGGAGTTGTATTGATTGAAGCTGTAATATGGGCTTTCATATAGCTTTAGAGTTTATCCATCTCCCTTTTCCATACAATTGTGTAATTTACAATTTAGCTGTTACTGTGAATTTCAAATTTAATATCAATCAATATATTTACATAGTACTGTATACTTGAAAAAAATAAAAACTCAATTTGTATTTTTATATATAAAAGTGCCAAGCTTCTGTGTGAAATGTTTTTTGGCTTTCTGTCACCCAAAGCTTTTATTTGATCTTTTCATTGAGACTGTGATCCTGCGACACACTTCTTACTGTAAATATGGAAACGAGACTGCATTTGTAAATGTACGTGTGTATGTGAAAGTGTGTGTACATGCATGAGTGTGTGTGTTTGTGCGAATGAGACCGTCTGTGTGTACATACATGGAAATAGAGATAGAGAAAAAGACAGACTTACATTTTTCTATGAGAATTATGTTGCTGTGTAAAAAAAAACCTTCTGGCTTATTGAAAAGTCAAACCCCTTTCTCTGGCAAAACACAAGCTGCACAGACCTGTCACATTATTTCATCCAAAATTAGTGTCCAATTAGCAGCCCAATCAAAAATAATTAATTAACACCTCAATCAACACTGATTAATTAAGAGCTCAATTAAAGCTAATTAATGAACAGCTCATTTTGTGTGCCCAGGGTAACCCAGCCGAGTGTGCAGGTAATGGGTGACATGCCCAAGACCTAAAGACAATGGTATGCAAACTGAAGAACGACTCATCCTGTCACTAGGTCACCAGCAACGTTTCTGTTTTTAGGTTTTCATATAGGTTGATTGTCCCATGATAACACCACTGTACGCTTGGGGAGGTTTGGACACACTCACTGAAAACACAATGCAAATGCTATGCTAATGACATGCCACAACAAGTTATGACGAGTTATGACCTTCTATGACAAGCTATGATATGTAATGTCATTCTATGACAAGGTATAACATGCAATGACGAGCTATGACATGTTAATGACAAAGCCATGTGTTGATGATGCAGTAAAGCACCACTGCATTGGACTCTTTCCGTTTTGTTTAACCCTTTCAAACGTGTGATGCCTGGAAACGTCAGCACACGGACTGTGCGACTGTTCGTATGTTCAGCAGTTGTTTTAATGTGCAAAACACCACCACAAAGTGCAACTTTGATGATCCTCCACTGATGCTAATGTACAAAACATTACTGAGTGACTCAAAACAAGTTAAACGTGGGTTTTTGAGTATATTACACAGAAAGTACATTACATAACAAAAATAAATATTTGGGATAAAGTAAATGAGAAAGGAACTAGCTGGAGTGGAAGGATTTTGAGAGGCTTCATGCTGCCCCTTGAGCTGCCATGTCTGTCCATCACTTGGCTGGTCCCGCCTTCGGGCCTGGGTTTGACCAATGGTAGCTCTCCCTCACTCTAGCTCTCTGTTTCTGATTGGCTCTGCCGGGAGACGTGGAATATCCTGCCCTCCACACCGGGTACCGTCATGACGGCCGCCGTCTTGCCGCGAGGCGTCCTCTCGATGGCTGCCGAGGGGAAGAGGGACAGCGAGGTGGGGGGGAGAAGGGACTGCAGTTTACACCGTCTCCGCGCTTTAAATATTCATTGACTTAGCACTCAGGAAACGGCCGTGGGGCCATTTGCATTTCGCTCTTAAGTGCTGCTGCTGAGCCATGCACAACTGGCTTTTACTGGCTCAAACTCTGCTTGTTTTTGCTGAGAGCGCGAACATGCGAATAACAAAGGAAATGTGGTGGGACCCAACCAGACCAGCTCAGCCTCTTCGACCGCACATGCACTTCCATCAGAAACCGACTCCAGACTTTTTAAGGGAACATGCTGTTCCAAAGGATGTGCTGACTTGCTTGCAGAAAAATAATAAATACTTAGAAGAAACCAATGTTGTAATTTAAAGTCTGTTATGATTTGATTGAATACTCCATTGAAGTAGCTAAGTGTGTTGAATGGGTCCCATCCACTATGTTCTAAAGACTCTTCCTAAGAGAATACTGGAAGAAATGATTGTATAGCTAAATCTGATACAATTCAATATGTAAATTATATGTACATTAATATTTGCCTTATATTATGGACTACTACTGCCTAGTCAGTGACAGCCAGTCTTCAATAATTCTTGATGTCACTTGCCATGATATCATGATATCATCATGGCTGTTACTTTAGTATGGGGCAGCCTATGGCCATGTGTTTGAGGTGCCTGACCCAGAGGGTTGGTGGTTTGAGCCCCAGTCTAGCCACACAAATATCAGCACAACTGTTATGTTGTTGAGCAAGGACTTAAACCCCACATTGATTCTGAGGGGGACTGACCCCTCATTAGTCTAATTAACTATGAATTGCTTTGGGTAAGCTGAATAACGGTAATAAGGTTCACTGTTAAAAGAGGTGTTTTTGGGGAGGTCGTACCAGAGACAGAGGGGCTGCTGGAAGCCTTGATGAGGTTCATTCTGTGACCAGACCTGCACGTCTTCTGACCCCGCATGATCTTGCTCGACTCAAAATGGTTGATCAAGATGGTGGACAGGGTTTGGGCGCTCTCGACGTCAAACATCTGGTGGCAGTCGACGAACATTTTGTAGCCGTCTTTTCCCTGCCAGGAGATAAAAGGAAAGATAAAAAAGAAATAGGGATGTGACGCGACCAGCCTTGACCTTTGACCTGTGACTGACATATAGCTCTTTGACCTTTCCCCCAGTGTGTGTGTTTGCCCACGGGGATGAGGCCCTGCTGGGAGCGCAGACTCTCATTTACATCCTGTCGTCTGAGTACGACTGTGATCTTTTTCACTCTGCAGACTGTGGTTCAGTCACGGGGACCCATTCTCTTGGGTATATACATCCTGAATGCTTGTGATTATGCATTTGGCTGTCTGACTGTTTCAGTTTGTTGTTGACTGTGCATTTGTTTTTTTTTTATTGTGAATTGTATTTGAGTCCTGACCTGAAACAAATTTCCACATAGTGGACCAGTACTTCGTCTTTTAACCCCCAACTGTGTTCGTAGGCCTGTCCCTGTGGCTACAAAGCCCTGTGTTAATTTGGAAGGGCACAGAAAACCATACAAGTTGCAGTCCCAAAGCTGAGCTGTGCAGTCACTCTGCGGTCCCCCAGCTGAGCTGAGTAGTCAATCTGCAGCTCCCCAGCTAAGCTGCGCAGTTACTGGTTTAGAGGAGCTCACTTCATGCACAGCTGTACCAGGCAGACTGCAGGTGGCTAAAGACTTGGGCTTGCATCTTAAAATGGGGGTACCCCCGCTCATTAAGCCGCCTACCAATGCCCTGTTCTCTGAGTAACAACCATAATACTTCTAAAAAACGCTCAGTCTTAAATAACAGTCTGTTACAGTGTGTACCTTTGTTAAGTATTCCTTCATTGCAACTAAATATTTTTTGTCTTTTTCCAGGGGTTGGCCTTGCACTTTTATCGTCTCCTCGACGACCCTGTGGCCAGGATCTCCTTGTGGGTCAAAGCCAAACTGGATCCCAGCGACCTGGGGAAATCTGATAGTGGACACACCTATTACTGAACAACAAACAAAACAAACAAATGGGAAAACATTGACTGACATTGACTGAACATTGACTGACTGTTTATTCAAAACACAATGTGTCCAAAATGTGGACGATTAACACATACACACAAATAAAACCACAACTGACTGTGAGGAGCACAAACAGTATTCATCAGATCTGTGAATTCAGGTAACAAGTAACAAGGATCTCAGTTCTTAACGGTTTTTCGCACAAAGTCTCATGACCAGAGTGAATTCGGATTTAAATCTACACAGTTTTGACAGCAGTGGGCAGTAGTGCAGTATAACCGTTATGGACCTGAGCTTGATACTCCAGTGGCGATGGTTTTGATACCCGGCTAGGGCACTGTCACATATGCACCGAAACGCTCCAGTATATGTCCAGCTGTATAAATGGATGGTGTGTAGAGATGTAACCTGTGTAAACACCTCCGCTGAACGCATGAATGTAAGTATGTGAGAACGTACTTTGGACCTGTACCTTCCGTCCAGCATAGGGTAGTTCCGGACGGAGTTCTCCAGGCCCTCGTAAAGCTGCTGGCCGCTGACCTGCAACACCATTACAGGGTCCTGCATGGGCAGAATCTGCAGAAGGTCATGCATGGTCAGTAGGCCGGCTGGGTGGACGCAGTCCGAGCGCAACGTGCCTGGGGAGGGGACACGGAGGAGAGGGGTGACAAAAAAATCTACGTAAGTCTGACATAACATCGCTGTTTTCCTTGCATAGAAAATGTTGCGGATTGCCAGAAACAGTTTTAAATAATGAACATTTCTAGGATGGTGTAAACTCTCCACTACAGAATTCTTTTGTTGCCTTCACACTACATACAGTTCATGGGACTGTTACTGAGCTCATCTCATTCCTGAATGCTTTTTGTACCTACGACAGGCTGTCAGTTTATTTTGTCCCTTTTTGATATTGCCTTTCCCCTTGGAACGTACATATATACTCTGTTTTGTTAGCTGAATGTTTAAAATGTTGTGTAGGGCTTGTTGCCAAGGGCTGCTCTGTTAATGATTTATTGTACATCTGAACTTACTTAAATAGTAAGTAGAAAGTTGGCAACATCACTTAACTGCAAAACACTTTAGATATAACAGCAACTACAACAACGATAACAAGAGCAATCATGACAAACACAACAACAACAACAACAATAATAACAACAATAATAACAATAATAATAATAATAGATTGCACTAATTAAATTCTTAATATCATGATGAATTACTATTATTATAAGTTATTGATTTGTTTTTATTATTATAACTGACCTGAGTTGAGCAGCGCGACGTCTGCGTGCGTAGCCTCCAGCATAGCATTGGTGATGAGGTTGCCGAGGCTACACTCCTCCCGCCGCACCGTCGTGCAGCGGCCGTCTAGGTCCATCTCCGTCTGGCACAGCACCTCATCCAGCATATGCTGTCAGTGAAAGAAAATGACAAAATCACACAGGTGGGCAGGGCCAGGCGAACTTGTGTTACCTGTGCTTCTCTCTCAGGTATGGAGAGCGCCATACTCTCAATATTGAGCATCAGAAGCTGTAACCCACGTCTTATGAATATTCAATGAGGGGCGGGACTATGCACAATACTATGGGTAATGGGTGTTCTCTCCTTGAATATAATGCTTCAAGGTATTCATTTTAAAAAGTTGTGAGTGTAGTAGCCATAGCATGAGAGGAAAACACTATAAACGCCAAAAGAGGTCAGAGTTTTACGAGTTATCCATACAGTAGTGGCATTTCCGTGCATACCTCCACGTTGTTGTTGTACTCGTCCACAATCTGTTTAATGGCAGGGTCCTCCTCTAGCTGCCTCTCCACGGGCACCAGGTGGACATGGCACCTCAAGCCTGCCCTTGGGTCCCTGACAACGACCACCTTGGACAGGTACCTGAACTCCGTCCCGCTCTTAATGATGGGGACGCCGTTGACCTCTCTGACCCCGTGCTCGTGGTCGTGACCACCGAGAATAAGGTTGATGCCAGTGGACTCTCCAGCGAGCCGGATGTCGTTGTGCCAACGCATGTGCGTCATCGCGATGACAAACTCTGCCCCCTGGGACCGTAGCTCGTGCGCCAGCTTGTTGGCAACCTGCACATAGTCAATGTAGTGCAAGTTGTCCTTGTCTACGGTTCCTAGCGTGTCCAGCCACTCCTCCTCCACCAATCCCATAAGGCCGATCTTCAGCCCGTTCCATTCCATCACGCTACTCGTTACACCGTGACCAAGTGTCTCCGACGTGAACATGTCGTACACGTTGCTGAGGAACCACGGGAAGTCCATCTGTGAGGTCATTTCCTCCAAGTGATCCACACCAAAATCAAACTCATGATTACCTAAAAAAGAAAAGGTGCTATCAAAAAAGCTTTCTTTATGATAGTCGGAGAAAGACAGACACCCAGAAAGCAACAATTTGCAGGTCCCACAACATTCTTGGAAAGTTAGGGCAAGCTTGTTGAATGTTCCATGAAACATTTTTTGTTTTCTCAGCAACTTTGAAACAACAGCCTCAAACAACAAAAACAGTGAAATGCTCTAAGGCTGTTTTCCATAACATTATTTCACAACCGAATGGGAATCTAACTCGGACAATGTTCCTGAAACATTTTGTATTAGCAGGATGGGTCCAAAGCACAACAGCTGTTACATATAATTTACATTTCGTGAGTAAAATCTAGGTCTTCCATAAATGAATACTGAGTATCATTACTGGTTATAAGCAAGCAGATGCATGGTTTGACATATTGTAGTTTCTGTGGTTCTATTAACAAAGTTATGGACATCTGAGTTAAATGATATTAGATGCGGCCATGCTAGATAACAACATTTACCGTACACAGCGTAGTGTACGCCCAGTTTGTTCAGGATGTCCACCATGTGCTTCCCTTTTGTGACTGTGCTCAGCAGCGATGGATTCAAACAGTCTCCGCTGAACACTATCAGAGGGTTCAGGTGCTGAAACTGCTTCAAAGCTGTGGCAAACCTGAAGGGGAAGAAAACAATAGTGGTATGTATTTTTAGCCTGAATAAATAAATAAAATATCAGGCAGTATTTTACATTGCATCACTACATCACTTCACTTTATGAAAAAAAAAAACAAGAGAGACAAAAACAAGTGCCCTACAGAGGACAAACCTAGTGATATCTATTTCATTGCTTCTAATGCATGTCTGTAGGAAATAATTTAAGTAATAACGAATGCAATTTTATTTTTTAATGTAATTTTTTTATTTGTTTGTTTCATTTATTGTATGCTGGCTACTTCACCCAAAGGTCCTCCTGAGAAAATATGGCTTAAAAGTGTGGCGCCACGAAGACTGAGAGGTCCAGTTAACCCAAATTTGGGTTCCATAATATTTTCCAGCTTAGCTAGATGACTAGGCTATTACTTCGCAGCCTTCCGTGATTTTTCTTCATGCTTTTTTATTATTGAAATTAGACAACCTATATCAAAACATAACAACAAAACCTTAACTATAACATCCCTAAACAAACACAAAAACCACTCAAATTCATCAACTGTATTTGCAAAAAAAAGTTGGCTGTCTTCAGATTTTAGGCCATTCAGAGAAGGTCACATGGAGCAGGGAACTCGAAACACAAAGACTGGCTAGCGGGCTAATTAGCTACCTTGCCTAATCATTTACGAGCAAAATTGGGAATTTCGTTGTTTTATATATTATCATGACCCAGCCTCAGTGAGGTTTTTTGTAGAGAAAATAAACCCAGCTATGTTGGGCAAGGCTTTTCATTTTACTCATAACTTTTGCTAGTTAAATAACATAACCTTAAATTTAGGATTCAGGGAGGATATTTCCAAATTAACCCACATGCTCAACTCCAAGGACAGAAAGACTTCGTGGTACCTCGCTGCGCCTCCAACTGGGTCTTCAGACCGCTCCTTTATCTCATAAACGTCATTAAAATGTAGAATAGTCAGTACAGATTCAGGTTCATCATAAAAGTCTACTGAATTCGTCCGACTCGGTGATTCTTCTGCCATCTTTGAAATATGAATGCTGCGAATTAATTTTTGCTTGAAGCTGCCGTTTCCTTGGAGATTCGAAGCCTCGCGACTCAGCGACTTCTTCGAACTTCATCAGACACATTCCAAACCAACTACACAGTGACTGTATTAATAACACAATATGAACTAATAGCATTAATACTACTACTACTCATAATAATAACAACAATAGTAATAATAACAATGTTGTTTGAACATATATCATAGATATTAGACATAGTAATTCAAATACTTAAGTTTTATAGGCCTTCATTTAAATATATCAGTGAAATGAGACTGCTCGTATGACAAAGAGTCTAAAACAAAGCAAAAGTCATACATGATGACAGAGTGTTGTGTTTTGCACGGTGGACACACATGTAAATCATCAAACACTTTAAATCTTGGAAATGTTATTGGTCGTCCTTTTACAAGAAAGCCTCTTTACTTGTGGGCTCTGAAGCAAAGTCTTTCTTTCCTTCTCAAGGAAAAAAAAAACACCCACCCCACACTTTGCGACATTGTGCAATCTAACATTCTATTGGCACTGTATTTCTAACAATCAGATCTCTGAAAAAATATAATTGATGCTATTGAAAATTTCATTGGGTAAACGTGTAAGCTCTAAACGTGAGTCGTATTAGTATTCCTGTCCTATGAGTGTGCAGTGTTGCTGGCCACGTCAGACAGCCAGCTACCGAGCGTCTCCCACCAAGGTTAGATGTATTCTCAGAAGAAGACCTTGGAAACGAGTTCGGGATTATCAATGGCAACCATTAACATCTTTTGTTTCCCCGTTTGGCTGTCTCTTTACATGTTACGTCGGAATTAACGTTGTTTGTGTTAGTGACAGAGGCGTTATCTTTGTTACTGATGTGATGCTGCCATAGAGGTGTTCGCAATATCGAGATACCCCTCGCCTGCTGGTTTGCAGTGCTTCATGGAAACTCGTAACTGCAAGAAACGGTTGCAGCTGACGTCCTGTGAATCCGCCTCAGAGTTGAAGGAACGGCGGTGTGCGAGAGGGACATTACAGTCGGAATCGGTCCACTGTTGAGGTGAAGGTGACTCGCCTTGCAGTCGAAGCTATGCGGAAAGGAGTCGCGAGCACTCATCCGGCAATCCTGTGCGCTAAAGGTTGCTTGCGAAATTATCTGTTTCAGTGCTAGAATTGTATCTCTGCCTGTACCGTTGCTTTTTCAGTTACGAAATAAACCAGCAAACTAACAAATATTAACAATAAAAGATCGTTGCAACCAAGAAAAAGGGAGAAGAAAATAAACACCATTCCCCCACGGTTTAGGTTTTGTCATTGGATGTGTATGCATGAGTTCTGCACCGAATGGGCGCAAGAACCGCCCCAGATCCGCCGGGAACATTTTTCAAATCGGCAAGCCCCCTTCAAGGGACCCGGAGCGCAGGGAGAGCACGGAGAGCAGCCGAAAAGCTCAGCGTGCCGTGGACGACTGCAGGATGGTGGGTACAATTGGGCGACGTGACGCTGGGGGTTTGTTATTTTCCTCCGGTGTTGCTAGCGTATTCTCCCCCCTTCCCCATTCAAATCACGTGCAGGTGTATTCTGTTTAAAACTGCAACAAACCGCGGATACATTGTCGTATATACAGAATTATATCTATAGAGCAGTTTACAAACAAAAAAGCTCACTGTTTTACATACATTGATTATTACTTCGATTTTTATACATTCGGAGTAACTGTCCATACCACCAACTGCAGTTTTGCGATGGGAAACAATGCAGATGGTATTGATACCGTGGCTAATTGCGAGCGGGGATATATGTGTTAGTCTATAAATTGTATTGCTGTTGTAGCATGCATTGCGTGATGGACTAAGACGTCAGATAATGTGACAGGAGCTTGGAAGAATCGTCGGTGCTGGTCCTGCGCTGTCTCATGCAGCAGTGAGCCCCTCGGTGGGATCCGGAAAAAAAAGGGAAATTGTTCAAACAGAAATCTTTCCTGGACATTAGCCTCACGAGAAAGGGACAGGCTCCGTCGCAAGTAAAAGCTTAACATAATGGCTTTTAAAACATGAATAATAGATTTAAGCATATGCGCTCCCTTATCATAATTTAATTATTACGAATGCACATCACCAGTAAACGAATCAGCCCGTAAAGAAAAAAAATGATCACTGGATTTTATGCTTTCCCTATTCGTCTTGTCAATCCATCTGCTCATCTCTCTCTCCCTCTTGATAGACGCTGCAATCCGTCTGCAAGGCAAAAAATATTGTCATAAGGGCGAAATAAATGCGTAACCTTGCACCTGCGCGTTATTTTCTTCTAACTGTGCTGCCAACGTTCATATTGTCTCAAACTGTCAGAACTTACACTCTATAAAAAGGTTACATAGTGCAATGTAACACGTTAATACAGTATAATGGTGTAAACGTGTAGCTAACAAATGCTGTGTAGCTTGTCTTGGATCCGTACGGCATCGTCATATCAGAATCATTACTCTGTGATGGGGAGGTCAACGGTTTTTCACGTTTTTTCCTAAATGTATGAAATATTCAATACTGGAAATCCAGGTTTGCATGAAAGTGCCGTGGTAAAGTACAAACATGAGGCGTTTTTATTTATTTATGCTTTTTTATTTTTAGATTGTCCAGGAGTTCAACACACTTGTGGCCCTGTATCGTGAACTGGTCATATCTATCGGGGAAATATCGGTCGACTGCCCTTCCCTTCGAGCGGAAATGCACAAGACACGAACCAAAGGCTGCGACATGGCTCGAACCGCACATCAGAATCTCTCAGCAATTTCGGGGTAAGGAACCATGGATAGCGTGTGTGTGTGTCTGTGTGTGCGTGTTGTGCGTGTAGTTTCGTCGTGAAGAACTGCAGCACGGGTGTATGACTGTATGAGTTAGTGTGTTTGAAATTTGGGGGGTTTAGTTACATGGCATTGAATCCTATGGGATGTAGAATTATCAGTTCTCTTTCGCTGAGTGTCAGTTATCGAAATAACAGGCACCTCAACAAGACTGACCCGTGTAGAATAGGAAAGATAGGAAATCTTGGATTATAATGTTTTTTTTTTTTCAGGACACGAATCCATTTGGGACAAAAAAGATAATATAGCTTTCCTTTTATTCGGAGCTTTCCTCGGTGTTGATGCTCTGTGGCGTCCATGCAAGTGTTGTTGCAAAATTAACAATCGTTCCCTTGAGAGCGTAGAGTAGGCCAGCGCTACTGAGGGATATGTAATTTAATTTTTCCGGTACAATTTTCAGAGGACCCCATTTCAACTCAACGCCTCCGAACAAGGTTTGATTTTAGCAAGCTGACTTACTTACACACGCTCTTTTAGTGCGTAAAACGCACAATTTAGTGCGTAAAATGCTCAAGAAAGAAACCATGCGCATGTGAGTTAGTGTATTGAAAGATATATGTATGCGCGTGCATGCAACGCACATACATATATCAATGTAATACTCTGAATTGTAATAATATTAATAATAATAAAACATGCCCTCCAATGTGTTAGAGAAGCAATGCAGCTGATGTCATTTACTGTTAAAAATACCTCAAATGTTAGTGACATTTGACCCGCACATTTTAACAATGTGAGAAACACTGAGCTCCTGAGCATAGTTCATATTGAAACAATACCGAGGCCAAGTGCTGCCTGTGCAGGATAAAGCAGAGAGATGGGGGAGTGACTGACAGAAAAACAGCTGACAGGATGATACAGAGAAAGAGAGAGAGAGACAGAGAGAGAGGGAGAATGTGAGAAGAGAAGGGGAGATAGAGAGAGAGAGTGAGAAAGAGTGGAGAGAGAGGGAGGGAGACTGGAAAGAGGAAACACAAAGTGGAGGGCCGTAGAGCTGAAGGGGGAGGTATGAAATGAGAACAGCGTGAGTTAAGAGCTTATGAAATGGTGCAGATTGGCGGCCTCCTTCTCTCTGAGTATGATATTGACCTGGAAATGCTCTGCTTTAGTCCAAATCTGCTACAGCACAGTTTCACTGTTTCAGTGGCTCACTTACACATATACAGCTCCTGTGCGTGTGCATATGTGTGTGTGTGTGTGTGAGTTAAAGAATGAGAGTGAGAAGGGGAAGCTAAACATACCAAATCAAAAGCTTTTATGACGAGAATGGTGTGAGGCAGTTTTCTGTGCTGTGTCACTGGTTATTATCTCCTTTGTTGTCATGGTTTTGACATTTTTGTTTGTTAACTACACTTCCTGTTTCTGTCCACTTGTTCCTTTGGCCCTTCCTTTACTCCGATTGGACAGGGGAAGGAGATTGTTGGGCCAATGATAACGAGCATAGGAACACAGAGGAAGGAGAAATTATTTTTTTCTTGGATGCTGCCTCTTTCTTTGTCCTGTGTGGGTAGATTTCAGCAATACCAGTTTTATTCCTGTGAGCCTTCAAATCCTAATTCATTGAGGTGGAGCAGGGCTGGATTTGGTTAGCTTCTGGTTAGAAGAGATCGCTCTAGTAACAATGTGGCAGTGTAATAGAATGGTTAGGCAGCTGGGCTTGTAGCTCAGAGGTTACAGTGTAGTATAATGGTTAGGGAGCTGGGCTTGTAGCTCAGAGGTTACAGTGTAGTATGATGGTTAGGGAGCTGGGCTTGTAGCTCAGAGGTTACAGTGTAGTGTAATGGTTAGGGAGCTGGGCTTGTAGCTCAGAGGTTACAGTGTAGTATAATGGTTAGGGAGCTGGGCCTGTAGCTCAGAGGTTACAGTGTAGTATAATGGTTAGGCAGCTGGGCTTGTAGCTCAGAGGTTACAGTGTAGTATTATGGTTTGGGAGCTGGGCTTGTAGCTCAGAGGTTACAGTGCAGTATAATGGTTAGGGAGCTGGGCTTGTAGCTCAGAGGTTACAGTGTAGTATAATGGTTAGGGAGCTGGGCTTGTAGCTCAGAGGTTACAGTGTAGTATAATGGTTAGGGAGCTGGGCTTGTAGCTCAGAGGTTACAGTGTAGTGTAATGGTTAGGGAGCTGGGCTTGTAGCTCAGAGGTTACAGTGTAGTGTAATGGTTAGGGAGCTGGGCTTGTAGCTCAGAGGTTACAGTGTAGTGTAATGGTTAGGGAGCTGGGCTTGTAGCTCAGAGGTTACAGTGTAGTATAATGGTTAGGGAGCTGGGCTTGTAGCTCAGAGGTTACAGTGTAGTATAATGGTTAGGGAGCTGGGCTTGTAGCTCAGAGGTTACAGTGTAGTATAATGGTTAGGGAGCTGGGCTTGTAGCTCAGAGGTTACAGTGTAGTATAATGGTTAGGGAGCTGGGCTTGTAGCTCAGAGGTTACAGTGTAGTATAATGGTTAGGGAGCTGGGCTTGTAGCTCAGAGGTTACAGTGTAGTATAATGGTTAGGGAGCTGGGCTTGTAGCTCAGAGGTTACAGTGTAGTATAATGGTTATTGAGCTGGGCCTGTAGCTCAGAGGTTACAGTGTAGTATAATGGTTAGGGAGCTGGGCTTGTAGCTCAGAGGTTACAGTGTAGTATAATGGTTAGGGAGCTGGGCTTGTAAGGCAGGGGAAGGTGCCTCACCTGCATTGCTTCAGTATATTCAGCTGTGTAATTGGATACTGTGTTTTTTAAAAAGGAAATCTTTAGAGAGTCAGCTTAATGTATGTTAATGTAAAACCAGCTAATTTATTTACCTTTATTTACTGAGGGAGGCCAACTGGGAACTCAATTTTAATTTGCAGCGACAAACACGTTGACTCAAAGCGGGGAGGGAGTGCCAAGGACTGTGCAGCCAATCAGATGTAGGGGCTCGGTCAGGTGGTCAGATGTCAACAACCAAATGTTTGTGGGAACTTGACTAGGGTAATTCGGTTAACACCCCTACTCCTTCAAAAAAAATTGCATGAGATTTTTATTGACCGCAGTGGATTTGAAAGGAGTACTTATGTAGTACTTAAGGAGGCAAGCTTCCCTTCTAATACCCCAGTGCAGTGATAGGGACACTGTGCTTTCAGAGGTGCTGTCTTTCTTTTGAGGATCCTTAATCATCACTCCTGGGGTTCATCAGTGAAACAGCACTGCATTTAAAGCCCTCATTGTTTCTCTGCATCGTCAGTGTCTGAAGGAAGTGATTTCACAGTTTGACCTTCTTTGCTAAAAAGATAAAGACACAATTAAATAAAGAAAATTCTAATAATTTCTCAGGGATCCAACTCAAGGAGTGGACCAGAGGCTCCTCTCTGTTAAAAAGGGAAACCAAAATATTGTCACCAGCTTTCTCAATGGTTGCTTGCCCCAACAAATTGGAGGAACATTTGCTTTGTGCATCAAGTTTTTATTGATGATCTTTACCTGGCCTCAGTTTGGACAGAAGTATTACCTGGGTTACATTTTTAATATCTTTGAATGCTTATCTATGCGATATTTCCTTTTTCCACAAAAGTGAGAACTTTTAAATATGATGTATATATACTTTTATATTTTACATATACTGTAATGTGTATTACTGAAGCTTACTTTCTCACATGTAAACCCAAAGTCTAAACAAAAAAGTACAATTAAAATCTGTTTTAAATCTCTAAAACAACTTTTTTCCTCTTTTACTGATCTACCAAAAGCAGTTTCCCTTGTGCCTTCCTCCCCCTTAGCTTTGGGATTAAATTCAACCAAACAGCAAAGCGCGATGTGTCCTAAATTTTGACTGGAACATTTTTAAAACAAAAATTTCATCCAGATCTTTTAAATATCTCTCCTGATTTGAAATGGCCAATTATATAATATTTTTAAAATTGTCTTTCATTACTGCAGCGTTCTTCGTAAATTCAGGAGACTGGACAATCGTACACTCTCTCTCCTTCAAATGCATGTGCGATCGTTTACTGTTCAGCTTACTGAGCAGTCAATGAATACACACACACACGCACGCACACAGACACACACACGTGCAAATACATACATTATTCCTCCTGGGCCGTTACTTCTTTATTCTCTCCGTCCCTGCACTCTTCCATCCTCACGCTGATGTGCTCAATTTAGCTCTCTCTCTCTCGTAGGGTGTAGAGGGTGTAAAACACATAAATTAAACAAAAATTATGAAAAATAGACTTGCCCTTTTTCCTGCAAATATTACAATTTTCCTGCATTTTTGTAAAATGAACGATTGACTCTGCTGATGATGATAAAACTGGGTCATATACTGGCTGAAGTGCATTTCTGTCCGCAAAGTTGGCATCAGTTAGCATCGTCCTTAACCACTGTGCTTTACTTTCCACCAGAATATAACTGATTTTCCCTCATCGTCTTCCCTAAGATAATCAGCTTGTCTCTCAGATTGACGTATGGCATGTTATTGTTGCAAAAACTGAATTTCTCCCGGTGACCATAACCCTCAAAATAAGAACACGGCAATTCTGAGTGTGTGGCACCGGTCCTATATATAAAACCATTCACCTCACAGCACACTTATTTTATTGTTTTATCATCTTTTTATTTAGCCTTTTTATATACAATTATGAGTTTATATATAGTAATACAACTTCACCAGGAATGAAAATGAGCAAAAATTATATGTAAGATACAACTGCTGTTTTACCCTTGAGCATAGCTTTTCAGGTTATGCTCAATAAGGACAGGCTACGGGCCAAATCCAGACCTGAACTTAAGTGCATTTTCTTGCAGTCAAGAATCACACGCGAAACGCACAGGTCTCAGTTCAGTCCTAAACGCCTAAAAATGACATAATGTCCAGCGAATGCGTAAACGGGCCTTTTTAAATCTGCTGCGCTCTGTGACACTCAGTAAAACACATTTCGGTTAGACAGAATATAGGAGATTGCCATTACGAAAGACAAAACGTTCTTGGGGATGCTAAAGTAGGATGTTCACCGAGGGATGTGGATCTATTCTAAACCGTTTTGGGCAGCGGGGAAAAGAGATTCATGAGTGGAAACCAGGCCACTCTGCGTGAGCAACAACTTCATGATTTTTAATAGCCCTAAAATTACAATCAGCATTCGAGCGAAAATTATGAGCTTAACCTTTTCCATCATCCACCGGAGGGCAAAACTGATCCTAGAGCAGGGCCCACGTTCACAATACATATTTCAGAGTAAGAGTGCTGATCTAGGATCAGGTTACCGCTGTCCTATATCCTTACTGTTTCTCTGGTCAACAGCCCAACACCCCCTCATTCCCCTAAAACTACCCAACGTTCTCCATGCGCCTAAAATTACCCAACATCCCCCACGCATACTTTGCTTGTCCTCACATGCTCTCCATTTGGGCTGGGTAAAGATGGGGAATTGGCGTTGGGGGGGGGGGGTGATGTTTGAGATGTGTAACATTTCCCTGTTTTTTTATTTATTTATTCTATTTTTAAGTGTTTTTGCTGCTAAATGCTTACCAAGACCAGTGGACCTGCCCGGTCATTTCAGATTCACATAAATGTATTCAGCATACTGGCCTATCAGGAGAATCTTGTACAGCACGGTTTTTTTAGCTGGATATTTTTGCTGAAGCAAATCGATTGATGAAAAAAGACAAATGTGTTTGCTTCAATAGATAATGCACCTTTGCGCAGATTTCGCGCATATCCTGCTTTTTAAATACAGTGTGCACCAATTAGTAGATATTATGTTTTTCATGGCGCCTTGAGTTCAGACAGATAGTGTCCCGAGTGGTTTATGGCTGTGGTTTGGTACTGGACCCCACTGAAGTGCGTTTTAATCTGGTGTCTCAACGGGCCTCGTCTTCCTAAATGACACACAGCTATTTCCTGCAGCGGATCTTAACACTTTGTGAGCATCGTCTCCGATATTAAAACAGCCTCCAGCGCTTTGGAAGAGAAACCCAAACTTTCTGAAGTCAATCAGCCAATCAACTAATAGCTGCTGAATAATGAGTTTGTGAGGCATCCGACAATGATGGAAGAACGAGGCGTCCTGGCTCTCGAAACCAGTGATTTTGTTTTACTAGGTTTAACATTGAACTCATCTGATTGGTTGAAATAAGTTGGTGATTGGCAGCCAGCAGTCACTCTGCTCATTTTAGGTGCCTTGACACCTTACTGACCGATCACTTGCATCCATGTCTTTGGTGCGGCAACAGTTGTTGCACCGCCTTTAACTTCCAAGTGCATCAGCTGCACTAAGCCGTTTTAATGGACGCTTGTGTAATGGAGATTAACTCTCCTCAAATAAGCCATCTGCTAAGCAAATCTATAATGTGATGTAAGAATATTATGGGATGGAAAGGGGTTGAGTCAGGGTCGCTAATGAGCGTCTCTTCTCTGGACTCGCTGGTTGTCCGGTTTTTGAAAGGCCACAGATTTCAATTTCTCAGCATCCTGTTCTAGTGTGTGGTGAGGGGTTCCACAAAATGGTGGACTGAGGAGGGTGGGGGCGTGGGTGTGGGTATGGGTGGGGCGGGGGAGGGGGGTACATCTGAACTGGCTCTTTAGTCCATAAACACAATAAAACGTGCCGCGATGCTGACCCTTCTTCAATTACACGCGTCCTGCCATTATCGTCGTCATCTTTAAAAGCCCTGCGGCAGCCTGCCTCTCACATGTGGGCTTTTATTGGCTGCAAAGCCCTTTCCTTTTCATCCAATAAAGTGGGGGGGGGGGTCGCTTTCTGATCCCCACTGAAGATGCTATCTGATCCCCGAAATGCTAAAACAGCACAGAGAATGATGGGATAGACGCATCAGATGACAGGGCAAAAAGGTATCAAAAATAAATCTGTGCTGACTGTTCCGTTTTTTTTTTTTGGCAATAGGCTATTGAGAGGTTCACAGGAACGGGAAAAAATAAAAGGCAAACCTTAATTTTCTGGCATTCGGCTCTGTGGATATTCTAAGTCTGTCATGTCTTCTTCTGACTGTTTTCACTCTGTGGTCTGACAGCTGAGCAGCTGCGCAGTCCCTGCTGGTGCTTGAGGACTGGCCCAGACGCAGCTGGTGCAGACTCAGCGCAACCATCTTAGCGTCCAGGAGGAGTAGCTGCAGATCGATGAGGTTAACCCGGAGTCAACCTGCTGATCGAAAACCGAAACCTTTCATTAGTGGTGCAGCAGAGCGCAGTTGATCCATGACCCGCGATTCGCACACATGTAAACCGTGGATTAATTGCAAAGTTTAGCCATAAAATCTAAATGGAGTCAGCGTTTGCTGTGGCGCATCTCTGACAGTCCCTTCTCTGGGACCATTCTCTGGGGTTTTTTTGGTCCCCTGATAAATGTGTAAAGAGCTGTTGTTTTTTGGGGTTAGCTGAATGTTTTGCTTACTCTGTGTTTTAATAAGTTTTTAGTGTGTGGAACAGCTTTCCAGGTCGTGTCGTTGAGGCAGACACTTTGAGTGTTTTGGCCCAAGCTTGATGCAGTTTTGGATACTGCTTTGTTGGTTGCAGGTAAACGGTGAAAATTGACTGGCTGAAAGGCCTGTTCTTGTCTTGTTATGTATTGTTCTGTTGCTAAGTGTTTTGTGGTTGTTTTTAAAGTTTGGATGTGTTTCTGCAGGCCGGAGGATGGGGAGATCCACCCGGAGATCTGCAGGCTCTTTATCCAGCTGCAGTGCTGCCTAGAGATGTATATCACCGAGATGCTGAAATCCGTCTGCCTGCTGGGCTCCCTGCAGCTGCATAGGAAAGGTACAGCAGGGCTAACACGCAGCATCGCTAACACTGCTACCACACAGCATTGCTAGCACCACTAACATACTGTATTGTTAATGCACAGTGTAGCTAATGCAGCTAGCACACAGCATGTCTAACCCAACTAGCACACAGCATGTCTAACACAACTAGCACATAGTATAGCGAACACAGCTAACACACCAAGATAACCTAGATAACACAGCTAATATATAGCACAAATAACACGGCCAACATGCAGCTCAGCCTTACACATATAATTCGTAGTTAGTAGCTGGACATGTATGTTTAATTTACAGAATCTGTGCAGGAACCTTCTGTAGTTAGCACAAGTTGAGTATCTGGAGAGACCGTAGACTCTGTGGCCCTCTGGGAGGTTACTGAGAGGTTATCCGTCAGTGCCAGTGGCTTCTTATATAACATATAAAAGAAAGAAGTGGGTTTTTTTTCAGGGTACCCTTCTGTTCATCGCTCGCTAAAACCATCTCAGGATCCAAGTAGGCTTTTAAATGTTCCAGAGACTCACAGACAAGGCCTGGCACAGACTGCTTTCTCATGAAACCCGAGCAAAAAAATAAATCATGAAATTGTGCACGATTGTTTGTTAACTAATAATTTCTCAATGCTTTGGGCTGTGAAAATGTGTGTTTTTTTTTTAAATCACGTAAATACAAGCGGCATGCGGTGAGGTGTGGGTTTTGAAACACACTAGGTAGGACTTTCCCCTTAAATGCTGAGAAATTCTGTGTCTTCCCATCAGCCTCCCTTGCGGGAGTGTTTTACACTGGTACACCTGTGTACACCTGGGTATGGAAATGCGACAGGTGTATTTCAGAGCAGGAAAACTGTGGCCTGCATTCACAGCTGGGTTTGTATGTGCTGTGTTATTCCACAGGCAGAATTAACAGTGATGTTCTGCACCATGGAGAAGTCTGTCACTACATTTGCACAGTAGGTGCACAGGCATTTGCAGAACTCAGAGAAATCTGAATCCTTCACACAAAGCATGCATGATATAACCATTTGAAATCTCGCTGCTTTTGCCATGAGCAGCTTGGCACCCCGGGGTACATAATAAGCCGCGATTCTCCAAAAACGAGGAACGCTTTGTCCCGTGGGGCCAACTTTCAGTGGTGCGTACACCAGACAATCTTGGCGCACGATGATGATGTAACAGACTTGCAAATCAGGAACCACCTCGAAGGTATATTTGGACTGCAAAAACCACAGATTCTATACGCTAGCCAGATGGCCATCTCAAGAGTTGTTAAGATCACATTTTTTCTTGTCTTTTGATTCCAGAAATCTCCAATTTGATGAAACTTATGAATATTCATAAACTGTGGTGTAGTATCAGAAAGTTGTCACTGACCTAGACAAGACTCCTGGAGCACAGATTTGGAGAAGATGGAGAGAACGAGAGAGCTGACCATCTGGTCATTAGAGAGATACAATATCGCAAACGTGATGGAAAAGAAAGAGTGTGGCTTGCTACTCCATGCAGTATGGCATAATTCTGAGTCCCGGGAAATGACAGGTCACCTTTTACAAAGACAGGCAGCCTACAGTGTTTTACAGAGTGCAACTTGGAGTAAAATACGCTGGGAGAAAGGCGAAAGAAAGGATAGAGAAGGATAAGAAGGATAGGGAGAAAGGATAAAGTATGGCCAAGCTCGAGTAAAGCACTGAACTGAAACCACACCCACACACAGCATGTTACTGAAAAAAAGAGGTAAAACATTGAAGGACTGAAATTAATTCATTTGTGGTTGAATGTTTCTGTTAATATTCCAAATGAATAAAGAAATAAAGGCATCCAAAATAAGAGTGTTTTCAGAAGTGAACGGCTTGGGAGTGATAGTGGACCAAGTTCATCAGGATCTAGCCATTGTGCTGCAGTAGGAAAAAAGGCCCAGGGGATGCTGGGATATGGAGTAAAAAGGAGGTAATATTAAAGTTATACAATATATTAGTCAGACCACATTTAGAAAACCACATTCAGTTCTGGACACCATGAAATAAGATATCAAGGCTCTTTAAAAAGTGAATAGATGGGCAACTAAATTAGTTCCTGGTGTGAAACCTAGAGTGTTCAACACCAGGCTTAAAGCAGTGCTGGATACTCTGAGCCTAGTTAAGCTGAATGGCCTGTTCTCCTTGCCCTGGTGACACTACTCTAAAACCTGCAGGGAAGGACTTGAACCCCGCTCCCAGGATTGACAGCAAGGTGGATGAGACGTCCGATATCCCAATCCTGGAGGACACCTCATCTTCCCCTGTTGATTTCCCCCAGTACAGCTGGCTCGTGAGCACGGACATCGAGAACACTGAGAGGTATCATGTGTGCGTGTGTGTGTGTGTGTGTGTGCTAGAAGGTGTATTTCCTAACTTTGGAGAGGGGCTACATACTGTCCCCAGAATGTCCCATAGTCTTCCAGTCATTGTGCTATTGCACTGGCTCCAGTGTCTCCATGCTAAATGAACAGAAATAACACTGGTGGCAATCGGATACTCTGCTCTGGGAAAGTAGACAAAGGGAATAATTTAGAAAATGTCAGTGGATTCCTGTAATGTCCGTTAATGTACTTTCACTGATGTTCTGCTGCCACACAGGGATATGAGAGACATGAAAAACCTTCTTAGCAAACTCAGGGAGACCATGCCTTTACCGCTGAAGAATCAAGGTGTGTATCGAGTGTGTGTGTGTGTGTGTATGTATGTGTAAGTATGTGTGTGTCTATGTGGGTGCATGTGTGTTAGTGTGAGTGTGAGTGTATATCTATGTGTGTGTGTATATTAGTGTGTCTGCTTCGAGACCCTGACTGACATGTGATCCGTGTGTGTGTTTGTGTCTGTGTAAATTAGTGTGTGTATGTACATTTGTGTGTGTGTGTGTATTTGTGTGTATGTGCGTTTGTGTGTGTACATTATTGTGTGTGTGTGTGTGTACATTAGTGTGTGTATGTGCATTTGTGTGTGTGTGTGTGTGTGTGTGTACATTAGTGTGTGTATGTGTTTGTGTGTGTACATTAGTGTGTGTATGTGCATTTGTGTGTGTGTGTACATTAGTGTGTGTATGTGTTTGTGTGTGTACATTAGTGTGCGTGTGTGTGTGTACAGTAGCCTGTCTGTGCAGTGCTCCTCACTCCCATGTCATTTGTGTGCCTCAGATGACAGCAGCCTGCTGAATCTCACTCCGTACCCGCTGGTGCGGCAGAGGAAGAGGCGTTTCTATGGACTCTGCTGCCTGGTGTCCAGCTAAGAGCCCTGCCCCCTGACCCCTGACCCCACCCCAGCCCGTCCCCCTGACCCCAGCCCAGCCCTGCCCTCTGACCCCAGCCCCGCCCCCTGACCCTAGCCCAGCCCCACCCCCTGGGCAAAACAGCACTTCGGACACCGCGTCAGTCAACATTACCCATAATTCCTGACCACTGGTGTCTCCCGCCACCATTATGAAAAACTAATATCCATCAACACATGGTAAAATATCAAAATACAACATTTAAGGGAAGATGTCATTTTTTAAAATACATTCTCATTGAATATGAACGGAGATATTGATTAAATACTTGAAATGCTACCACCTGTGTGTTGAAGAAATATATTTGACAGCATAACTTTAAAATGTGTTCTGCAGCATATGCCTATAGTTCTGTTGATGAAAGGGGAAATAACTGATTTAGTGTGTCAAATAAATGCAATACACCATACAGTGTAAAAACACATCCTTAAACTGAAGATGGTATGTTTTAACGTGTGTTGGGCAATATTTGTTTTTCGTAAGGGCAACCTGTTACTGCCATTTCCCAAATAGTTCTTTCTTTTGTTGAAAAGGCTGCCCGTTTTTCTAATTTTATTTTGTGATACGAAAAAAAAATAATTCTTTTAAGGAAAAAAACAAGAAATAAATGTAATGAAATCAATAGTCACAAACGTATAGATATATTTTACTCTAATTTTGATTATCAAGACGCTTTATAACGATTTTTTCCATTTTTGTAATTGGGGGCGAAAATTATTGCTCGTTTAGCTGCAGGCAATGCAGCCTGACTTAAAACATGAAAATAGAGCACGTTTTTGATTTCTTCCACAGCGGCTTGTGAAAATAAGTGTGTTTTTGCCATTCCTCGCTGTCTCCCGTGCTTCAGTCCAGAAACACAGCCCTTGGCCACACCCTGGGCCAGCACAGGGGTGCATATTAGCTGCATTACAGTTACACACCTGTTATCTACCAATGCATATATAAAAACTGAAAAAAACTGAGCTCAGAGCAAATTTTTAATTTCAGCAGTATTAATATCGGCCAATCAAACAGCTTATATGGAAGCCCTGCACTAGATGTTTATCTTTTTAAAATTATTCTTATTTTCATTTTTATTTTGCTTTTTTTTTTTTAAAAAAAAACTTATCTCCTTTTTTGCTGTGATTAAACATTATTTAGTCTTCCATGCACCGAAAAACCTGTACCCAATTTACTTTTTTGTCCATTTCAAGGAATATACAATACTTTAGAAAATATACAAATAATAATAATAATAATAATAATAAAATGTTAGATCTGTATTTACGACACACAACTTTAACATGTAACTTTCAGAGTTCTTTTTTGGAAGGTGGCTTTCATTTGCAGAGTCCTGGATGCTATCAGCCAATGGCGTTACGAAACTTCTCTGGCCAAATACGTCCAGATACAAAAGGGCACAGCATGGTTCCTGCTTATTACATATAGTATTCAATGTTTAGGGCATGCTGGGTACTGTAGTTCAAGCTGACTAAAATTCTAGACCATTTTACATTGTTAATAAAATTTTTTTATTTAAACAAATCCATTTGCCTCCTGTACTTTCTTCTGTTGATACCATGGGAAGAATTTATTTTTTTAAACAATGTAATTATTTTATTGCTAATTTCTAAATTGGGTTTGCATCCCTTTTGTCACTTCTGTTAATTTAATACAGGACTGTTGCTGTAATTCACAGTATAGTGCAATGGGATCAACCTCAGGATAGTGTGATGAGAACTAAAAACATGGCGGTTCAGTTTGAATCATGAGGAACTGAGGTACTCGTGAGTTTGCAAGGGTTTACTGCATATGACAGGGTGGGCAAGCATGGCATTAACCGTTTCTTGATTCTTTGTATTCCAAACAAAAAAAAATCTAATTTACAAACGCTGGACACTGACTGCATAGAAAATATTTTCACGCTTAGCGTGCCAGAAAGAGCACTACTACATGGAAATGGCAACGTGATGAATTAGTAGAGACTGAATATATAAAACATCATAAGGAAATAATAATGTAAAAATGCAGAGCAACACATAGACCAATTCTCTATAATGCAGTTATTTCTGCTTATAATGCACAGAGAGAGATACTAAAATCTGTACAATAAAGAGAATAGTGTGATGTTCGTTCTGAGCAGAACAATAGGAGCAGAAATTCAGGACCCGATGTGAAACACAGCTGCTGTTAACCACCAGGAGGCAGTTCTGGCCAATGAGCAAACAGTCTGCTCCGCGCCAACCACAGAGTGTAATCTCGCCTCAAGTCGTTTAAGGATACGGACGCTCCTGCTCGCGGATCATACTGCAGCGTTCATTTCGAAAACAATCCACAAGAGGTCGCTGTTTCGCACTATTGAATAATCGTTCTTCTAACGCCTACAGAGTAAATTAATATTTCTGTATTTGTGTCTTCAGTTTTGTCTGTTTAGCTCCAACAGAAGATAAGTGTTTGCAATGATTAAAAGCAAATGAAGTTTGCTTTTTACAGGCTGACTTGATTTATAAATGACTTGATTATGTGCGTTTTTGTGTATTAATTATGGATATTAAATATTACTGTGAATAATGACTATTCGTGTTGGTTTTATAACAAGTACTCCGTGAGCTATTCAATTTCATTTATGCTGTGATAAGAGAAACAGCTCTTATACACTCAACCCTTTAATCATACACACTCCCGTAGGTCAGAAGCAGACAGGACAGATGGAACCACACACCTTTTGTAAGTGAGGTGGGGGTGTTTTTCTGTGGAGTTCCCGTTCCATCACATGTATTTGGGATAGCCGTTGCGTGAAAGAGGGGTTATCGGTAAACGACGGTGACATGATTGACGGTAAAGTTTGTGGCTTAGCTCCTGCCTGGCATCTAATCAGTCATGCAGCTTCCACGGAAACGCCATCAATCATGTCGCCGTCATTTATCGATAACCCCTCTGTTGATCACGCAACGGTTATCCCCAATACGTGTGATGGAACGGGAACCCCACAGCAAAACTGATTCAATTAACCTGTCGGGTAATTAATGAACTCTTCCCTTCCCTGATTCAGCTTTCGTCCTGTTTGACAGTGGGTCATGTGATTTAGGTCCACGCCCTCTTCCTGTGCCGAGGATTGAGTGCACATGCGTTGTCAACCTTATTCTTTTTGTATTGCTGTGAGGGAATCATGACATGAACTGGTTAGCAGTGTAGTGTAATGGTTAGGGTGCTGCTTTATAACAGAGGTTGTTGGTTCAAGTCCCACGTACAGACCTTCCATTGCCACCTTGATTATGGTACTTCACCTAAACAGCTTCTTTTGCATCCGTCATTTTTTATTTCCACCACACGGGGGCGCTGTGTCTCTGTCAGTCAGTTGCGCAACCCTCTGCCCCTTTCACATACAAATTAATAGGCAAAGATATTCTCATTATTTTTACTTATGGAAAGTTATATGGAAAATATCTTACGTTAAACAAATGAAATCTTTTAAAATATTTTCATAATAAAGCATGGAGCCACAATTTCTAGAGATTTTTCATGGTTACACTTTGATATCTTGTGCACTGATGCAGTTTATATGTAATGTATTATTATATTTCCATACACGCATACCAGTGCAGTGGTTTACTCTGCCTGTAAATCTCCTTTAGCACACGGTCCCTTAACGCTGTGGTTTAGTTGCATGGAACGTTACCGTCAAATGAACACGAAATGAAGACACCAATCTAATTATGCGTCTGTACCCTCCAATCAGAAAGCATCATCATGCCCCAGGGTCCACCCCTCGTCAACCACATGGCTCCTGGCAGCCTATCCAATGCCTCAGGCCACAGACACACCCTGCAGTATTTGTGGGGACATTTAGAGGTGATAGCCGGGGGGGAGGGGGGGTGTATTTATCATTTATAATATTCATATTTAATTGTTGCACATGACAAATTAGCCTCCACAAATCAATGTTGTGCTCAGCTGTTATGTTTTATCCTGAGAACATACCCAGAAAGTTAACTTAAAGTTCCCCACGTGTGAATTTGACCAGAATGCATGTGAAACTAGACAAAGTTCTGAGACAGTTTGGAAGGAGACAGCAGTGACAGCTAGGCTGGATACAGTTTTATTTTACAATGTTTAAATGGATTCCTACAGTATTTTCTCTATGCTCATCCTCTAAAAATGTATAAAAAAATTATGAAAATATAATACTTTGCTTTTGCGCTGTATGTCACACAAGCAGAGTGTTGTAAAAGGTGGATAATTATAGGGATTACAGGAAGTATGAAATGCCAAAGTGATTTCTCTTTTCAGAGTGAGAGAGCATTTGTTTCTGTAGTTCCATGGCTGTGACACACACAGGTGAGTCATATCTGAGAGCTGTGGTGTGTTTGTGGTGTGTGTGTTTATTCTCCTGACTCATGAATGACAAGGCTTTAGGCTAACCACAGACACCTTCTCTCCTCTGCACCTCCGAAGCCCCGCCTCACATTCTGACATCGTCGTGGAAACGGTGTCCTCCGCGCCTGATTGGGTGCACAGGAGGGCCCCGGGTTCCGAGCATTCTGTGGTCTCCCGGCAGCGGCATTTGCTTGTTTGTTCTGAAAAGCAGAAGGGAGGATTCACACGCAATGTTGTTAGAACTCCTGATTTCACTCAAAGCCATTCGCATAATACTGAAACAGAGAGTGGTGACCTAGTGGTTCACAGAACTAGTTTGAAAATCAATGACCTCTTCTCTGCTCAGCAACTCTATGAACAGAATAACTACATATCTGCAATTTATGCAAGAAAGCACAGCCCATGCTCAATCCTATTAACAGGAAGTCAGTGCCAGGTTTATACCTGTGCTGTTTGTTTGTTTAGCTTTTTTTGTTTTTATGCTGTTATTCATACGCAGATAACAAAAGAAAGAAAGAGACATGAAGATGTGTGTAACCGTTTAACACCGACCGTCACACGTCTCCCACAGTTGGCATTTGGGGCAGGGTGCAGGGTCTTGGCTCGGCCACTGGCAGGCGCTGTCATCTGCTAGCGTGTACCGCTGGCCCAGGCAGACCATGGCCTTCATCTTGCACACGCTCAGTCGGTGAGTCCGGTCTCTGTCCAGGTTAGTGGCACAAACCTCCAGAGACGAGCTGCGTCATGACAGCAGCCCACATCAGGATGTCAGTGACTAACGGTCATTGTGACTACAATTCCCACTCTCGTTCAGAACTCAAAAGAAAACGAAGAAATCTGAGGTATGAGTACGTGTAATATACATCTATATGATCCTTTAGGGAATGGAAATGAAACGGGAATTCATCAGCACGCACCTGCATTCGTAAGGAAGTTTGCATACGCAGCGGCTCCTCTCCAGCTTCTCCCACGGCTTGCATCTGCTGTTGGTTAGTTCCGGGGGTCGTGTTGGCACTGGGGTATCAATTGCAGTGATTAAGACAAACTAGCGGTGTATTTTACACAAGTAAAATCTGAAACAATACTGTTTTAGAATTAATTTTTCTTAACAAATGTTTATTTTGATCCAGCTGAAAATGTGGTTATTCTACTGATGAAAAGAACTGTCAATTGATATGAATAAAATATTTGCTAAAAATGATTTCATGAAATCTCTGATTAATTGGTTGGTGGATTGATTGATTGATTGATTGATTGATGGATTGATGGATTGATTCGTGACTTACACACAATGCACTTGACGTCCTCGGGCTGGGGTGACCAGTTCAGACTGGAGTCGCACTGGATCTCAGACGCTCCCTCACGCACTCTTCCCGCCGGACAGGACAGCGTGATCATCTCTCCAATCTGATAGGTCAGCTTCCAGGGGGTGGCTGTAACATCATATTGGAGGGGCGGGGCCATGCACACAGTGCCTGGACAAATGAAAGCATAATAAAAAATGGTAAAGCAGTGCAGGTCAGAGTAATAGCACCAGGTTTATACCTCTCTGCTATAAGCCTGGTGAAAGCAGTGCAATTCAGAGTGATAGTGCCAGGTTTATACCTCTCTGCTATAAGCCTGGTGAAAGCAGTGCAATTCAGAGTGATAGTGCCAGGTTTATACCTCTCTGCTATAAGCCTGGTGAAAGCAGTGCAGTTCAGAGTGATAGTGCCAGGTTTATACCTCTCTGCTGTAAGCCTGGTGAAAGCAGTGCAATTCAGAGTGATAGTGCCAGGTTTATACCTCTCTGCTGTAAGCCTGGTGAAAGCAGTGCAGTTCAGAGTGATAGTGCCAGGTTTATACCTCTCTGCTATAAGCCTGGTGAAAGCAGTGCAGTTCAGAGTGATAGTGCCAGGTTTATACCTCTCTGCTATAAGCCTGGTGAAAGCAGTGCAATTCAGAGTGATAGTGCCAGGTTTATACCTCTCTGCTATAAGCCTGGTGAAAGCAGTGCAGTTCAGAGTGATAGTGCCAGGTTTATACCTCTCTGCTATAAGCCTGGTGAAAGCAGTGCAGTTCAGAGTGATAGTGCCAGGTTTATACCTCTCTGCTGTAAGCCTGGTGAAAGCAGTGCAGTTCAGAGTGATAGTGCCAGGTTTATACCTCTCTGCTGTAAGCCTGGTGAAAGCAGTGCAGTTCAGAGTGATAGTGCCAGGTTTATACCTCTCTGCTGTAAGCCTGGTGAAAGCAGTGCAGTTCAGAGTGATAGTGCCAGGTTTATACCTCTCTGCTGTAAGCCTGGTGAAAGCAGTGCAGTTCAGAGTGATAGTACCAGGTTTATACCTCTCTGCTGTAAGCCTGGTGAAAGCAGTGCAGTTCAGAGTGATAGTGCCAGGTTTATACCTCTCTGCTATAAGCCTGGTGAAAGCAGTGCAGTTCAGAGTGATAGTGCCAGGTTTATACCTCTCTGCTATAAGCCTGGTGAAAGCAGTGCAGTTCAGAGTGATAGTGCCAGGTTTATACCTCTCTGCTGTAAGCCTGGTGAAAGCAGTGCAGTTCAGAGTGATAGTACCAGGTTTATACCTCTCTGCTATAAGCCTGGTGAAAGCAGTGCATTCAGAGATAGTGCCAGGTTTATACCAGTGTAGTACACAACTCCAAACCCATTTCCTCATCGATCAACCCAGCTGAAAACAGGTCTAAAGAAGAGGCAGCAATTTAAACATGAACTATGAAACACGAGGAAGAGGGTGAATAACGAGAGCAAGCCTGCGCCAAATAAATCACACTCCCACAACCGGTCCCCCGAGCATCTGACAAACGTTTGCTTAAGCTTCCAAGTCCCTGGAGCACTGATCAGCGCTTGGGCAGGCGCTAGTCCCAGACAGTGAGCTCAGAGTGCCTTCAGATCCCCTCATATACTACCGTCTGGGTTTTCAGACAAGAACAACAGCATCTAACAGAACAACAGCATCTAACAGCAGGGTTCTCAGACAAGAACAACAGCATCTGACAGCAGAGTTCTCAGACAAGAACAATAACATCTAACAGAACATCAGCATCTAACAGTAGGGTTCTCAGACAAGAACAACAGCATCTAACAGCAGGGTTCTCAGACAAGAACAACAGCATCTAACAGCAGGGTTCTCAGACAAGAACAAAAGCATCTAACAGCAGGGTTCTCAGGTGTACAGAATACAACTGCAAATCTGATGACTAACAATGTCATTTTGAATGTATGTAAGTAAAGCCCAAAAGATGTTCATAACCATGTGCATTAAACACAGAAACCAAAGTTTGACATCGTATGGACTGAGGTTCGGCTCTCCTCCCTGAGCTCCATGTGTCTGCAGCCTGCGATACACTGTGATTCTGTATTACTGTACTTGTATATGTATGTTACCATAATTGATTATTGTGGGATGTAGAGACAAATGTCGCCATTTGGGATGACGTTAAAAGCTATCGATCAAGCTGACGACTCCGAAAGGAGGCACGAACTTCTGCACTCCATCTTGCTCCTCTTCCATGTTTTGTCTGCAGTGCACTCAGCTATGTTGTCCCCGACGATGTGGTATCCCTCCACACAGGTGTACGTCACTTTACTGCCCACTGGGTTCACGTCTTTCGGGTCCTGTGCGACACAGAGCACTCTCTCGCTAAACGTTTAACATTACATTAGCTAACTGAGCACACTGTCGCCAACTACTGCTAACAACAGTCGGTTGGGTGGTAAAAGTGATACTTTGCTTCTAAAAATTGCTTCTCTGTTTATTTACATAGCAATTATTATTCAGCAAGATCGGGTATCTGTTTTCATAAACATTTTTCAGCTTACAATGGTTAACAAATCAACAAATACTAGATCACATGAATGGAACAGCTCCAATGGCATGTTTTCATTTTGGAAAAAAATTATCTATTAAATAATTGATAATGGTAACAATCAGAAGCAAATACATATCACATATGCAAATACATATTACATCTGCTGGCCAGAGTTACAAAACTGATTGAGATTGTTCTCGTTAAACAATTAATTGACTTAATTTGTTAACTTGTTTCGTTGGCTTCCTCAAGGAAGTTAATTGTTCCTTACCAGGACGTATCCATTCACCAGGGGAGGTGGGGTTTTGCAGGACTCGGCCGGTGACAGAGACGCGTCGAAGCAGTGTGGCTCCATCGACCTGTCGATTCATGCCAGAAGCCTCAGGTCAGTGCAGCCACCATTAGCCCCGTGGTATTAGCGCTTTGTGTCGTGAAACGGGCTTAAACGAATGACGGATCTAAGAAACTGTCTTCACAGGCCCCCTGGTGGCTCATGTAGTAAAGAGCATGTCACAAAAGGAGACTTTCCAGTACAGTTTGGTACAATAAACTCTAATAGATCAGCATATCAACAACACATTTTCTGACACACCGAGGAAGGACAGTGAAAAATCCTAAAGGGGAAGTTTTATGTACAAGAAAAGAAGGACATCAAATGTATCACTACATGCAGATAATCTGAGTTTAAAACTGATGTATCTTGTTCAAGAAAGGAAGCATGAGCCCTGTGATTGGGTGTTCGAATCCCAAGCTGTGACATTGCCAGCTACGATTGGAGGTCCACATTCGGAAGGCAATTATTGGCCAAGTATAAGAACATAAATAAGATAGTATAAATCTTAATTAAGAAAAGAACAAAATTGTAGTTATATGCTTTGTAAAGTAAGGGTTGGTTGTGTTCACACAGCCTGCAGTCGGACCTGGGTGGGGGTGTGGTTTGGGGGTGCTGTGTGTTGGGGGGGGGTTGGGATTGGGAGTGCCCCAGTCTCACCGCAGGTGTTCCAGGTCCTCATCCTCGCAGGGCTTGCGTTCCGTCGGCTCCCCGATGCAGTGCTTCCCCCCACCACTAGGGTACGGGTTACTGCAGGTTCGAGTCCTTGACCTTTGACCTTCCTGACAGCGGGACCAGGCCGACCAGCATGTCCAGCTTCCATGGATGACCCCTGAGCCACAGAGTGAGGGTTAGCAGGAGGGGTGGGGGAATATCATGACAATCAATGCAGTATTATTTTTAACCATATGTTGTGATAGTTAATTTTGTGCTATTGTGAAATTTTTGCTGCATTTTTGTGAAGCTGCTTACAACAAATAAACTGGATACTGTAGTGGAGCAGTCCACCGTAATTCCTATAAACTCGATACCACAGAGTATCTCTCTACTTCACTTCCTCTACAAACTGATTATTGCCATGTGCCAGTTTGTAGCACTTCCTGTCTGAAGAGGATACAAAATTCTACAGAGCTATAGCACTTCCTGTATAAACTAGCATACCTGGTTGTGGCACTCCCTTTATACAAGGGTACAGCAGTATCTGTGGTACTTCCTGTATAAACAATATACTACATCATCTGCAATCTACATCACTTCCTCTATCACCTGGCTGCTCGTCGAGGGCGGTTCCTTGCTCACAGGCCAGCCCAGTGGTGTTCTTTTTACAAACACAGGTGCAGGACATCCCGCTCAGCACAGGCAAGCCATTGTTCTGGCAGGGTTTGCAGTGGCAGGGGTGCTGCTGTGTCTGGTATGCCTCTATCGCCCTCTTCAGGTGGAGTCTTTTCACTGCAGCACATGGAACCTCCTTCACTAACTCATATAGAGGCCTCAGCTGTCCTCCAATCACACATAAGGGAGGGGAGAAAAAAGCATTTAACCTGTTAATGCAGAGCCCAAGTTCAAGTTCATTTTCATTAGTAGAACGGTCCCGCCCACTAGAGGGCGTATCTGTGCAAAGGAGTTAAAACAGATTTAAGGCTCATTGTTTACAGTTTTGTATTATTTTTGTTTCAAAATTCCCAAAATTTGCAAAGGGGAAATTTGGTTTAAATTAATTTTCACCTGGATTTTATGCTTTTCTTTCAAATTTTGTTTTTACAGTTTATATGGCGATTACTGTTTTCTTTTGGTAAACAGCGCCCTCCCATGGTTGAATGAGTAATGCAGGACCCCTTGGCTTAATGCACTCAACATCAATGTTCCAATAATAAAACCAGCACTGAGGAGAAATATCAATGTTTGAAATTCACATACAGTTTTCTCTTGGAAATCAGCATTGTTGTTTTTATAATTTGATTTTTAGGCCATTATATTCTTTATCAGATCTAATATCCTGTTTATACTGTTTGATATGTTTAAATAATAGCTTTGTTTGTTTTAACCAATTTTTTTAAATTGAAAATAAAATCTAATATCCTGTTTATACAAAAACTGCATACACTGCAATATCCCGTTTACACAGGAAGCGATGTAGCCACAGATGAACTTAAACATATGTTTGGCCTTTTGGGGGTGAAAAAACTGAGAGAAACAGAAGAAGTTTAACAGAAAGTATGACAGTGTTAGAGGTTCAGGTATCTCACCTTGGGCTTGATGACACTGGGAAAGGTCTTGACAGACCCCGCCCACTTCTTGTACCTGTCGAGGTTTGCAACGGGGTTGTTTAGGTCCACAGACTTGAGTCCAGCGACGAAGGCTGGGTCCCCCCCCTCGACCTTGCTGTCGAAGGGCGTACTTCTGTGCCAATCCCCTGGTCCTTGGAGAAGTGGGAATAACATCAGAGGGCATGTAGGGAATCGTAGTTTTGCTTGTAGTTTAACCCACTATAGTCCCTTTGTTTTACTAATTTCTTGTTGCTTCAGCTTGTGGTGCTTATATTCGTATTGTAATCTCTTCTATTACTACCTGAGATTATTTTAAATTTATTTACAGTTTGTTGCATGAATGTGTGCTTGTTATGATGTGGTGTATAACCAGGACAGTATTGTAACATTTATAACAGTGCCATTTACAACATACCATTTCCCGTGGTTGCTGCATCCCAGAAGGAGTGGCACGTCTCCTTTGTCCACGAAAAGAATAAAAACCAAAACTTTTTCTTCACACACTCATGGAAGTCTTTCTTAAAGGAACCTGTGTGACAGAACACAGACAGAATAACATTAAGCATCATTACATTATTGTTGGACAGAATGGCCATTTGCCCTATCGCCCTCTAGTGGCCTGTCCCAGCTGGACAATAAGACAACCATATATTGACTTCATGCTCCGATGACATCAGTCAATATATGGTGTCAAATCAGCAGAGTGATAGATAGCAAAAGCCTTTTGCCATGTAGATCAGTATAGCCGTGTGTGTGTCCACCTCTTCTTGATTCTGTACTTTTAAGGATCGAGGTGGGTGGAGCAGATAGCGTTGTTGTAGGAACTCACTTATTTGCTTCTCGAATGCAAAGTCGATGCCCAGCAGGAACTGGTACTGGCCCCCCAGGGTCCCCTCGGAGAGGAAATGGGTCCCGTACCGTTCGATGAGGCTGAGGTACGAGGCGTAATCATATACGGTCGGCAGAGTGGACAGTGCCTTCCAGAACTCCTCGGAGATCGGGACGTACGCAGGGGGTCCGTTCTGGAACTGCGCCACCTCCACATCGTTCTTTATGATAATCAGCCTGTGTGACTGGGTAATCAATCAATCAATCAATCAATCAATCAATTAATCAGTCTATCTATCTATCTATGTATGTATCAATAACAACTCAAGCAATCTATCAACATGTTAGTCAGTCAAATGATAACTTACTGAATGAATATTTTAAAATGTACCCTTTTTTTAGAGACTTCATCGTGGAAGATCTCATAGTAGTGCCCCTCGTTTGAGTTTTGCCTGTTTTCTGTGTGTTTCACATATGACCAGGAGCTTTCGAAGACCTCATCGCTGAAATCATTTTCAATCTTCACCTGAGCAAAAGAAGGGCAAACAGCGAATCAAATCACAAACTGACCAGGTAACTGACCAATCACTGTAGAGTTCAGCAGGTCCTTTAGTCCATGTTAGGGACATAACTGCTGATTGGAGTGATGGCATAGTAATGAGGATCTGGAATCCAGCTTAATGGAAATACATTGAAGCCATTGTCATTGGCTGAGTTTCACTTTGGTGTCCAAAGTCCAGCACCCTCTACATGTGGTTAGAGGAATTGCACCAGACTGTCTGGAGTGTGGGTGTGCATCTGTAAGGGCATGGTTTGGGTTACAGATATATCACCTGGAAAGTGTACCCGATGAGGCTTTGGGGGAGTCTGTAGAAGAACCTGCTGTCCCCACTGAACGT